>WEDG01001293.1:0-352081 GCA_017591395.1 Schistocephalus solidus
TGGTTTTCTACTTGAATCCAATCCCCACCACTCAATTCCTCTGTCACCTAATTTGTTCATCAGTGCCATTAATTTTGCCCCTGAAAATATTCAGAAACAAAAAGACCAACTTAGTTTTTCATATTTAATCTGAAATAAAATATTTTAAACTTCCTTATAAATAAGCTACTGGATTTTCACCTTTCCTGGGTCAAACATTCTCATTATTACTGTAGGATGGTTTCTTTCCTGATTATTAGAACATGTCTATTATTATTATTCCACTTTTTCTTTCTGGTGCCCGTTCCGATGCTCAAAACTAGTTCTTTTTGGCAAAGTAATTGCCATAAAATCACAGATTTTTGCATAACCAATCTACTTCACATCTCTTCCCATCATGGCTTTTTTCCAATCAAACTTGTGAAAAACGCCATGTCTTTTCTTACTCTGCTAACTGAAATGAACTCAACGTGTTTTATTTAATTCCCACCTTCTAAGTGTTGGTACATCTGTATTATGCTTTATAGTCTACCACAACCAGTTATTATTCATGGTACCCCTACGAATGAATATTCACCTAAAAATGAGTTAATTTTAAATGAAACCAATAGTTTATATCTATCACCTCATGTCGATAGAACTACAGCCTCTGCTGCCCAGATTTGTGTCTTTTTTCTGATAATTTGTGCCTTCCTGAAATAAATAGTTTATAAATAATTGTCTCCCATTTTTGAATATTGTTGCCGATTCTTTTGTTTAATTAACGAGTCTGGCCATTCTATTCAATTCAATTCAATTCAATTCAATTTATTGAGGGAAATAGGCATGGGCCTTTGAGTACCCTATTTGTAACGTAAAATTAAGTGCGGTATACAGAGAAACCGTGTGGGTTGCAAAGGTACAAAAGGCGGTCATAAAATATGACAAGTGGTGCACGACTCTCGAGGGTTAAGATAAATTCCTCATCGCTCAGGCTCGTTGCGGAACATAAAACTGTCAAGGTTCCTTTTAAAGCTTTCCAGCGATATTAACATCACAAAGTCTTCAGGGAGGGCATTCCATGGTTTAACCACTCTGACAGAGAATGTGAACT
This sequence comes from Schistocephalus solidus, assembly GCA_017591395.1. Lineage (NCBI taxonomy): Eukaryota > Metazoa > Platyhelminthes > Cestoda > Diphyllobothriidea > Diphyllobothriidae > Schistocephalus > Schistocephalus solidus. Next base: position 1,073 of record WEDG01001293.1, read on the forward strand.
TGCGCACATCCAGTCTCGCCTGCTGGACATGCAGTTTCAATGGGTGACCTCGGAGATGGGTCGTGGCGGCAAATTCAAAGAAGTCCGAGAATTCCAGGCAACAATCCAATCCCTTCACAATGTGGAATGTCTGCAGGAGATCACCACGCATTTGCCTATAACTCAAAGGGAACAGATTAAGATTCATTAGGCGGGTTGGATATGGCAAGGAGCTTTGACTTCTAACCATTTTGGTGGCTTTCCTCTGTACTCTTTCGAGGCAGTTCTGATCTTGAACTGTCCAGGGTTTCCAGGCGTGCATAGCATATTCCAAATGCGGCCTAATGAATGTTCCAAAGGTCTTAGCGAAAAAATCTTCATCAAAATCCAAAAAGGCTCGTCTGATGGCATGCAACACCGAAATTGCCCTCTTCGCCACTTTCGAGCAGTGAGACGATGGTTTTAAGGTGGTGGTCGTCAGCACACCAAGGTCCTTTTGGGTTTCCACGTCTTTTAAGGCTTCACCGTTGAGAAAGTAACTTCTACTTTCGGCAGATCCAGACGGGTTGCCTAAGCGAAGTATTGTACACTTATCGACGTTGAATCGCAAAAAGCCAATGATTCGACCACTCCTCCAACCGAGTTAGGTTGATCTGCAGTTTATCTTCGTCAGCAGGGCTCTGGATTACATTCCAGATTTTAATGTCGTCGGCAAACATTGCTGCTTCACAGTCGAGATTCCTGACACAATCGTTCACGTATATTAAAAACAGTATTGGCCCTAGTACTGAACCCTGAGGAACCCCACTCTCGACCGCAGCAGAACTTGACCTCTCTTGGCCGATGCACACAACCTGGTGCCGACCCACGAGGAAGTTTTCGATCCACTTGAGAAGGTTACCTCTGATTCCAATTCTTTCTAGCTTGTACAGCAGTCTCTCGTGCGGCACAGTAACGAAGGCCCTTTTGAAAGTCAATGAAGTCAATGTGAAGTTTGAAAATTTCCAAAGACATTTTACTAGAAATCCCTTGCATCCGAAAGTTTCAACTACTTTCGAATGCAATACATGACAGCTAACTAACCTAACAATCCTATGAGTACGGAGACTAGGAGCTGGATTCCGTCCCTTTCTCTGCCTTTACAATACTTAAAATCTTCCCCGGATTTCAAACCTTACCGCCGTTAGTCGGTTTTACCACCTACATAATTCTTCACTTATGTTCCATCTGCTCCTTAACGCTACCTGTTTTTTTTGCTTCCAGGTGCAGTTCTCTTCAGAATAACCAACCAATCAACATAATGTTAGTGAATAGTCTATCTGCTATCCAGCGAAGACTGCAATTATCTGACGAGATCTAAAACAACTAGCCTGTTGTCCTCCACGCGCCTCGTTGGAACAAATACATGTTGGGTGAAAAAGAGCTTCAAGTGTTGTCTTTAGCAGACGATGATCGAAGGAAAAACTTTGAGCTCTGTGCCTGCAGATCGTTCCATCGAATGCTGGGTGCATTGAAGTCACCCATGAGAACAACATCAGGTCGACTGCTAATCTCCTTTATGTTCTCCAACAAACAAGTATCAGCGTCAGTGTCTGTCCCCGGTGGTCGGTAGAGAGTCATGACTTCAAGGGACTGCAATTCCGCGTCTTTATTTTCAGCCAAATAGCCTTAATACCATGGCTAATCTTCTCGTCATTTCACACACTGTGAAATTGCTTTTTAACATACATCGCAACTCCTCCACCCTGGCGTTGGGTGCGGTCTCTCCTGAACAGCTGGTACCCGGATAAGGCTACTTCGCAATCACTGATGTTCTGTGACAGCCATGTTTCTGTGATTGCTATAATATCGGGAGACAGAACGGCTACCTGAATTCTCAGTTCGTCGAGTTTCGAAAACAGACTTGGGCGTTGGTATACAGAAATCTCAGTGCAGAAGTCAGCAGAGCCTAATTCCGTTTGTCTCGAGTTTGCCAATGCTAATTTGCCGATGCCATCATGAGCATTGGCTGGTTCCAGAGCAATGTTGCGTTTCTCTGTATCACGCGTTCCCTGTAAATCACCAGATTGTTCTCTCCAGCTGCAAGTCTCCTCTTCATTTCTATCACTAATTCGCGGCGTTTCAGACGTTCTGCTGGAGAGTAGTCCGGCTGAAAAAAACCTGTTTATGAGAGTTTCGAAGGTTTGTTTTTTTCTCGAGAGAAGTAGCTTAGCCTCTTCCTTGTTGTCCAAGACAACTTTTATAGGCCGTGGTTTCACATTTTGGGACTGTTCAATATCCTTTTTTCCGAGCCTGAAGGCAGCGCGAACGGTTATCGTCTCTCCTGAATGAAGTATATCATTCAGCAGGTGCTGAAACATAGCAAGATCAGCGGATATCCGTTCCTTTGAGGTGTGTGCATTTGATTCAGGTAAGCCCTGGATAACAGCGCAGTTCTCTCGGTCTAGGGCGTCTTTTGATTCACTGCCGATCATATTTTTCCTCTGAATGACCAGAGGGATTCATTAGGTTTTGTTTTCAATTTTATAATCGTTTTATGTTGTTTCCCAATGATATCTTGCCACTCATTGGTGTTTTACGCTCCCAACTAAGGGCTCTATAGAACTGCTGGGATAGCCGACAGGAGGTGAGTCTGAAGTCGGAACTGCCTTTGGAAGAGGCATTATTGAAGTTGTCCTGATATTACCGTTATCCAATTTGGTGGTGTTGTTGTGTTTCCCCATTGCAGATTGCCACACGTTTGCTTCTGGGGATGCAACTACGGGCTTGTTAGAGCACCCAAGATGGGAGGATGTGATTTGAGGTTCGCTTCGGTCGTCGTCCGTAGGATTCAAAGACTGTTTTCCTGTTATCCCGTCGTTATGGGTATTCGCGTCCGAACATTTTGAGTTGTTACTACTTGTATTTTTTTGTACTTTTGATGATTTGGTCACTGCCTTTTTAACTGTACTATGGCTAACCGTATTTCGTCGAGTATTGTTATCTTGCAAGAGCTTCCTTAAGTCTGCAAGCTCATTTTCCAGTTTTTTTGAACTCTTAGTAATAAATGAGAACATCCCACACAAGATTCGTCCTCGTATCCGACGGATTTGGCTGCCATTACGCTTTTTGCCCGCTTTGCTGGTCCTTGGTTGTAAGTGTAAACTGATCGAGGGCCAGTCGTGGATGCAGAAACAAGCTCAACAGGCTTTCCTTTAAAGGAAGTGCCATTACTGGTTATGCTGCTTTCAAACATTTGCTTTGAGTCCATGAGTTTTAAAAAGACTGCGTGTGTGTATGTTCTGTTTTGGGCGTATAACGAAAGATTTCGACTGGGTTTGGAGTATGGTGAATATTTACAGCAATATGAGCAAAAAATGCGCCTACGTGTTCAAAAACGCTTTAAAAAACTATAAATAGTATGCAAAATATGCAGGAACGACTCAGCCGTTCGGAGATGTTGAAGGTCCTGGATAACTTCAGATCTTCACGAGGTTGTACAAATTTGGTTCCTTGAGTGGTTATCAGTTTCTATTGGTGCAGAGGCTGCGTAGTCAATTTGAATAAGATGATAAACAAATTCCAATTTGATGCCGTTTTATGACGAATTTCGGCACGAGAAAAAATTCCAGATGAGCAGGAAGCAAGTAAGTACGTGCAGTTGAAACAGTATTGTCCGGAACAGTCCTAGTGAAGTGGAGACGAAGATCAAATTGTCCAAGTTGGAGAACAGATAATTGGTGGTTCTTATAGGGTCTTCAAGGTTCAGCTTAATTAACATACTTTGAACTCATTGGAATGGAAGCATCTCTCCTCTATGAACGACATAGGAAGGCTTTGTAAATTCATGTAGGTCGTTTCAAACAACATCCTGGAATTTGAGCCAGCTAAAATTGCTAAGCTCTACGTGTCGGAATCCACCGTTCCCCACTTTCTTTTGCCTAGACTAAAGAAATTGAGGAGGAAGTTGGAATATCAATCCATTAGTTCGCTATCTGTGTATCTAAGGGTCGCAGTGATTTTCGAATTAGCCTCTAAGATTCATCTTGCACGTGACAAATAAAGGTAATCTTGCGCACTCAGCGAGATAAACTCTGCAAAATCTGTTGCTCAACTGTTCCGTCGTTGGTCCTCCTCTAAACGAGGTTATGAAGTTCGACCATTACTAAATGAAGTTAAAAACTTCGTCCTCGAAGACTGAAAAGGCAGATTTGTCTATTGCTCTCTTTACAAAAATCTTACGATGGAATCTGAGCAGGTTACGAAGTTTCAGCCATACTCATTCAATGTAATAAGTGTCGTTTATTTCTCCTTAGAATTAATTCTTAAGCACATAATTCGTCTTAAACACTCACACTCTTCGGGGACTGACAGTATTCCAAACTCAGTTATCAAGAGACTACTAAGCTTCCCCGATTGCTTATCCATATATTCTAATTTCATCTTTTAAACGGATTCCTTCCTGAATCAAGAAAAACATCTTTTATTAAAAACAATAATAATGTATTTAATGCCAGTTTACAGGCATTATCAGATGAATTATTCTGTGGGGACCAGGCTGGCAGTAAAAAAAACTCCTGAATATATATAATTATAATTGTTTTTTCCTATCTTTATGTTATTCAGGAGAAAAAAACTGCCGCCTGTAAGTTTGATAGCAGTTCAGATCCGGGAAGGGCTAACACAAGTGCAGTCTGTTTGCAGCCTCTGTCTTTGTTAGGAACCGGGATTCTGTCCCAGGCAAGAGTGCATCCGTGGACGGTTGCTCACTGTCTGCCGAAGAAGTCAACGGGTGCAGGCTGCAGAGACGGTGCCGTATCCCTCAAGGTAAGACCTGGGATCGGGTTCAGATGCCACGCACTGACCAGGAAACAGATTCACCGTGTCGGCGCCCAGAATTCTTGGAAACTGTTCTGAATGCAAAAATTAGTAATAGTTCTCAAACGAAAGAATAACTTCGCTGGATTTTTACATTATGGGGTAGTTTATTCCACATGGCTATGGCGTTTACCGAAAGAATCGACGATACTTAACTGTGCGAGCTAATGGAAGAAATAAAAAGACATTGTGATGACTGCTGCGCCGAGGGTGGTTAAGCTGCCTCACAGTGGTAAGGATACGTACGACTATTCAAAAGCTTAAACAGTAAAAAGAGTCCCTTCTGTACTCGGCGAAACCATAAGGGATCAATGTTTACAAGCCCACAGCGTTCTTGATACGACAGATTACGGTGCTCCAACGATAAAATTCTTTCGTAAGAAGTGCTGGACCGATTCTATTTTCTTCCGTTCACTAGCGCGCAGAAGGCTAAATAGAAACGAGCAGTATTCTAGGCCAGGCCTAACGTACATTTTATAAAGGCGGAGTCTAATATCAATAGTTTTAAAATTTCGGAGGATAAACCCGGTAGTTCTGCGTGCTTTGGAGACAATCAGGGCGCAATGCTCTGAAAGATTGAGACCGTTGGAATATGATATGCCCAGATCCTTAACAACGCCAGGCACATTTAGATCGTGGCCATCTATGCTTAGTTGAGGCTGATGGTCGTCGCCAACAACCATAACGGAACATTTGTGCCAAGAAAGGGAAAGGCGCCATGTGCAGCACCACTGGGCAAAGGCCTCAAGATCATTTTTAATAGATCAAGCACGGTGTCGCGATCTGCCGGCTTGTATCGATAGGCAACTTTTAAATCGTCGGCATACATAAAGGGCCTACCATTCTGAAATAAACCTGGTACATCATTGACAAAAAGACAAAATAAAAGTGGGCCAAGCACACTACCCTGAATAACTCCACTCCTCACACGTGCCGAGTTTGAGATAACATTGGAGATCTTAACATGTTGTGTGCGAGAGCTCAGGTAAGAAGATATCAAGCTCAGAGTTTACCACATATACCGAAAGAGGAGAGTTTCAGGAGAAGAAGGGCATGGTCAACACGAGCGAAGCCTTGGTGAAATCGAAATAGACAACGCAAGTGCAAAAGTCATTATCCCTAGATTGTAGAACGTGATCAAAGAAAGAGAGCTGACAGGTATCACAAGACCTTGTTTTGAGGAACCCATGCTGGGCTGCACTCAGTAGATTATTCTCGGTTAAGTGATATATCATCTTATCTTTGATCAAGGTCTCCAGGATTTTCGAAGCCGCGGACAGTGTATTGATTGGCCAAAAATCGTCAAATGACGTAGATTGGCCGTGTTTGGGGATAGGTAGAATGTGCGATTCCTTCCGCACACTGGCAATGGTTTCACTTTCCAGAGCTGGATTAAATATCTTACATAGAAGTGACGGGAAAATATCATTAGCATCCGCCTTTATAATACTGATCGGTACGCCATCTGGTCCAGGACTATGAGATTAACGAAAACGTCAGTATCTCGTTCGGACGTAAATAATAATCAAGGCATTCACATAACCCCGGCTCTAGCAAAAATTAGTAAAAAAATTATTTTTAATAAAATTCTTGACGTTTGCTCAGCAAATAAGCTTTCAAGTGACTCACAACATGGTTTTCTATCTGGAAGATCATGCGAAGTGTGTTGCTGAGATTTTCTTAATTTTGTCACTTCTCTTCGTAATGAGCAACAATCCGTGGTTGTGATCTACTTTGATTTAAGCAAAGCCTTTGACAAGGTACCACCCAGACGTCTTCTAATGAAACGGGAAGCCCTCGGCATCCGGCCTCCTCTCCTCAACTTCATTGGTTCCTACTTGTCTAAACGCAGCTAGAAGGACTTAGTAGGTAATAACTACTCGAATCCTCAACTGATCATGAATAGCGCATTTCAAGGCATGGTTTTAGGTCCCCTCCTCTTCATTCTGTACATAAATGGAATTTCGACAGTACTCAAAAATTCACAAAATTTCCCTAACGCTGATGATTGCAAGTGCATTTCTCATTTTCTAAGGACATGGCCAATACTTGCGTTGCTAAAATCAACACTGACTTACTTATGCACTCACGTTGGAGCTCTAGTTGGCAGATGAAATTTTCTCCATCCAAGTGTAGTTTCGTGTGTTTTGTCCCCGCCAAGCTTCCTAGACCCCTAGTATTTAAAAATCGTTCATTTTAAGAGCGATCTACCATAAGAAACTTAGGTATAAGTTACACGAATATGCTAACATTATTACCTCATACAGATCGAATATCTGCAAAAGCTGCACAGATATGTGGTTTTATATCACATAATTTCTTCATTCCGGAAAGAAATTTAAACATGTACCGCATGTTTGTTCTTCCCTATCCTAGAATACTGCTGTCCCCTCTTTGGTCTGATGAACTACTCTGATCGCAGTATGATTCAAAATGCTTAGCGAGTTTATAATCTTATACTATTTTCTCTTTTTGGAACCAATATCTTTTACTTATTTATTTACTATTTAGTCGTTAGTTGTGCTTATCACCCACCCAATGTTAGCGAAGATTGCTATCTTTGTCTCACACAGGCATTTTATGCTGCCACTGATTGAATTTTTAAGTATTTTGTGGTTGCAGGTGACTTCAATCTTCCTGAATTTCGCTGGTTTCCACCTTCCAGTTCTATAAAGTTCGAGAACTTACTCGAAGCCGTAGATATCGGCATGTGGAATCAGATGATAAATTTCCCCATCTGAGGATCGACCATACTTGATCTAATCTTCTTCAGAGATGTTTTGCCTTTGCCAGTGTCATTTTTAGACCCATTTGGGAGTTCAGCTCATGACATCGTTGTTTCTGGACTACAGTTTAAAAAGTGATGAAATGTTTTCCAAAAAAATATAGCTTTTTTTCTTTTGTTTTCCAATCGGCCCTTTTGACAGAATTATTGATACATCTTAATGCCCACTGTTGGTCAGATTTTTTCTATGTCAGGATTTGAATACATGTACTGATAAACTGCACGAAGCTTTGGATCCACTTATTTATCGTTTTCTTTATCGTAAGAAAATAATTAATGTCACGGAGGAGGTTTACCTCCCTTTATCTTTTTGCCGTATGTTGCGTAAACTTTCTCGTTGATTTCATCCACAAAACTACATGTCCACTCTGCCCTTGATCCAACATATTTTTTTATGCAAGCAACGAGATTGTTTGAAGTAAAATGGTAAGCCGATGAAGTCAACCCTGTCCAAAATCGTTCGTTACATGTCGCGAAAATGTTTTCCCGCACAGTAAGAGCCCATAGAAAAACGTGGCATTCTATCCTTCGAAGCGCCCTTGGAACTCCCATAGCCGGTGACAAGTGGACGGCTGATAGTTTCAACACCTTCTTGTCTAGAACGCTTATTGAAAATTCGTCAGCTCCGTTTCGGACCACCCGGGTTTGGGCCGGTACCATCCTTGTAACTATAACTCTTGTGCTCTGAGCCATCACCATAACCATTTGACGTTTTCCTCAAGCTTCTAGTCCTGCCCAAGATGGCATCCCGGTAAGTATTATAAAGGCGGATGCGAAGGATATTTTTCCGTCCCTTCTGTGCAAGTTAGTTCATCTCACTCGAAATTGAAACCTCTCCCGGCGTGTGGAAGGAATCACACATTCTGCCTATCACCAAACATGGTTAATCTACGTCATTTGAGGACTTTCGGCCAAAAGCACAGTTTGCGCAGCTTCAAAAATGTGGAAATTTTTACCAAAGCTAAGATAATATACCACTTAAACAAGAATAATCTACTGAGTGCGGCTCAGCAGGGGTTCCTGAAAACAATGTCTTGTGGCACCTGTCAGCTCTCTTTCTTTTATTATGTTCCCCAGTCTAGGAAAATGTTTTTGCACTTTCCATAGGTTTTTTAAATTTCACCGTCTTTTACTTGCGTTGATCCTGCTTCCCTTCCCTTGAAACTTTCCTTATTTATCATGTGTTAAAATTCTGGAATAAATATCTTCTTATATGGGCTCTCGCACACAAACTGTTAACGTTCCCACTGTTATCTCCAACCCCTTATGAAAGAGTGCAAGAGGCCCCAGAATACTCGTAGTTTACAATAAACATTTTCGAGTTTAAGCTGCATCCAGTCAGCCCAATGTTTTATATCTATGTACAAAGACGTCTTAACTGCTAATAATTGCCAGAACGGTTTGCGACATCGGGAGCGTGTGCTTTTTATTACAACCAGATCCACATATATTTTTATACTCGGAGCATTTTTCTGGAAAATGCAAAAGCTGGTCTAAAATTTTTTAAGTTCTTACGTTTAGATAACGAACTATAGCGTCTTACAAAATTGTGTAAATGTGAATAATCCAGTCAAAATCAAAAATAATAATTTATGAAAAGAGAAACAAAAACGAACTAGCTAAACAAAAATGCCAGCATTTTCATTTTATTCTTCAAACAAATTCTTGACTTGACACTGTTTTACTCTAAGGACTTTTAAATAATTTGATATAGTGGACTTTTATTTTGAATAAAGTGAATACACAGTTATCTCCTATGGAAAATAGTCCCAAACGAGAGAAGACGATACAATTGCAAAATAAAATCTCCGCTTAATGTATTTTTTAAACCGAGAAGCCCTTCTTGAAACTATCTCTCTGAGGATTCCAATCACACCGATTTTGGATGAGGGGAAAAGAGATAACAATTTAGCTAAGATATACTTCTGCGCATGGACCAGTTTACCCCTCAGTCAATTCAGAAATCTAATGCATTTTTTATCCTCAAATGGGCGACGCTCAGAACATAAATGGCCACATATCCTTTGCGTACAGAGCCTTGCACAATCACCTCCAGACTTGCGTTAGTGATCATTGCTTGGTTTTTAGGGCTTGTGTAACCCTTTTTTGGCTGATGCTACCTTTGAATACTCACTCCTGTGGGAGTTTGAAAGCTCAGAATGATAAACAAGTCCGGAGCTTGAACAGACTTCTTTGCTCATAGCTTAATAACTTCGAGTGTATCTTAGCCTTGTAATATATGAAATATTATGTGAAAGCTAAATTTTAGAACTAATGTGAGAAGCGTTTTTATTTCTTTATTCATTCATATCTGATTGAAAATTTAAATAGCAGATTTACGGGTTACCTTTGGGATCTCCATCGAAATTTGTTGTCCAGAAAAATTGCGATAGGGTGATGCGCTTCTCATACATGAAGAACGCACTATAGAATAATTCAATTAATAATTGGTGAAGAGGACTAGGGACCCGAAGTTCACGAACAACGGGCCACGAGCAAAGGGCTCATGAATTAAGGATGTGACAGTGAACATATTCCATTGTGGGTCAAGACGCACTTCCTGTCGCATGTATCGGCTTACGTTATCTTCCCAGATTAGATCACTTGTCGAATGTTTCGAGCACAAGTGAATGTTTCGGGCTGATTACATAAATAGTAAAAACAAATCCCTTCCGTCGACGGTTTTTCACTAGCCCACTTCTAGACGCCGAGCAGTAGGGCCAGAATTTTCACATATCCATCTGAGGTGCTTAATCTATCTCCTCAGGGCGCCTTTTAACCACGTTAGGATTAAACAAGTAGACACTCGAAAACGATGTATATTTTAGCACAAATATGGCTTTGCTTTAGGAACTCCTCCGAGGGAAACTGCGAAATCTGTTCAATGAATTATGAAGGACTTTATGAATCTTTAAACAGAAGGCAGTTTTGTTATAGACTTAAATTAGTCAGTAGTGTCCAAAGGTAAGGATTTTATTTCTTACTCGTTATACTTCCATGATCGGTATAAACATTTACAGTTATCGCTGTTAATAGCAGGAGTTATGGTTATTTAATCATCCTTAAACTATACAGAAATTCTAAACCTCAAAAAACGATGATTAGGCTTAAAACTTAGATAAAGATTTCGCTCAAAATCCATTGTATTTAACATCAATTGCTAAATAAAACCAACCATTCTCTTTCTCGTAAAGAACACCTTTGGTTTTAGCAAGGTTTCTTATTGAGGCGAATACATTATAGAGCTCTACGTAACTTTGTTTTTAAAATGAGAACAACTCACATGCTTTTAATTCTGTGACTGTAATTGGAATTTATAGTACGATGTTGAACATCGTTTGAGTGCAAACTTAGGGTTATCGAAGAATTCTTGTATGTTAATACAAGACAGTCTATATATTTTTGTATATTTGCATGTAAAGCTCTTCAAGGTCAACAGAGTATAATGTTCGCCAGCGCTTGCTTGATGTGATGAGGACAAACCACATAGGTATAGTCCTCTCGATATGAAAAGCATCTTGGTTAAACAAACGAGATCAGTAGACTCGGTCCCCATGTGGTTTCATCTAACTCCATATTTGTGCTTTTGCCTAACCAGTTTAAGATATAAAGACATGTGATCTACTTGAATCGTCATGCTGGTCCCACATTTTATACAAACAATACATCTCTTTATAGTTGTCCATCAATCAAGATTAAACTTTGAGAACAAATTAGAAGAATTAATTTTTCATTAAAAGCAGATTTGAAAAATAATTTGGATGCAGGCTTTCATGTACTGAGCTACAAATGACAATGATTATCAAGGACGTCCGGATTATTTAAAATTTTGAAGTTGCAGTTGTTACAGAAGAAGCAAACAAGAGTTGTTTTGTGTTACAACACGCGTATAAATCAAATCAAATGCTCAACAGTTCCACCTGAGCTTACATTTGGCGGTTGCTAACTGCTCAATAATCATTTTATTTACGCAGATTTTATTTCAGGTTATGTCCAAAATAATCATCAGAGCCCCTTCTGCATACGGTCTTGAGTTTTAGTCTCAGAGGGCTGAACTTGTGTTTTTGTTCTTAAAAAACGCTATGTGTGATATAAGAATATACCTACAGAGTACGAACTCTGACTTACATGCTTCAAAGCTTCCCTTATTTGCATATGGACAATAGTAAGCCAAAGAAAAAGAATTAGTTTAAACTAATCGCTCTATGCTTTCTGTTGAAGGTTCCTTTCAAAGCAGACAAGGTTTATTTAAGCTTTAAAATTAGTTAATCTTTGGAGATGGGTTTCGAAGATTGCGCTAAATTCCCATCTAATTTGCTACCTTTTATGTATGGACATGCTTAATCATAAAGGTAAAAGCTACAGTTTGTAATATGTTATGAAAATCTAGCAAACAGATTAGGATGAAACATGGAAATTGACAAAAAAAAACAAAACTTTATAAAGCTGAAATTCAATTCGCCGATGGAATTCTTGAAGGCATCTACAGAAATAAAATTTATTTGACGAAGAAAATCAATCCCAGCAGCTTAACGGTCCTTCTGCTTAGAGTATTGGAGGTTTGAATTTCCACCCTGTACGCTTTTTATGGAATCGAGTGCGTATTATTTGGAAAGATTGATGAAATGCATGAAATCTCAATTGAAATTCTAACATATGGTGCTGGCTATGGGGTATTGCGAATAGCTTAACACACAGCAAATCCCAAGCTATTTCACACGTTTTAATTTTCTGGTTCTACCCAACGCGTTGTCAATTCACTTACAGGAATCAGGACCGTAAAAATTGTGCACTTTCATTTCGCTGCTCATCACCGCCACGTGAACTGATTTATAATTTAATAGAATATCCATGTTTAAAAGTTAGTTCGTGTGCGCATTCCATAGGAACGTGCCGAATCTGTAATTTTTGAAACAAAGTAGTAATAATTGACAGATATTCCAAATGGCCAAGCCTGAAGTTATGAACACCAATAATTGGAACATGCTATTTCCATATGAAGGTGAGCAGCTGCACCAGGAAAGGCAAAACTGATTTGTTTGATCGATATTTTGTTCTGTAAAATGTAAATGCAAGAGAGTTTCACCAGTTAAATATTAAATATTTATCCAACTATTTATTATGCACCTACTTAGGTCAACCTTGCCTATGATGGATAGTAGAACAGTCAGACTCTCAAGTTTGACGATGTCCACCGTGTGCTCCAAAGCATGATGGTACAGGGACGATGACTTTCGCTGCATCTTCCTCACTCTTCGTTCCACTCCCCCACCTGGGCCCGGTGTCATGACAGAGTCAAGAAGACCGGAGGCAAGGAGGGCGCAGGCCCATGCCCTGTGGTCCACAGCAAACAAGAACACAACAATAAAAAAGGGGATGGCTCAGATTCCAGCTGAATGGGCGTGTCATAAAGGCTACACACAGGAGCGAATGCAGTGCGACTCTCAGTCCCGGGGAACCGAAGTATTCCGTTAGCTGGCAGCCTTTCTAGCCACAGCTTTTAGCGCACGATGATAGTTTCAATCGCGTAAGATTATTTATAGTGAGGAAAATGCGTTGAGCCGTCGACATCACTCTCTCTCCCACCCCCAGTATCAGGTCAACGAGCAGGTCAATCGACTGATGCGGGAGTGGGCGCAGTGACTGAAAGTGCTAGTTAACCCGTCTACGCTCGTCACAGCACGACCTGACCCTCTTGACACTCACACCAGGATTATCAAAACCAAGGGATAACGATGGATAGTATAGGTAGATGAAGCCGCTCAGTCCCTAATTCTTTTACGGTTAGAAAGCCTGCCAAACAACCTTAGAATTTCCACTCATCACAGAGGTAATTGTAGGTTTTCTGATCAGCAAGCGCAACCAGTCGCCTTCAAATCTGCAGATTTATGGTATATTTATATAATGAGTCATAAACGCTTCGCAAGTTCTATGACACACTGCATTTGGAGGCTGCCTGGATCTCGTTAGGTAGAATATCAATGTTTATATTTATCAACTGTAAGAAAATTTACAACTGATAGACATGAAGATATACTGCCATAAGAAGTTTACGAAGTACTACCTTCCAAAGAAAGCCGCCACTCCTTTCGCGATTGTTGCATTATGACCCTAAATTATTGACATGTTAATGTGTAATTATATTTCATTAAACTACTTTAATATACATTAAAAACATTAAAAAAAGGCTTGAAAACCCAAAAAGATGACTAAAAATATTTTTTGATTCGCACAATTCACTATTCACAATTTACCCAAATATACAGTATGTTACCTAAATCAAGAGACGGGAATACGAAAATTGCGACGAGAAGTTTTAATCCCCTAAAATTTGCCCATTCATCCAACTCATTCCGGAACACCTACGGTTTGCGTGTAGACTAGGCATATTAGGCACGCTGTTTTTAAATTTAAGCGGAAATCTACGTACTTTTTATTAGGACAATTTCTTATCATAATAAGACGTAACCCAGAACCCATCTTGATAAAAGTCCATTGAAAACATTGAATATCAAAAATTAGTTAATGACACAAAACGCTTAAACTAAATACCCCAAAGTCAGAAAAAATCACACAAAGATTGGACAAAAGACAACTTTCCATTCACAAGAAATGATATGCTTAAGATTGCATCTGCTACTTTATTTCAAAGTAAATGGTTACTAGACGACTTTTCAGAATTTAACGCTGTGACCTAAATCCCATGACGTCCACATCAGCAAAATGAAACAATCCCCTTTCCGTTAACTAATGGCATCCCGCGTATTACAAAAAAACCGACAATTGCATTCACTTTACGCAAATGTTCTAACAACAAAGGAAAACTCTTACACGTCTGCTTTGAGTCAGAGGTTAAATAACACCAGTGAACTGATGATGTTAAATACAAAATATGCAAAAATAAATTTCTGAACGTTAATATGTAAATACTTCAACAGATGTCGAGGCAATCACTGAAAAATGGTGTTTATTGGCCTGACGCATAATCAAAGACAGTTGCGGAAAAGAGGGATTGGGGCACAAGGTGCGCAGTATTTAGAGGGCGTGGTTTCCGGACCATCACAGGCTTAATATCGTTGGCAGTCCTCATGTTCATCGCTGTGACTCGTAATTGATGCGATGATTGCTGTTTGGTACGTACCAGAGTCGTTAATGGTCGTGATTTCTTACCTTACTCGAGTCCTGGCGTGACACTTACTCGGCAATGTTGCTCGATGTCACCGAAACTGCTGGTCACCCGCAACCTCCCCGCACGGCTAACAATCTTGCCTAGGCCAAATTTTAACACATAATATCGAACCGCTAGGTCATTGTGCTTATTAATCGACAGCGGGCCAGAGAAATATGACGCCAGCAGTTCACGGCTCACGCGGTTGTCACCCCTGGTGAGAATTCGGCCTCATCAAACTTAAAGGTGTAGCCGGGTCTCGTCGCATGAGCCGCGACCTGAGAGTTAGGGTCCTTCCTCCTCACTGCTGCTTCGTACTTGGCCATTCGCTTTCGGAGTTGTCTCCCAGTTTCTCCAGCGTAGTTGCTTTGTCCGCAACTGCACCAAATTCGGTGAACGTCTCCAGACGTTTCTTGCCATGGCAGCGGGTCTTTCAGTCTCATTATTTGGTGCCTGATAGTTGCTTCTGGTCAGGTAGCAACTCCAACTCCGAGTGATGTAAGAAGGCGGCTAACGGCCTCCGAGGCGTTCTTCACGTACGGTAGCGCTCGACAAAAGCTGGGGTTGGTGTGGTTCAGTTTCTAACCTTTGTTGCGCATGCAACTGTCGAAGACGTTGCGCGGGTAGCCGTTTGCTCTGAGTACCCGTCGAAGATATTGAAATTCGGCAACCTTGCCTGTTGGTTCGCTGCAGTAAGTCACAACACGCTGATTTGGTGCCCGTACGCAACTCTGTTTGTGAATAATTGCGTGGTTGCTGCTGCAGCTCAGTACTTGCGTCATATTTGTCTCTTTCCTGAATATTTCGGTTTTTGGGCCATCACAATCTTTGCGGCAGACGAAGACATGAAGGAAGTCTAGTTGGTCTGTTTCGTCTTCCTCCATCGTAAATTCGATATCTCGGCTGACGCCATTGGGGTGTTCTTTAAACGCCAGCATCTGATCCCGTTAGATGAAAACGAAGGTTTTGTCCGCATACCGAGCCCAATACTTTAAACTGTGGTGTTGGAAGACCAGGGATTCCAGCCATTGCAGAACTGCCTCAACTATGAGTCCGGAGATAGGTGAAACCATTGGTGTGCCATTTACTTGCTCGTAGATTCTTCCGTCCAACATGATGTATGTATGACGGGTACTCAGAGTGAATGGCTACCCGCGCAACGTTTTCGACAGTTGCATGCGCAACAAAGGTTAGAAACTGAACCACATCAACCCCAGCTTTTGTCGAGCGCTACCGTACGTGAAGAACGCCTCGGAGGCCGTTAGCCGCCTTCTTACATCACTCGGAGTTGGAGTTGCTACCTGACCAGAAGCAACTATCAGGCAGCAAATAATGAGACTGAAAGACCCGCTGCCATGGCAAGAAACGTCTGGAGACGTTCACCGAATTTGGTGCAGTTGCGGACAAAGCAACTACGCTGGAGAAACTGGGAGACAACTCCGAAAGCGAATGGCCAAGTACGAAGCAGCAGTGAGGAGGAAGGACCCTAACTCTCAGGTCGCGGCTCATGCGACGAGACCCGGCTACACCTTTAAGTTTGATGAGGCCGAATTCTCACCAGGGGTGACAACCGCGTGAGCCGTGAACTGCTGGCGTCATTGTTCTCTGGCCCGCTGTCGATTAATAAGCACAATGACCTAGCGGTTCGATATTATGTGTTAAAATGTGGCCTAGGCAAGATTGTTAGCCGTGCGGGGAGGTTGCGGGTGACCAGCAGTTTCGGTGACATCGAGCAACATTGCCGAGTAAGTGTCACGCCAGGACTCGAGTAAGGTAAGAAATCACGACCATTAACGACTCTGGTACGTACCAAACAGCAATCATCGCATCAATTACGAGTCACAGCGATGAACATGAGGACTGCCAACGATATTAAGCCTGTGATGGTCCGGAAACCACGCCCTCTTAATACTGCGCACCTTGTGCCCAAATTGCTCTTTTCTACAACTGTCCCTGATGATGGGGTCGAGATAGAATCCGAAACTTCAGGCAGATAAACATTATGTTCCAGCGATTGCCTCGACGTCTACTGCACTGCTTCTTGGAACCTGCTTGCTCACTTCTATTAGCAAATGTGCACATTTTATTTATTCGGTTTTTAAAATTAAAGGCATTATGCGCTTTAAACTTGCGTATGCTCATCATAAACGAATTTTCATGCTTTAGAAATTTTATTTTTTAATTCTTATTGTTTGTTTTAATTGACCCGATAGCGCTTTATTGCCTACCTACCGATGCACGGTTGGAGCACATGAATTTGGCTTGGCCAGATTCTAGGGTCTTTGGAAAGGGCGACCCTCTCCGACCCATCGCACTCCACCCTACGATATAGCAAAGAGGCAATTTAGAAATGTACACTTTCTGATATCTGCTTTAGACAGTACAGTCAGCTGGTCAACAAACGTCTTAGAGACATTCAGAGGATTAACTCGCCTGTCAATGTATGGCATGGAATCGTTTGGTCTCCAGTACCCTTTATATTTCCCAGGTTCTGACAGTATAGTCCATCGAATTACGCCTGCGAAAACAATACGATGACACTGAGCATAATCCCTCAGACCTGAAGTTCTATCTCAGGATGTACTTCAGGTTTGACGAAACAGTCTATGAGCAGGTAAATAGGCTTGTTAATCGGCTTGCAGATTTTGAGACTAATAGCTGAGGCAGTCCTGCAGTGGTTAGAGTCGTTGGTCTTCAAAAACCACAGACCGGAATTCTGGGCTCGCTATATCTATAATAATTTTGTAATTATTTAATGAGATCTGTTGCTGGAATTTAAGGAGCATCTTAACTTTGCCTTCCCCGGAAACAAAATTAACAATGGAGAAGGAAGAAAAGAACCAGCTAACCTTCTTCGACGTCCTCATTTTTACATTCCGTATCACATTAGGAAAGCACATTATGGTGGTTGCTTAATATTTGCAGTCATATTTAACTACTTGGATTTAAATAATTTCAATTCACGGGACACCATTAAAAGGCACTGCACAGGTCTGTTATCACTATAAAATGATTTCGCGTTAGTCACGGTGTCTGTTTCCATCATGCCACAGGGCGCTTGGTGTAAGTGTCATATTGTTTGGTCTGAAAAAAGGCAACCTAAGATTTTATCTTTCAAGTTAAGTTCTAACAATGCCAGCAAAGATTTCAAAATATTTAATTGAAATTTGGATTTTATCGAAAATCGATTTGAAATTGCTTAAAACTTTGATTTTGTGTGTTTTGTATCACTGCAAAACTTTTTAACCTTACGATATCACTTTGTTTGTTTTTTTTCACAGGTGAACTTATTAACAGTCAATTCTTGTATGGTAACCTGTGGGCAAAGAAGAAAACAGCAATCTGAACGCTTTGTCAGTAGAACATGTTGAGTACGATAAGGCCACCCACATTGAATTCAAACTTGTTTTTCTGTCTCCATAGAAACCTCTAGCTTACTGTTGTTCTGGGAGGGCGTGACGTTATGGTACATATACCTACCAAGGTTCTTCTTAAACTGATTTGTCTGATAATTTGAATTTTAGTTGAATTGTGTGAAAAACGTTTGTTGCAATTTGCAAAGGGAAACCGCAGGAAGATTACTTCGGTGGGGTTAACAAGTGTATCATCAGGCGCATGATCCTAAATATTTCAGTTACATTCAAATTTCGGCTTTTAAATTCGTCCCCGACCGACCGCGTGAATTAACCAAATCTGGTAAAAAAAACTGCCTAGGCAGAGTGTACTGTGCCTCTAAATTATCATGTATTTATGAACGTAAATATATTTTATAAAATGCAAGCAAAATATCCCTTCTTATACCCATTTGTTAGCAACTAAGGTCTTCGTAAAATTTTATACGCAGAAGAATGATTTCTTTTGGTTTCGAAACTTTTGTGGATTCCTAAGAAAGTTTCAACCCGATTTGTTGTTGCATTTGTGTCTTCTAATAAAAATTAACGAATTCTAGAAGTCCAAATGAGGAGAATAATAGTTCCATTTATACCATTGCAGAGAAACCGAATAGGACTCATATAAGTTTGTAATCAAGTTGCGCAACGTTCCATACCTCAAAAGCAGCATTAATAAACGGACAAATATAGATTACCTGACCGGACATGTCATTGTTTTAAGAAACTCATACTGAAAAAAATAAACTGTCATAAGCTTTAAAGAGTGTATCAAAAAATTATTCTCTTATAGGCGAAGAGAGGGATTTAAAGGTGGCGGATTCAAATATTTGTATGGTGTGCCAATTCCTGTTGTCAGAAACTTTGTATATTTTAAGGATGCCAAATAAATTCTCAGATATTCGATAGTTTTTCTGTCGGTTAGTTTACATATAATTAAAACTAGGCGATTAACGCTCCTTTTCTATGGCACTCGCTTTTATTCATGTAAAACGATTGGTTCGGTGACTCTAACCTACAACCGCAAGCGCAGAGCTCGTGTACAATCAACGATCTAACCAGCTACTCTACGAAGCCCCGATCGGTAGCCGTCAGATAAATCACATTTGGATCGAGTTAATCATCCAGCCTACTACAACAACAACTACAACTACTACAACCACGAATACAACTACAACTACAACAATTCTGCATTGAAACCGAACACCAGGGAGGTCACCGAACTTTTCACAATTGGGCCAACTGAATTATTTAAATATACAAAAAACCGACTAATTGAGTCTGTTAGATAGCTGGCGTGTTCTAGGTTGATAGCTTAAGCAATCCTGCTTGGGTAATCGGCTCCTTGCGTCAGAAGTAGTGGATTCCATACGCAGCAGAAGGCTGGGCAGGTAAAATCCACATGCGATTGAAATTCATGGATCCCGGGCCGGGTTAGATAATTGAACCTACACCAGCCTTGCCATTTTTGTCGTGGATACACACCCCACGGTAGCCACCAAATTTTTCCCATGTGGACCATAGGAAATATGTAAGTCGGCCAAAATACCTAATAATTTATTGTTGTTGGACTTCTTCGGTGGAAAAGAAGGCATATAAGTGACCAATTGGTGGTAATAAATGCAAGCTGAATCATCATCTGCGACAGATGCTGTCTGCGCCATCGGCAAATAATCGGAATACGAGGTAATTTGCGGTGCACATACAAAGCAACTACGCAGTACTTGACAGAATTTTATGCATGAAACTGGCCATGACTTCGTTCGCATGCATGCTTTTGCTGAAGTTCATGGACAGCATGAGTGTTTCACTAATCGAGAAAAGATTTATTACTCCAAATGCAACATATATTGAAACTTGTCTATTGGATAAAAGGAGGTTTGTAGTTCATAGGTTCAGGGAAATTATGAGCACGTTTTAAGCCCCTATCAGGTATCAGTCTCACATGAGCGCTCGATTTCTGACAGAAGGAATTCTTAATAAATAGAAAAATATGTAAAATACTTTCCTTCTGCTTTTTTTTATCTTTTTAGGCTCCTATATAAATTATTGGTAGGTTCGTATTGATTTTATTGACTGTTATTGTGCTATTACTCCAAAAACAGACGTGAGAACCAACTAGAACTTGCATGGAAATATAATGAGACAATAATCAATGTAGATCTACTCAACATCCTCGGCTAGAATTCATTGTGACCGAGCAATCATAATTTAACCGCTAATCGTAATACCGACTAAGTCGTGTGCAAAAAGTCTATATTGTTGTGCCTACTAAAGAAAACCATCAAAAAAATTCGATTCGAGTCTTTCACCAAATTTACTAATTGACCAATCAATTGATCTGTTATGCAATTATCTACAATTTTACCTGGACGCTTCAAGTCTTCAAAACTTTTCACCTCGAACTTTCATGTGAAAGAACAATATTCAAATATTTTTCCGACAAGGATGTCTATTAATCTTTTCAGACATTGAAATACGGAGTCTTTTTTACTTTGCAGTTAAAAGAATTTTAAAACAGCACTTTCAATCCTGAAGGTTCCACCAGAAAGTACATGGGGAATGCTGGGAACCCACTGATGAGCCGAACGCCCCACAGCTCCGTCATGCAGCGCAAAACTGGTGTGTGGGGTTTTAGAGATTATCTGTGCTGTCATTATGGTGTCTCTTGCAACTTGAATACTTTACAATTTTTGAGTGCCAAGGAAGAAAACGTGCTCGAAAATGAAATAACGTACCACTGCACCATGGCCTTCCAGAGATAAATGACACCTACTTTTGTGATTTCGCAAGGAGCAAAGTTCTTTTTAGAAAACAACTTTACTTACTTGCAATGTTTGTGTGATAGTACTCCAATTGTTCGTGTTCACAGGTATTGCCTGTCGTTTGTTAAACAATGCTGGCGACTTGCATCATATGCGCAAAACTACCATCCTAACACTGCCTGCTACGTTAAGCTTTGTTGATCCTCTCCGGGCAGATCTAGCTTAAGTTGGCCACATGAATATCTACCCCTTCGAACACCCCTCTAGACTCCCGTTAACATGGTTGTACATTGCCTATCACAGAGAGGGCTATGTTTTGACATCTTTCACCTTGGCAAAGGATTCGAAAGTTTGCTTTTATCGCGCATCATACAGAAGACATTGGTGAACCCCTGAAAATCAACTCCTTGCATGTCAACGAAACAGTCCGATGCAAATCATACAATTTATGAATGAAGATTCCCTTCATTTTAATCCACGCTTTGGTATATCTTTCTCTTGTACAAACGACAGATGGTTCGTAGTGTGATGGAGATTCATGGTTTGAGCAAGCTCTTATAGTCTTAACCATCAGTCTGCTCAGATACAGTCCTATTTGTTTCTAAACTGAAGTCAGCGAAAACGAAGTTAGCTGAGTTGTTTGATTTCTGTGAATCTTCAGTGCATTCACCAAAAACATTCCTATGGTATTAACTGTCACAGAATATAACCTATTATTTTTGTGCATTGTGCTATAAAAGAACATTAATATGAGCAAGAAAAGTTTCAAATAAATCCGTTTCCAAACCGGAAAATCTGACCTGAAGTAAATGAAAATCAGGTGAAGGCAAGTGTGTAGAACCATATTATTTTCTGTAAACAAAGGAATGACTTCAGCTTTAATAATTATTTTTGTAAATTTCTGACGTATTTTGTCACAAAGCGTACCAATAAACTTGCTTGACAGTATTTTGCATTACCGCACTGAACAAGTATACTTATATGCTACTGAAAGACAGGCTCCACGAAAAGCTATGGTAAAGTCGAAGGATTTGGTGAGATACTTTTTATAATATAGTTTCCGGTAATGCGCAAGTTAAAAGCGGAATGGGCAGAAGAATTGCAGTTTTTTGAATAATCCTAGTATACAATCGGTCACTCTGTTGGACATGGCCAAACTAAAACCCATTTTTATCAAATACCAAAAAATGGTGTGCTTACGATTCCACCTACCAATTCTATTTACGTTATACATTCATAATTACAGTGATTGTTTTCAGGTTTTAGAATTTTCCGTTTTAAAAACATATATTTCTGGACAAATTTAAGTTTCTTTATATATATCCTTAAAGTTTTGAATTATTTTGAAGTTGTTCATTATTGTTTAGTATATTCTTTTGTAACGGTTTTTGAGTGATTTAAACTTTTCGGTAAAATTTTCCCCTTTGCAGCAGATAGGTCACATAATGTAATTAATTGGTATTTTTGACATTTTAAACGGAAGCAATGGAAAAAGAAGCAGTTAAGACAAACGACGCGACCAAGCTATTGATTAATCCCACCGCCATCGGTCATAACTCTGTGTTTACGACCGAAGCAATAGTGTATTTCTTGGTTAAAACTGGCTTCACATAGGTCATCCTCTACCCAATTGGCAATCAAAGTTTCAACTGTTCCTTCAGACAATCATCCCTCCACCCTCAGAATGTTACTGCACTCCGGTTAGCCATATTGTCCAGTGTCTCTTCTCTCGGATCTCTATCCTTTCTGGTATTCATTATACGATCTTTTGCGGCAACCCGCAGACCTTCTGACCTGCTGATGAGCTTCTCTATCCTTCTGAGCTTAGATCTCCAAGACCCGTGCATTCAACATCAGACTATCCTACATTCCATGAGAGGCATCTAATCTTAGAAGGCGTCCCGTCAAGGTCCTATCAAAAAATCAATTGGGGTTGTTATGTTCGGTAGCTGTTCACCAACCATCTAACCTTATCCGTCCAAACACCATAGCGGCTATCCCCGATAACAACCGTCTCCTAAACTGCCCTCGATTTCTCTCTATCTGGTGCTGGAGCCTCAGGCGTGTGATCGCCTTCAACGATTAAACGTCATCATAAATCCCTCTAATTTAACTTTTAGCCCTTACACCTTCGATGATTTAGCTTATCTTGTTGATTTTATCGAATTCCCTTCCTTTTTTAAAGTAGCTCTCTAAAGTCTTTTCTCTGGTAGCCTTGATGCTCTGACTGTAGCAGTTTCTTGAGATTCCCTCATCTCCTAAGTTTTCTTTCATATGGTCACTAGCGGCCCTTCTGACCTCTGGGAGGGTTACTGCCCGAGAGCAATTCACCGGCAGCAGTAAGAACTGTTTTGAAAAACCGACTCTCCTGTGCATCCCGCTCCAAACGTACACCTCGTCCACGTAGCAGGCGGATCGAATGTTTTTATTGACGCTCTTTTCCAACCCAAACCCTCGGGCCCCACTCAAAATGCAGCTTTCGACTTCGGGAATGTCACGCTTGCCGAGCCTCACTATAGTATGCTCAGAGGTGAACTACTTACTGTCTACCTCAATGTGTCTCACTTCCGGCAGCGGAAAGAAGAGAAAGTGATAATATACATTTGACTTCTAAACTTTGTGGTACAAGGACTAGCAAAATGCACTTTTCATGATAATCGACTTTACTAATTGATGCTATTCTTTATTATTACTGAAAGATTTGTTTGTTATGGCCATTTTGTCACTAAGTACAGATCATGAATAATGATTAAAACTTGATTGAATGAAAAATTAGGCAGGTTTCTGCCCTAAAAAAGCGTAACATTTATTGATAAAATGACAGTTTAATTTAAAATGATTACCATCTGCACGACAAACAAAATCCTCATACATAAAAGTAATCAGTCGTAAAATTGGAATTCGACTTGCCCAAGTTGCTCGTGGGTTAAGGTATACCGATAAAGTCAAGCCAGACCCGATATTTTCCCGATCTCAGTCAATCGCCGGCTGCTGCTATAAGTTTGATGGTTTCACAGTGACTAATCAGCCTAAATTTGCCGAATTTAGGCTCGGCAGCTGTGCTCCTGGCATTCCACTGTCAGTGGACAGCCATTTTCGCTGTCACTTAAATCAATAGGGGCAGTGGGTTGATGGATTTGAATAATTTCTTTGACCCAGTTGTGAACTACTCGGCGGTCTCAGTGGGATTTGAAGGCTAGCACAGCGAACGCTCTAGCCAACTGGACTACGAGGTCCCACAGAAAGCCGTATGGTTTATCACACTTGGGTCAAGTTACATCCTCCCCTACTGCAACCTATCGCATCCACAATCAGCCTACTGTATCAGAATTTGTGGATTCCATATGTTGCAGTAGGCTGGGCGCATTATTTTACCCGAAAGTGATAAAACCTACGGCTCCCGGTAGGGGCTTCGTCGCTTAGTTGGCTAGAACGTTGGCTATACTGAATCATTCCCTTTGAATCTTCAAGGCTGCTAAGAATGCCCATGTGGAACCCAAGCCTCAACTTTCTCCTCTTCGTCCTTGACAACTGGCTTTCGGTCATATTTATTTTAAGAAATATGAAACAGTTTCAGTGCCGATGGGAGACGTCTTCATGCTGACACAAGGGCGGAAGTACTGGCCTCTGGTTGGATTCCGACTGTGCTCCCGCAGGTTACGTTCGGTGCAGCATTTGAACCACCTGGGGGCTATTGTTCATGCCCTCCAACGGCAGAAAGTATGACCCACCAATTTTTAACGCCTGTGGATTGTCCCAGGTTCAACCACGGCTAGTAGTTGCTGTGGCTTTCGGTGAAAAGTTCTGGGCAATCGCGTGCCCCGATCATTCCCTCTTCCCTACAACGGCCGCCTCAAGTTTTTCTCCCAGTGTGCTACGATCAAATTCTAATGCAGGGACAAAGAGGAGTTTGACAGTGTGGACCACGCCAATATTATCGGCTCGTGTATCATCCAAGTCTGTCGCATGGTCATCCGTCCGCAGCTCGTCGACGGGTACACCCCGTGCCAACCTATTCCTTCACCACCTCCTCTGCTACATCTGTTACCTTCTCTAATTACACATCATCCTTCAATCCCCATTTCCCCACTCCACTCCACATTCAATGCAACAGGTGGCATGGCTTCTGCTCCAACAGCTTTCAGATATGCTTTTATACACAAACTAACCTTTCGGGGTTGTTTCAAGCGTCTCTATAGCCCCAATGTTCTCCCTCCCTCCCCTTTCTCTCTCTCTCTCTCTCTCTCCCTCTCTCTCTCTCTCCATACTTTAATCTTTTCTGAATTGAATGTTGGCTATCTCTTGTCGTCACCAGGGGACATAGTTAATGTGCGTGAGTTAAGATGGTTCACTGAATACTAATTTGCTCTTCACTCATTGGTTCCAGGCAAATGTTTGGCAAGCTTTAATTTAGGTTGTTACTCACTCGAACTCTTAACGCAATAGACCTTTATGTTGTTCTACAGCCTCTGATAAAACAAAAACCTACATCTGAATACTGGGTCACGAACATGTCGTATATGACCCTACCCTGTACTTCGATGGGAAAGGAATGTATTTCAGTCCCTAGCTATTCTTGAATGAGTCCAAAACAAATTTATATTTTAATATTTTATGAGAAATGAAGACCACTTTTGATTTATTTAATCAATATGTAGTCCATTCGTCGCTTCCAAAGCAATGTTTAATAACTTTTTATATTGTCTGTATTTAACATAGATGTACGTGTTTTACCTAATAGTATTTACGTTGCAGTGCGGAATTTCTCTTTCCCTAGATAGATTTTAAAATATAGGCTTTAAGAATGCCCGTGTTCTTTCACAGGAGCCTTTTTATGTGAGATGTTCCACCCGTAGGCGGAGGTATTTTTAAATTTCAGCAAGCTGCCTTCTAAGACCGTTCATTTTCTACAATAAGTACTGGCATTTATTTTAAAATCAGAAAATGGCTGTACATGTTAACCTCGACTGAAAATTTCGGTAAAATGGATAAAAATAAAAATATTTAGATATGCTTCTAATACTTTGAAAACCGTGTCTGAAAGAACTAACGGCGGAAACTGAAAGCATGCTACTTGGAGACAGTTCGCGAATTATTTATAATGGTAACCTGAAGCCTGTTTTTCTAAGGTGAAAAAGGTGCGTAAAATTTCAAATTGTCCTGAATGAACAAAATACTCTTGTGAGTCTCTACAGGACACTCGAATATTTTAAAATCATTTTAAAATTTTCTGATAGATTACGTTTAATTTTATCGAAAGGATGTCATCGAGCGATTTCCTAAGCACATCATTATTGCTGACTTTAAGTTGGCTAAGATAAGAGATTGTCAGTCCTATGAGGGTGATGATAGGTGAATTATCACTAGCTGATGCATATAAACAAACTGGAAACGGTCAGTCTGTCGTTGCAATCTTTGCCAATGTGACCTTAAATACTGATTGTTAGTACTCATATGACATACTGCTAGGGTTGCAGCCCTTTGTTTTCGAGGTAGAATCGAAAGGACCGCTATGAAGATTCAGGCATCTTTTTTGCTAACCTAGATATTTGCCTTGGTAAGCCCAAGAGCATAGTTGCCTCGATTTTATTATTTTCTTTAGCCACTTTATAAGAACCATCTAGTATTTTTTAAGAATCTAATTGTGGAGGATAGTGCAAACGTACCAGAATAGTATAATCGTATGGATTATCCTCTGGGCTTTGTTGGTGAAAAACTTATAACAAGAAACGACGTTAGTAGTTCCTTCTATAAATACTCTTTACGAATTCGATGCTAATAATCAGAGGTAGCTTGCCATCTGTTTTTCGGGTTGCCTATGAGAAATTCACTTTGCCGACCAAAAAATAAATGCTGCGTTGAAATATTTATTAATTAATCATATATAACTGGCTGAAATTGCGGATGCTGTCCTCGAAGTTATGAATACGTCCTAATCTGTTCTATAAAACATATATCCTTTTGTACTCATTGGATGTTAGTAATGTAAGTTCTGTGGAGCTTATTTACATGCAATGTAGTGGGCATACATTTCAAGCCTGACAGCGGAAATAGAGATTTTTCCTACCGATTAATTTCACCGCCAGCACCTCTCAACATCTTTGCACCAAAATAGATGAAACACTAAAGTACATTTTCAAATATGATTTCCACTAGAAAGCATGGCACTACGCGATGATAAAACATGCTAGCATGTCGAAAAACGCTAAAAATTGATTAGTGTGGCGGCAGGCTGGCCTATTGACTACGCGTTCTTTTGGTGAACCGGAAGAACACACCCAGAGGCTCAATGAGCACAAGGAGCGGTTATGTGAACGGAAACTGGTTTCAAACACCCTTCGCTCTAAAATTCTCTTCTTCCATGTAAAAGCAGTTTAAAAATTATCCTAAGCACTTTTTCAAAAATGGACTTTTTGCTGGATTTTACGCTCCAAATTCTGCAGGATTTTTCGTTTGCCAATGCCCGTATTATATTTCATAAGAGGTAAAGGTAAGCTGAACATGGACAACAAAGACCTTGAACCGACTCAAGTCCCCACATATTGTAAGATTGTTGCTCATAGACTAGATTCACTAACTCATGAAATGTCAACGAAAATTCTGAAGTTTTTGATTTGAACAAATAACCTAAATAGGGTTGTCATACTGATTAGCTTGCAGCCTTTTCTCAAGATATTTCAGTCACAGTAAAATGCTGGCTTTTAATCGAGCTCCTTCCTGACCACCTGCAAAATTTAAACTGTGAAAAATGACTTCTTAAGTAGTATGAATGTTTCTCACCGATTTTCTTTGTGCTTTTCATTTCACGTATATTTTATAGAAAGCATAAAAGAAAGTACTCTTTCTTATATCCGTTTGATAGGAAATTGCGTCTTCTCAAAATTTCATACCAGAAGGAAGGGTAACTTTGGTTTTAAAAAGGTTTCTACCTATGAGATTTTTTTAGACCGTTAAATGTTTTTTTCATTATAATTCATATCCGTCTAATTATTAATTTTGCCTGTAATATATACAAAATCATCCATATATGTTGAAAAATATTATGTGACATGTGTGACTTCTTCCTTATAGCGTAGTGAAATGTGTGATTTTCCGTACACAGAATGTATACATCATCTAGGTTGAAATCCTTACAGCCAAGCGTAGGGACCGGTTGTGTCCAAAAATTATTCGGCAATTTGAAAACGTTTTTTAAAAAAACAAACGTTTCCTTTTCCTCAAGTATAAAATTCGAAAAAGATGAAACTTCCTACCAAACGCGCATAAAAGTACTTAAAATCCCTAAGAAACTCAATGAGAAAAATACATGCTACTTAAGAAGCCATTTTTTCACAGTTCAAATTTTACAGGTGGTCAGAAAGGAGCTCGATTAAAAGCCAGCATTTTACTGTGACTGAAATATCTTGGCATAATGTTGCAAGATAATCAGTATAACAACCATATTTAAGTAATTTTTTGAATCGAAAACTTATTTCAGAATTTTCGTAGACAATTCATGAGATATGGAATCTACTGTAAGTTTGGATGGAGTGGAGAAGAACACTTATATGCTATAAGGAAACTTATCTAGTAACCAATATAATGTATTAATTCAAACAAATTGCAATATGACGACGTTTGCACTACCTAACGTGCATTTTAGTCCCGGTATATTTTTGAAGAATTCTCGTTCGAATATTTCTGAACATAGGTCTCATGCGTTTGCTAATAGATCGTTATTGGTTTACATTTTTTTGTTAAATAGCTAGTAAATAATTTACAAAACGTTCGTAAAGAAAACTGATAGAAAATTAATTGGTATTAGTTCACAACCCCTTTAAGTAACTTACGCGTGAATATTTTCGAAAACTTGCAAAAAATTATAGGTTATAAGGGTGTATAGGGATGATGTCAAATGCACTTGGAAGCGTATATAGTTCGACCGTCGATTTCGACGATGTCCACCGTATGCATCACAGCAGGTTGGCGCAGGGACGGTGACTTGCATTGCATCTACCGCACTCTCTCCTCCCCCAACTGAGCTCGGGGTCATGACAGAGTCAAGAAGACCGAAGAAGGGAGATGAAGCAGGTGGCTGGCACCCCTGGGCGTTCCACTGCAAGTTATGGTCTAAAACGCACAATTAGTTTCTCTTCTGTTTGACAATCAATGCAACTTCCGCAGCTAAGCGTATGAAATACACTAAAACTCGGGTAAAAATAATTCAGAAGCTGCCTCAGAGCATCACCAAAAAGCTGACTAATGGTCTCATCTAAACTGAAACTAAAATATGGAGAAAATAACATCAAATGAATAAGAACATATGTAACGTTAAACGAAGAATTTATGGTGCGTAAAATCTAAAATCTGCATAAGCAAACAACGTGTTATCTCAGCACACGCACGAAAGTGCATAGAACCAATAGTTAGTAAATGCCACTAAAATTTCAAATTACATCCGCTATATCATCATGCGTTTGTATTTTGGAAAAAGCAAAACGATTAAATGTGGGTTGGTGAATAGAGGCCTTGCATATACGAGATGGTTTTAATGTTCATTCTTTCACTTTGTGGATTTTTGTCATGAGAGAAGGTATGATCTGTGAGGTAGAAGTCTGTGGATTTCGCAGTAGCAAACCTATTTAAAGTTGCCACGTGAGGAGGCTGTCCTTCTTGAGGTTTCTGAGGTACAGTGTTATTTTTTTAAAGTAAACACCTTCATCTAGACTTGTCGGAAGCCATTGTAGCAACGGATAGGCTTGACAATGTGTGCAGACAAGGCGCTGTCAATGGTGTTTTACTTGATCTTTGCAATGTGCTGATATGCAGGTTTAACAGCAGTAGTTAGTAAGATTAGCGTCAAACTTGGCTACCGTTCTCTCCGATTAAGATGTTTGACACTCCGTGGCCGCACATAAATGTAAAAAGTGAACTGGAGGCAATATCATACAAGAGTATGTGCAGACTTTGTCAGATTCCCGTGCCAATAGAATGAAGATAATTTACTTCCTTGGCCCATTTGCTCAAGTTTTATTATAATCCCTTACCAGGTTGTTTTGCAGTAACCACACCGAAATCTGTCATCTTTAGCCGAATAAGCGTTTGACTATCATATTTCATCTGCAAGAACCTGGACTCTTAAGGTAGTATTTAAGATGAGATTATTTAAATTAACTCGTATTTAATTATGCTTCACAATTTTACAATAAATACATTAATGTGATTACAGTATCCGAGCTAGGTTCTGAAATTTTAACCAAAACGTTGATCAGGATGGATACCCTACATCGTGTTGTAAGATGGCGTTTTTGTAAAACTAATTCAGGCTTTTGAATACAATAATTTTTAAATCACCAGAAGAAATCATGCTCAATAAAAATGGCTTCTTATGTAGTATGAAGTTTTCCATTTACGTTCCAACTCTCTTATACATTCAGCTGCTTTTTAATCAAAAACATGCAAAATAATATTCTTTCTTGTATTCGATTGATAAAAGATCACGTCTTCTTCAAGCGTGTCGCTCGAAACAAGAAGAGCTTCAAGTTTTAAATAAATTTTTGCCGAGCTCTTGTTTCGCCCGCGGTTAAGCGTTTGAAAATTGCAGGCTGTGTACTTTCGATTTGAGGAAAATCACATATATTTTTTCATTGTTAATAAGGTGTTATAAAGGCCTCATACACTTTTCAATGTACGAATAAATTGGAATACGGGCATCCCAAGAAATATAATTTGAAGTAAAGAAGTTCTTTGGGAAACAATGAGTAACTTTATTATGTAAATTTTCGACTCTGGTTCCCCAGGTCGTCGTCAGACGTGTGGTAAATGTGCAAAAAAAACGTCGGAAAATCGATATTGCTGAATCAGTCCTGCCAATAGCTGTCATTGTTGATGAACATCTCAATATTATTGGCTACCGCCTTTTCCACTTGTCTTTGAGATTATTGTACACGGCAATTTATTCGATGTGACGATTAATGCACGAGTCATCAGTAGCAATATTAATAAGCGGCAACCAGGCTCGCATTCAAAAGCCGACATTCTGGTATGATAAAAAAATACCTTCAAGTTATACTGGGAGGTAATAAATATTATAACCCAATATAATAAATTCTTTCCTATCGAACAAGAATCTCATAATTTTGGTTAATACTTTATGAGATAGGCTACATAAGATAGTTATGTACGGAACAAAGGGCCACCAGTAGGGAGTCCGGTTCGGTTACATCCTAAAAATATTATACTGAAACTTTCAGTGTCTGTATAATGGCTTTGCCTATCCAGGTTCATGATAATTAACTGTAACACTTGCCAGCTTGTTCCTGATGGGTACTAAATTACTTTGCCACAGAGCGTGTCACCAAAAGCTTCTTGATGACACAGTAGGCCTTACTAATTTAACCCTTTTTTATTCAGTCAAGCTGAGCGAAGTTTCCTACCGATTGTCCACACGCTCAGATTGTCGAACCAATCTACATAGGACTTCCAGTTTTACAATGAATTTAAGACAGTTTTATACAGTTCATACCTCTCAGTTGATGCAACAAACTATCCTTTCACTATTGTTAAAACAGTCCCCTTGTTTCACTTATTCAATAGGAGTCATTCAAGCAGCTGTTTGAGGCGACTGCTCGACGATAAAAAAGTACACACAGCGGGTTTACTTGAAAAGATTACTTTTACTTTCAGTGCCTGAAAACGCTTGAAAAATGACCTTTCTTATTCACAACCATTTACTCCACTGGAGGTGTCGCTCTGGAATAGTCATAAAATCGTTTGATCGTTTTTTCCCAATAATATCTGCAAAATTCCACCTTCAGATAAGTTTCTCAGAAATATACCGTTGTTATCGGTCCGCTAAAAGAAAACATTCAATTAAGATAAACTTATCATGTACATGGAAATCCTTTCTTGAAAAAAACTAAATAAAAACAGTATCAGCCTAATTATCGAAAAATATTACCCACAGATATGCGAAAGGTTTAACTTTTGCCGTGACCATGGGAAGCACACAAAACTGTAAACGCAAGATGTCATTTAAAGACTAACTTACTTTTTAGAGCAGTGCTGTTGACATACCCCATTCTCTAAAATTATATAACGGTCTCTGGTTCAGATGAAATACTTTTCAAGCAAAATGATCGTTGCTTTGCGTGATAACGGTGCATGTTAGCAATGTCTTTGCTTATAAAAAGACTGCTGAAACTAAGCCGCGATTTGTCTCCCATTCAGTCTGCAGAGGAGATTTTTTCTGCATTAACGAAGGGTAGTTGCGCCAACGAAGACCGTGTTTGTTTCTTGCCTTATTTGTGTAAAAATAAAGGTGTCATCTCCTGATGATAAGAACATCTTAAGTGAAGAATTTGGTTATTATAAAAGAAAAGCGCACTCCTGTGCGCCTTCTCTCTATCCCTAAGGTTCCTTGCGCATAGAACGTCATTAATGTAAGATTTTCAGTTTATAAAATTAACTAAGAGGCTGCTTTACTAACAATTGTCGGAATAAAAGTGAGATATGCTGGAAAATAGAAGCTTTTAGTCAACCAATTTTTCACGATTTTACAGTCATGTTTCAAAAACAGAAGCCTTCTCATATGAGGTTGTTTATGAAAAAAGGAAACTTGCAATTTTGTTAATGGTAAGACAGCTCAAACGTTTCATTTGAACAAAAAGAGGAAGAAATACCAACAAAGAGGATCGAAACTGTGATGACCCTTTAGAACTTAGTATCTGCCGTCAGTTGCTCATGCCTTACGCTCGTTAACCAGCGTTCGGGTTCTAACTCCAGGTTATTTAAACCTTAGAATAACTGACGATTGTGAATAAACCAAAAATAGCAATCCAGGTTATCCATGTCTTTGTTGATCTTCCTTCTGGCATCACTTCTTGTCGCTAAGTGACTGCCTGCGATGGTTATATATTGAGCCCTGTCCCTCAACTTGATCAGTGAGCGCTTCTTTCACGATAAAGTTCCATTCCCTAAGGTTGGCTATACAAGCGCATTCATTTTACCTTTAACAATAAGGTGCATTCATCAAGAAACACTACTGGTAACATACCAAACTTACTTTACAATTTTGATGTTTTGTTATTGAATTGAATGAGTCTAGTAGGATCCTAATGGAGAGGAGCCCTACAATATGTCTTTGACAAACAGCAGTTTATCGGAAAAGAAGACTAATGTGTGTTTCCCTCCGATTTTATTCACTGGTTCCGTCTGCCTTCGTCACATTTACTTCAGGTATTCCGTCAATCACAGAGGATTCAAACTACTTTTTGGACACCTGACTCTAAAAAACTTGGGAAAGATTTTGGAAATGGACCAAGAGAAGTCAATCGTTAATCTGATTTCGGAGATCTAATTGAGTTCAAAAGATTAATTTTTAAAATATTTTGTTCCAATTAGCATCTTAAAGGCAGGGGATAGTTAATGCAGATAGGCATAAACATTTCTGATTTTTTAATGGAGCCATCTTGGGTGAGGAACAGTTCTGAGGCACATGTAATTAACGCAGCTGCGTCAGCGTTGGTCAAAGTTACCGCTCTCAGCAGGCTATTCGGATGCACTACCTCTCTTCAACATTTTTCGAATCTGGAAATGCCACACAGCTAGAGTTGTTGTCATGCAAACAGAAATTTCCAGATTGAAAATGGTGGCTATTATCATACAAAGTCAATTGCACCGTTCTAGAAGTCAGAATATAACCTTCAGCGCCAGATACCAAAATTTTCCATTCAGCACATCGATTTTTCAAACTGACAAACCTTGGATGGGTGAGAGCACCTGACCAGTGGAAGATATTAAAGCTCTGTTCAACAGGGAGAGGACAGACAGGAATTCAGAAGGGCCTCCGAAGAGACAGGTAGTGAGTTCACGTGCAAGGACGTCGTTTTGCGGAAAATAGCTTCGGAAGCCTGCAGGTAAATATACCAGGATTAAGACAGTAACAAAACCGAGAAGATTAAAAGCTTACCTTATATAGTGAGGGCCTATCAAGTAGCTACTGATAGACTTCCACTGACTTTAAGACACGACAGAGGCAAGACGTGGTTCAGAAGAAGCTGCAATGGCCGGAACAAGAAGTATATTGTCCCATTCCATAAAAAATTTGAGACTCAGGAATTGATTAAGAGTATGCAGACGTGCTCGCTGGGACAAGAACTTTATTTGCCGGGAATTTTGAATAAATGCTCGAGCCCATCATCGGAAACCTCGACAGATAGAGGTAATTCATGCAGAGGGAATTGCAGTATAGAAGAAGACGCTATCACTGGAACATAGTGTTTATTGACCTGACGTTTCGGATCCTCTCTCGAACGCAACATTAGAGACATTTGTAGAAATTGCAGTATTGATAGGATGTAGTCGCTATATTACCGCCTACCGAGGACAATTTACTGCTCCCCTCATTCATCGGGGATAATTGCCCCCTGGGAAACCTTCGGCCGCCTTCTCGAAGCATTTGGAGTTAGAGTAGCCCACAAACCGTAGGCAACCATAAGGCGTCAGGTATTGAGTGCAAAATAAGCACGGCCAGGGCGTTAAATGTATGGAGTCATTTATCGAATCTGGTGCAATTTCAAACAAAGAAACTACGACGGGGAACCTGGAAGACTGCTCCGAACACGAATAGCATTTCCTGGTGGACACCGGAGCCCAAAGCAATTTTATTTCTCCCACTTTAGTTGACCATCTTTGCCCAAGCTCTGGTTTTAAAATCCAAGCTGCCAACTGTTCCTACATTTACACTTTTAGTAGCATGTCCCTCACCTTAACCATTGACCCTCGCCGGTCATTGTCCTGGATCTTTGTGATTGCCATTGTCCCTCAAACAATCCTCAGCTTGGAATTTCTAGCCGAGTTCGAACTCCTTGTTAATTGCCGACGTGCCCGTTTCCTGGACCGCACCACTGGTCTCTCTGTTCATGGTCCAACTCCCTTCGTAACCTCCTGACAATTCTCTCTCCTGGATACAGATATTGCATATCCCTTTCGAAAACTGCTCCTTGAACACCCTAACCTAATCAACCCCAGTTTCGCAGTTGGGAGGTTCAACATGACATTGTGCAGCACAGCTGCACCTCAGACCCTCGCTCAGCCTAGAACGACTGACATCGGCCCGTTCGCAGGTCGCGAAGGCCGCGTTTAAACACATGCCGTGACTGGGAACATTCAACCGTGCGAGAGCCGTTGGGCGTTCCCCTTGCACATGGTGCTCACGGCGACATCAGACCCTCAACAATGCCACCATTTTCAATTAGTACCACATGCCTCATCTTACGGATTTTGCTGGAGCCCTTTTCGGCAAAGTGGTTTTGTCAACACTTGTTGTGTGCCTTTCATCAAAGCCCTTTCGCTCCTGAGGATATCTCCAAAACCGCCGTCTGTAAAACTTTTGGCCTCTTTGACTTCATCCACATGCCCTTCAATCTGCGAAATACCACCCAAACGTTCCAGAGCTTCCTTAGCAATGTCTTAAGTGACCTAGCGTTTATGTACCATTACATCGATGACCACCTGGTGGACAGTCAGAATGCCAAAGAACACACAAAGCACCTTTCCTTGGTGTTGGACCACCTCGTCAAGTATATCGTCATCATAAACATTTCCAAATGTGTACTGGGTGTACCTTCCCTTGAATTTCTCAGTCATCAGGTCAACTCAGAAGGTTTGTATACCCTCCCCTTCAAGGTCAAACCCATTCGAGATTTCCCTCCACCAACCTCCAAGCGTCAGGTGAAAAGTTTCCTTGGAATAGTCAACTTTTACCCCCGGTTCCTACCGAACTGTGCCAGCCATATGCTGCCACTCACCAACATGCTTTATGGTCACAAGGGCCCCTTGAGTTTACTAGTGACGCATTGACTGCTTTTGAGCGAACCAAGGCCTCCTTTCGGACGCTGCCTTGTTCACACATTCTGCTCCCAAAGCTCCGTTGTCCCTTACGGTTGATGTTTCAAGTGTTGCCGTAGTAATAGTCATCCAGCAACACCTAGCTGAGCCTTCTCGACAGTTGGCTTTTTCATCTAGGAAGCTCTCGCCTGCTGTGACGAGAGGTAGTACATTTGGCGGTGAACTTCTTACCATTTACTTGGCCAGGGAAAAACTTAAGACACTTCCTTGAAGGTCGAGACTTCCACATCTTCAGGTACTATAAGTCACTTAAATTTGCCATCCAATCACATTCTGACAAATACAACTCGAGCGAGATCGTTCATTTGGACTACATTTCCCAATTCACCAGCGACATCCGCCACATTGATGGCACGGGGAATGAGGTGGCTGGCATGCTGTCCATATCTTCCCTCTCGGCCTTTCATTTTTCACAGAGGATCGAATTTGGTGCTATGGTGGCTGAGCAACGCCATGTTTGTTGTACTGGCGACGATTTTGTTGGTGGTTCCCAGTTAGCGACGTCCCATTGACCACGGGTAGCGGCACAATCCTTTGTGAGATGTTGAATTCTTTTCATCGCCCTTTCGTGCCCACCTCAATGCGTCGAGCTGTTTTCCAAACTCTTCATGGCTTCTCCCACCCTGAGATTCGTGCGTCACAAATGCTCCTCTCAGGAAGGTTCGCCTAGCCTGGCCTGGATGTCAAATCTTGTACACAGTTGTGGCTCTGCTAACAGGCGAACAAGTTGCAACACCACAACAAGTCCCACCAGACACTTTTCTCAGCCCCGAAGCACCTTTGGCCATGTGCAACTCGATGTCATAGAACCCTTGCCTCCATGGAATGGCTATCCTCACCTTCTTGCGTGCCTTGATCTGTACACACGCAGGATTGAAGCCATCCCGCTGCCGAACGTGCAGGCTGAAACCATCATGAAGTCTTTCGTCAGTCGTTAGGTCGCCATGCTCGGTGCCTCATCCACAGTTACAACTGATCGATGCACCCAGTTCAAGTTTGATCTCTTCCAAGCCCTCCTCAATTTTTTTCAGACGATGGCCTACCACCCAGATGGCAATGGTATGATCGAGCGTTTCCACTGTCAGATAAAGACTGTCCTACGTGCCGCAGAAGATCCAGGAAACTGGTGTGCTAACCTACCCCTTTCACTCTTCAGCATTCGTGCGTCAAAAAGTCAGATCTGGACTGTAGAGCAGACAAATTGGTTTTCGGAACTGCCCTCTGACTGTCAGGTGAGATGGTCATCCGAACCTCTCGCGGTTCCGAAGAGATCGCGGACAATTTTGTGCCCCGTCTGCGGCAATTTATGCGCTCGCTCTCCCCGGTTCCGCCTCGAACTCCAACGACAGAGTCTTATGTAAAAAAAGGCTTGAACAACCACACTCATGTGTTCGTTCGGTGTGACCATGTGCACAAGCCGCTAGAACCACCATAGGAAGGACCGTTCCGTATGCTTGCACGCAATACCAAGACCTGTTGGGGTCCTCGCGGTGACAAGGAAGTTTTCAAGCATCGATCGGGTCAAGGCTGCTGTCGCAGAGGAGCCGCTGAACCTGCTGCAAGGACTCAACTGTGTTGACCGCATGTTCCTCCACTTCCACTATCTCGTGTTCCTTCAACCTCCCTACTCCCTTTTCCTTTCCCTCCCCTATCCTCTATTCCACCGTCAAGCATACTTCCTCTCCCTAAATGGTCACAGCAAGCAACTAAAAGCGCATCTTACTACTCCTTCACCACCGCATGAACTCAACCCTCTATAACTGTACCTCCTGCTTATAGCAATCGCAGTGGATGTCAAGTTCGCTTCCCCGATCGTGTAGTTACGTTTTTTTTCTATACTTCTGGATATCCTCCGGCGTCCTTAACGCCGCCCTTCGGTTTCGTAGGGGGAGTACTGTGCCGAGGCATCAGGCTAATTGATCCTTAACAATCTCATCACGTTTTCTTTACTGTACTGCTTGTTTTAATGTGATAAAACAACAATTCTGCATGTCGATCCCGCGTCGCTTGCAAGCTAGACAGTCACGCCATCGGATATTTTGAATACAAAATGTATCCACATAGTGGTTTGTCTTACTGTTCTAATTGCGTCGGGTTAATACGATATGGATCGTTACATCGTGCGAACGGTATTATTTACGTTAGACTCACACTCTCATCTGTACTCTGTCCAACGAAGAAGAATTGCTAAATTATGGACAGTCCAGCTATGGGTTGTTTCCAAAAGAATGCTGGGCAACATTCAGTTCCTATGCACCCCTATTTTGAAGACCTTTAATTTTTTTGCGCAGGAGGTCCTTTCCCAGACGATGGCCTAGAGAGCAATTTGAACATTTCAGTAGTTGGATGTAAGTTGGAGTTCTTGGAAGGCTCAGCCTTATAAAATTCAAGGAGAAATATGTCAAAACGCAGTCTTCAAAAAAGTAAAACCACCAGGTTCTTTGTATTAACCCATACATTTCTGGCTCGAAAGTAACAGTATAAGGAAGTTTAACCCTAAAGTTTCTCCATCGGTCTTCTTTCTATCGATATGCCAATGTCCACGAACGGCCGTACAGCAGTG
Source organism: Schistocephalus solidus (assembly GCA_017591395.1). Classification (NCBI taxonomy): domain Eukaryota; kingdom Metazoa; phylum Platyhelminthes; class Cestoda; order Diphyllobothriidea; family Diphyllobothriidae; genus Schistocephalus; species Schistocephalus solidus. Next base: position 39,468 of record WEDG01001293.1, read on the forward strand.
TGTCAAAGAAGATAATCTGGGTGAACATGTACCATCATATAGGTGAACACCTCAAAATAAATCAAAAAGGTTTAATCAATCCTAAAATACGTCACTAAGGGCTAGATGTTCGTAAAATCTTTGAAAGCAAAGGAAAAGTCAATTACGCCTCAACGCTTTTATCACAAAAGCACCTGTTAATAATTTGACGCATGTACAAACATATTCATCCTTTTCAGCAGCCGCAACCAGTCATCCGGTGACCATCGCCTTTGGGAAACCAACTGTTCAGATCACCATTTGCGCTCGAAGCGAAAAATTTTCAAAGTCAGAAGTTAAAAAAAGAAAGAGTTTTCAGGGTTAACCGGTTTGTCCACTACTTAGAGCCCTTTAAAAGGTTTCTCTGTTAACGTTAAAAACCAGCAAACTCCATATTTAGGTTTCCTACCACAAATAGCCTACTACAAAACCAATATATTCGCAAGAAAAAGACTTTGGCCGCTTTAACTGTAGAAAAGTTGTTTATACGCTGATTATTTTACTGTTCTTCCAGTGTGGGTACCAGCTTTTAAACGAGAAAAGTTAACATGGTTTAGACACATTTTCTCATCGTCTAAATCATCTCGAATCACTACAGTATGCAGTCAGTAACTTTCTAACAGCTAGACGAAAAACCACTATTGGCTGCCGGAAATCAATATCAAGCGAAAGACATCTTTAAGTTTCTCCTCCTCCTCCTCCTCCTACACCGCCGCCACCACCGCCGTCGCAGGCAATTCCTTAGTCAACAAACATGCAAACACTAACCAAAAGCCCCAAAGATTCACCAGCCCCAGCGCCTTCTGTGATTCCTAAGAGAATTAGGGTGACTTAGCGTTGAGGATGAAACTTATGCAGATCTATGTTGTCTACCACTTTGTTATTCTGTCTGTGTCCCTACTCTTTGACCCGTTAGTATGCTCTAGGCATTAATTCCTAACATGCAGCAAACAAAATAAAGAGCAATGGCAGCGTTCAAAGTACTGGTCATCGTTGGCTTAACTCCAATTACAAAACACTCGACCGTAGAAACAACCTCTGCAGATGTGAAATAATTTAGAACTCCAGCAACAGTATTCTTTCAACAAATTTGAGGTCAGAAATTGTAGGAAGACCCTGGAAGGAAAGGAAAGGGTGAGGCAGATGCAACAAAATCGGATGGTTTAAACCCTGGTGGCTGGTGAAATTCTTAAAAATTAAAGACTTCTAGGGATTGAGCTAGGGGTTGAAACGAAAGAACGTGGAAATAACAATGTGAAAGCGCATTTAATGTAAAAGTTTGAAAATGGAATAAAAACGCAAACTGGAAAAATGCGAAACCCAGGAAGTAATTGAGAAGAAGTAGATGCGATCGCTCAGATAAGAACTTTATTCGCCTGACGTTTCGGATTCCAACTCGAACCCATCATCAGAGACAGTATCAGATACGGGTAATTCGTACACAGGAAGTTGGGGTATTTATAGGATTCAGTCGCTAATCTTCTGCATGCCTACGGCAATTAACGGCTCCCCCTTTATCGATGATGACTGCACAGTCTGAGAAGTAGGATTCAAAAACTCGATGCTTACGCGTTTTCAGATTTTCAAAGAATTTCGGCCTTATCAAACATCAGGCCAATAAACTTATTGGGCCAGCAATCGTGAATTTTTATTGTTTATATTCCTTTCATCAAATTAAAGAAAGATTTTTGCAATGGGACACTGTACGCAGAATTTAGCTGTCTCAAACGTATTCTAGATAAATGTGGCTATTCAGCCAATTTCTTTTAAAGTATGGTAATCCTTTGTAGCAAATGCATCGGAAAAATTGAGTTTGCAATGTTCATTATAGCATCATTACTTCTGAAGGGTAAGTATTTCCAATGTGATTGACTCTAGGTTTTTAAGAGTTTACGAAATGGCTTACAACACAGCGGAAATTACACAGACTAGTACCAAAAAATAGTTCCAATCAATGGCGAAATTATTGTACATGTCATCTTTGTTGTCTTTTTCTTATGCTTTCCATATCTGTTTTGCAGGTTATACAATAATCATTTGTTCTATATACTCCGATCCACCTCCTTACCTTCTACATATTTGTTTTTCTATCCAATGTAATCTGCCTTCGTGAAGTAATCGGTCTGTATATTGTGAAGCAATGGGAGCTAGTTTACTAGTTACCACAGGATTTTTGTTGTCAACGTATCTTCTTTTATATGCTTGTACCCAAACATAGCTAGTTTTAGTAATGCTTTACTTAACTCTAGATTTAAAAAAGTTGAACTATGGTGCATTTGTAGAATGTTCTTCTAACCAAGTTGACCAGATTATTTTTAGTTCGTGATTTTAGACTTTTTCTCCAAATGCATGGTAGGTATTGCTTGTAAAGGTAGTGTTTACCACCAGAGATGGTGGCTCTCGTCTCAAGAGTATATTTGAATTTCAGGAACGAGGGTGTAAAAAATCAATCGATAAATGTTATACCAGCTGCGAGTGTTATTGTAGGAATAAATTTTTAGCCTCATGTCTAAACTTTTGATTAAATGTGAAAATCTACATTAAAATTGCTGAGATCAATAGTAAATATAATTTACCTTGACAGGACTCTGCTGTATGTTTTCATTTCAAGGTGTACTTCACCTTCAGTATTTCAACTATGGCATGCTTTGCGCTGACATAAAAACACTCGCTATTGTTACATAAGCTTTATTTTTGTAACATTCCTGATATTTCCACCGTAATTTCCAATTATTAAAAAGGGTTTGTTAAGATAAATATTAATAGATAACGTTCCACCTGAAAAATTACAGTTTTTTACTTTGAATTCAAAAATTATAACAATGTTGGCCACGAATTACTCTTTTAAAAGGGCATATTAAAGCAAACAACAAAGTCTTAAAAATACAATCCGAACCGTCCAAGTCCTCCCAACCATCAGCAACAATGCAAACCTTTTCCAGTGAGCACCTATTATTTCTCTGATTTTCATTTCGGAACTCTCACCTTTGTGAACCTGAAACATACAATATAGTTCATTCGCCTGTTTTTAAGGAGCCGAATCGTGCAAAGGAAGATACACGCTTACTGAAAAACGTTTGAATTTAAAAAAACATAAACGGAAATTAAAATTTCTTGCAGGGTGACCTTCATTAACTGTTTATTCAACATTTTCAGGTGGTTATTGGCACTCGGATTCTGGCATTACCATTTTCCCTGCTTGGTCTGATTCATTTGATATGTTTTCTGATTCATCTTAACGTACCTTCGCTTTTCCCGCCGATAAGTGCCCAGACGGTGGTTTATTCCTAGAAGAAACATTAAGAGTAACTGCGCCTTCTATTCATTGCGCCAAAATTCAAGTTTGAGGGATAAAAAAAATAGAAAAAGAATTGGTGTTCAGTGATTCATCTTTAAAAAGTACGACTATCCACAGTGTAGAAAAAGTAATATTTGCTTTTGGAACTATCAGCATAAAAAGATACAATAGTAGCTGCGAGCGGTCCAGGCGCTGTATTTGCTGGTGAGATTCTGAAAAAGGAAGGCTTATTGACCTGGTATTTTACCATGGCGTTGCTGCGAATTAGGTATGCCCTCACTTTCAAGACAAAAGTCTTTTTAGGATGCCGCCACATGGAAAAAATACCCTCCATGACTCACAAGCCATTCAGGAGATCACATTTTGATTAAACTCGCATTCACTCAGATAAAAATTTCTCGAAAAACGATCAAAAATTAAAGCTCACATAGTATGCCACACATTTTAATCCTTAAAACTTGTGGATAACTTTTTGAAATAATTAAATGCATTTTGAACAATAAAATACCACTTAAGCGGAATAAGGTATTGATCAGAGCAACATGTGTGACATGTTGTTGGCATGTTGGTTTCCGTTTCAGCACCTTCTGAATCATATGGATAAATCCTATTCGGGATGAATGTCGTTTCATATTATGACTTTCGACGACTGAATCCACTTTTAATATTTCTTAAAATGTGCATTGATCCGTCAATCTATACAATTTTACTGTAAATAGAAAATTTTTCATTCAGTAAACATGTGGAAGTAAACTCGGCTTTCAGGTTTCAGAATGCATACATATATATATGAAAACTAAACGGTATTTTCAAATTATTTTAGCTTTGGAAAATTATGAATAACGTTTTCGTGAGCAGAGAAAATCAATTTTTCACGCAATCGTTCCTTAGAAACAGTTTCGGCACTGAAAATGTTTGAGACTGATCTAGATGAAGATGCATAATTTAAAAGTATTGTTAGTGAATCCGCAGATATTAGGTTAACCGAATACTCATTCAACCGCTTTACATCTTCCCGCAGTTGACTAAACCCTTTAGGGAAATATGTTTCGTCACACACATTTCTGATTAAATGCCCAGGCGTACAGTTTCGTCATATAAAAGGTAACTGACCTAAAGTTTTACGAAGTTAATGTAGTAAATAAATGTTTTGAGCATGTACTTTAGAAGAAGCAATAATAGCTTAAAATGAGAAACAACTACAATATACACCAATTAAGAAAAGTTTATTAACTTAAAACTTACAGTGTCAGATCGAAGATCAACTGTAGTATTGGATGATAGTATGCAGTCATATGCGAACTATAATGGTTAGGCGTTCCTCCATCATAGGATCATCTGGACAGTATTCCTCATTTAAACTCCGATATGCATACTTCCGTTCGATTCGCAGTACCTTTTCAACTTATTATTATATGTCGCAACTTCCAGCAATATTGGAAATATTTTAATAATCTGCGAAATTTGTTGTCGTGCAGCGCATTTTCATATCATTATCGCTCATTAATTTTAAAAGAGTTTGTATGACCCTTTCGGTTAACGTTTCCTGAATTTATACCCTATGAATTCGTTTGATCTTTTCATTATATACAGAATAGTTTGGTTCCTACGGCTTTTAACTTTAAGGATTTAACTTGATGTGAATATACCACTTGGGAAAGATAACTTAGATGGCCCACTACACAGAAATGCCCGACAAAAGTAATAAAGGTGGCCCTGCGGATAGTTCCAGCAAGGATACTTATTCCAGGAACCAAACATTGATCCTAACATAAACCGTAATCCTTATCTTAACTTAAGTCCAAATCTATATGTCGGCCCTAAAATTACCACTTACCCCAAAAGGTATCCAAAGCGTTCCTTAACGCTAAATCGAACCCTAACCACGAACCTAACCCTATTTTCTTTAGAAGCTGGCGCAAAAACACTTGCTTTACGGGTGATTCCTGTTCTCATTTACTTTTAAAGAGGGAATATTAGGCATCCTTACCAACCAATTAGCTTTTGTCTGACTTAGCAGGCACGTACTAAGGAGAGAAATCGATAAAAGTTATTTCGTTGGTTTTGTCCACATTGTTAATCTGTCTTTACTACTACTACTACCACTAGCCGCTGTGTGGCTGCTGGCAGGACTCGAGTGTGCGTCCTAAGGCAGAGCGGAACAAGTGACTCCCGTTAGCGATCGGTGAACATTCGTCAACGAATGTCAATATTCCCGATTTAAACCGGAAAGAAAACGGCCCATGGTTCAATGGTAAAAGTGTTGGACGTTTGATCAACAGGTGGCGGGTTTGAGCCTCGTCTGGTGTACAACTAGGGTTTGGGTATGACTGACTGATGAGGGCTAATGTGCAAGAAATGACCATTCCAGTTTCCCTTGTCTTTTTCGGCATTGGTAAGCTGCAATCCGTTGCTGTTTTCAAATCACAGGAGCCTTTGAAGGTCGAATCTCTTATTTTGATCTAAAATTCGGACTGGTCTGCCGAGCTAAATAAAGGTTCCATTGCCTCATGCTAACGATGACAGTACCTTTTCGAAGGCTTTGAAATTATTTGAGAGCTTGGATTTGTACTGCTGTTAAAAACAATGTATGAGTGCGAATGCATTTAAAACAATCTAATGCATTCAGAAAAAATACCTATGGTTCCCTTATATGGCTGGTATTTCTAAAGAAATTATAACCTACACTCTGGAGAGAAGTGTGTATAACTGATGTTGCGAAGCCTGGTTGTGTGTAAGCTTTTGCACATCAACCCAAAGAGTTTCCTCTTTCGAGGTTACGAGTACCGGATACCTGGCAAAAGCGTGCAGTGTTTGTGAAAGTGCAAACCGACAAGTAAATGTTTGCGGAGACCTGCCCGGTTTTTTATAGAAAGAATTCCTGGATGATTGTGTAGAATGTATTTATTTTTTACCGATGATTAAAACAGGAATAAAAAATATTTCACGTACATAAACGGTACTGTCAATGCGGCGCATGCATGTTTGCTGCACAATCAGAGCAACATCTGAGACAACCAGGGTATCACGTTGGCCCATTTTTCCTGCAGATCTCCTCATGGGTCTGTGTCTTTCAAATGTGGACCACTTTGCAATTTTGCCAGAAAACCGGGTAACCTCATTCACTTATAAATATAAGGCTCTCTGGAAATGTTGCTGCAGAGCTAGCAAATGTCTATCAGTCGGTTTCTTACAATTGGGTCACAAAAGGGAAGTTTAAGAAGTCGAGTTTGCCGAACGTACGCTTTCGATTATTCATCATCAGGCATTTACAATAATATAATTATAAACAAAAGTTTAAACATCCAATAAGCAGTAAGTATGGAGGAAGAGGGTTGAGGGCGTTCACAGGTCAGGGTTATAGACTAGTCCTACAGGGGCGAAGGATAGGGAGGGAAGGGGTAGGGCAATTAGCTAGGTTAGCGGTTCCTCGCGACGTGGCAGGAGGTGCAAACGCAGATGCTGAGTTTGTTTTCGGCCAAGCGGGCCTTAGGGCCACTACAATCTCTTTTTGCGAGCACAAAGTTTGGTTGGTCAACCGTATGGCCTCTGCCGTCGCAAGTATTCGCTGCCGCAGGAACTTATGGTGTTTCGTCGGCACTTTATAGATTACTCGGAATGCTTCGTTGACGTTTACCCGGTGACCACTGTCATCCAGAGAGCCACAATTGCGCTCGAGATAGACCCTAGCGCGCCTTGATTTAGTCAGGGAGGATGGTGTTCTCGCATCCTCCTTGATAGGTGCCTAGTTTTTCGACCAAAAAAGAAGTTCCTAAAGAAAACCCTAGCTCTAGGCATGTTTCCATCGCTGCATTGAGAGAGGGAAATTGCTGTATGGGTAAAACAGCTCATATTACTCCAGAGACTGCATACAGTCGTTTTTTCAAATATGCATTTCCAAAACCAACTATGGCTGCTTAATTTTAATAAGCAATCCTATAGGTTAACTGTATACTCGTTGTAGCAGCTCTAGTGCTATTTGTTAAAAAACGGCATTGTCATTTGTTGATAACTTATTGACAAATAAATGTTTTCTAGCGACTTTCGCCATCGAAGGCAGAACTGTAAATTTTATTTATGTAGGCCAATAGAAATCCGTACGGTAAATTTTTTTAAAATGGAAGATGTCTGAACGCAAATATTTAGCATTATTCTGATTTATAGTGGACAAAACATTTAGATGCGCATGCATCATTATGTATCTTTCGACTTTAAGTTACATCCTGATCCATGAAGAACTAAGAAGGGTCATGTAACTTGTTTTTAGCACCCAGTCAATTCTTCTCTTGAAACCACCAAAACCATTTCCTTCGTTTTTGAATAAGAATATCGCAAATTCGGATATATATTCGCTTAGTTTCATTTTTTAAATACTTCTTTAGATACTTTTTGTGAAGACGATATATTGCATGACCTGTAGCATGACTGTGCGAAAACGAATTATTTGGGACAATGCAAAGTTGGGCTTTCACAAATGTACATTTTGAAAACTGAGGATACATTCCTGAGATCCAAGGAAGCGCGGATTCAAGATGTCAACTCCATCAGCAGGCAAACTTGCGGGAGGTGCGTGGTTGTCACAGTAGGCTTAAGAAAACCGAACAGAGACCGCTCGATAACTTAATCATCCAAAAGGGCAACCTGAGGAGACAACAGACCAAGCAATCCCAACGAGACTCAATCAACCTCAATCGAGGTAATGAATAATAACGCAGACAGTTACCAACTTCACCAGACTTCCATCAAATGGCTAGGGCAGCGAAATAATTCAATCATCCAGCCTCAACGCCGACTGTTTTGGTATGTCATTCTAATTTCTCTTTATTTTTTTGCACTTACCTCTAACAATGGTAAATCAAGCACATTCTGCGATAACTTAACGACATAATATATCTTTTATGCGAGCAATTCGTCTGTCTGAAATTATCCCTTGAGGTCTCTCAACATTGTCAATATTCAGTTAACTTATTTTTTTACCTCGTGTCATAATCTTTTTTTTCCAGCGTTACTATTTCCGTAAAACTTCCGGCTGACATTAACGTCTTATCAACGCGCGCCACAAATTTTACTTAATGCCTTAGATGGTAGTGCAGCAGTGGAAACCATGGAAAAAGGTAGATGTCAAAAGAACGTCAGGCAAACTTTGACTCATTGTTATAGCTCCGCTCCCCAAACATTTTTACCACGGCCCCAAGGCTACTTTGAAACCTGGATTGTCAGCTGGAATATTTTTACACCAAAAATTTGTCCAAGAGTTTAGATTTTTAAAAATGAAACACTAGGAAATCGCTATTATTTCTTATGGCAGCACCCAAAAAAATTAACCTAATGGAGATTCATATCTAGACTGAAACGAGCAGACTCTGTATTTTCTAATTACAACCAGTAACTGGACATCAACATATTCCCTTAAGGCGTATGATAATTTGTGGAGAAAATCACTCTATTAGAATTGACAGACCAGCCGTCAGCCACGGAAAGTGTACAATATGAAGGATTTGTCAGCGTTTTGGGAAAGACTGCCATTTTTAAGCATATGAATTTCCGAATCAATCAAGCGTTAACCTGACTGACCATGTGAAATGGGCTCCATGAAAAAGTGGATTGTATTTAATCGTTTCGAAGAAACAAACAAGATAGATAAAGTCCGAACCGCTGAATGTATGTGAAAAATAGTTTTATCCATGTTCAAAAAAAACTATTAATTGTCGCATGTTTTTTCATGCCAAATGAATAGAAGTAGGTGTGTAAAATGTTCGGTGAAGACTTTTTCCAGTTAGCTTCAGAATGTAAACGTCTTTAGCATAAGCTCTATTGTCGCGTATTTCTCGACCAAATTGTCCAGGCGTTCTGCGAATTTTTTTTGATAATGGGTATCTTGTACAATAATAGTGTACAACTGATCGAAACAAGTGCGCTTAAGGTGATGGTAAGATGAAATCTAGGAGACCAGACTTCGGTAAATATGTAACATGTGGAAAAATAAAATGCTCGTCTAAAAGGAAATATGCGCAGAATAAGTGCCTGAATAAAAGCATTGTATAGATGCAAACAAGCATACATTCAAAAGACCTATATGCAACAAAAGTTGAATGTTCTAATAGCAGTGACTTGAAAAAAAAAACAAATTTAAAATTAGCATGCCTAACATTCTAAAAGACTAGGTATAATCAAGATAGGACCATGTATGAAACGTAGTCAAGTTGCTTGTTAATGTTTGATTTCCTTCCGTAGTCCAACTGTCTACAATTTGCATGTTGTCCGAATTTATTATACATGAGAAGGACATCGGTATGCTCCTTTGGGGTAAACAGGGTGTTCCATATCTCTCCAGAGCTTTACAATAAAAGAGCGCTCAAATTTGTTGGCTACAAATTACATTGGAACAAAGGGGAGGGGTGGTGTGATAGCTACAACCAGATTATTTTTGTTTGCCAGATGTTTCGGATGCAACCTAGAAGCAAACACCGAAGACAGCAGTAGATAAGGGTAGTGCAAGTGAACCGGCCTCAGTATTTACAGGACGCACTTGCTATGCAGACATGCCCATTTTCATCAGCAGCTACCACCTTCATCGCCAATCGTCCTATTTGGTGCACTGTTTATTCGTACCTATCCCAATTGCACCGCCCCAAATATTGATGAACATTCCCGGACACCAAGAGCATTTCGGCAGCCGTTAACACCTTCTCGCGCCATTAATGGCCAATAAAGAGCTTAAATTATAAAATAAGGTACTAATGAGTGGAGTTCAGCAACCCAACCAAGTTAAGACTCCTTGAAACAATTAAAATAGCATTTGAGGTAATGGATATTTCTTTGACGCTTCAAACATGCAAATGAAAATAGATTCATTCAGTTGGATTGGCATATATTTCAGTAAATATTGGCACTTAATGTGTTAGGTGCAAAATAAAGTTTGCTCACCAGACCTCATTGCCATGGCGCTGTTAATGTCCTGAAAAAAACTTCGCATCGGAACTGTGTAGCTTTATATTTTCAGTCACAGGTAGGCTCCTTTTTGATAAAATGAATTAATTTTCATGAGAATATCATACACAAACACTTCATCGTCCTTTACTTTAAAATTTCAATACAGCCTTCGAAGAATCCAATAACCCTCTGTCTGTATACTGAGATAGGAGGCAACATAAGATGACATCTATGTGCATTACAGTATTTCAGTTATTCCGCACATAGTGGAGATTACATTATTTTATAATTAAGCTCTTTATTGGCAACGAATGGCACGAGAAGATGGTAACGGCTGCCGACATGCTCTTGGTGTCCGGGGAGGTTCATCAATATTTGGGGCGGTGCAATTGGGATAGGTACGAATAAACAGTGCACCAAATAGGACGATTCGGCGATGAAGGTGGTAGCTGCTGATGAAGATGGGCATGTCTGCATAGCAAGTGCATCCTGTAAATACTGAGGCCGGTTCACTTTCACTACCCTTATCTGCTGCTGTCTTCGGTGTTTGCTTCTAGGTGGTATCCGAAACATCTGGCAAACAAAAATAATCTGGTTGTAGCTATCACACCACCCCTCCCCTTTGTTCCAATGTAATTTGTAGCCAAAGAATTTGAGCGCTCTTTATTGTAAAGCTCTGGAGAGATATGGAACACCCTGTTTACCCCAAAGGAGCATACCGATGTCCTTCTCATGTATAATAAATTCGGACAACATGCAAATTGTAGACAGTTGGACTACGGAAGGGAAATCAAACATTAACAAGCAACTTGACTACGTTTCATACATGGTCCTATCTTGATTATAACTAGTCTTTTAGAATGTCTGCCAAGGGTTGATCTGCCGTTTTTCAGCAACGCTTTCAGAGCTTGCAATATATACCTTCCCAGCCTTATACGAACTTTTCTGAAAACATCTAAAACTTGTTCGGAAGCGATGGGGACCAGTTTAAACGGAGTCGTCGACTTTGTTGTTGCTAATGCACTTGTTTTATATGTTCAAGAGAAGGACATTTTGTAGAATTTTAATTTGGGATTTTTACTACGGAACCAAAAACTATTTATCGATTCTCTTCCGTTAGAGGTGGGCCCAAATATCTTTTGCTTGTTCTAATATCATAATATTTGGCAGCTTTATTGCTTGGTATGAGCATGAGAAACCTTATTCTACATTTCTATGATTCTGCTGGATTCATTTGTGTATGTCATACGATAGAATTGATGTAGTTTTTAATTAATATGAATAAATGATGCTACTTCAGTCATATGCAGAAATTAACAACAAAGACAAGTAGACTGGGATGGCAATTTCTTGTTTCATCCCTAATCACAAGTCTAGTTGACCTGGGATTCTATTTGCATATATAACCAGCCATTATGCGACTGCCGCAAGAACTCTAGACAAGTCCGAAGGCACGACGGGACGAGCGAGTCCGTTAACCTGATTGGCGAACGCTTGTGGCTCAAGGATAAAGCCCTACACTTAATGAGGGCGGATGAAAAAAGAACGCTTTTTCGAATCTCAGATCCCACAAACCTGGGGTTGGGTAAGATTAGCTAACGACCAAAAAGCTACAAATGGACATTCTACCCTCCCATGTTTTTGTCGTTCTTACATTCTGTATGCACGACTGGTCGCTTTGTAACTGGCTTCGAGGGCTCTGAAATGAGTCATAAGGCCCAACGGAAGGTGCATTTCCCTTCATCCCCTATATGGCGTTTAGTGACCTGCGACGAGGACGAAGAGAAAGCGAGTTCGTGGTCTGCTTTATGTCAACATTGTTTTTTTTGGTGGTTGTCAGTATGACAAGATATCTGAACTTTAATATTAATACAGATTTCTTAATGCTATGCGCGCGTATTCCTCCAATTATCAGGGAGGTGGGAGACTTTCGAAAGCAAAAATAAGCGATTTACCCTCAAAAAGAATTTCGGCGTCGTAACTTCGATGAGAACATATTTCAGAATTAGCTCATATATATGTCTCCTGTGAACACTGACCTACTCCGACGCAAGATTATAGATTGGTCTTCACCTCGTATTTTGCAAAATTCCGCGCCGGATGTCGTGACGGCAAACTGGTCCTGTCAACACCTTCGAATCTGATCTTGCCTCAGAATGAAAGCAATTAGTTGCACTTCCCTGACTGACAAGTTCAGAAAAGGGCAGACAGGAAGATACGACCAGCGGTCTACGGTAAGGCAGCCAACACTAGGCACACGCTTCACTTCAGAAACAATCCCCCTGGTTTGCCACAAACATAGTTAGGTCAGAACTATCGTCTCTTATCTTCAAACACACCAATTGAGGTATCTAATCTCTCCAAAAAATTAAGATTGCTGGTAAATTTCCTGGATAGAACAGGATTTAACTACATTTCTGTATTCGTTTAGCTACTTTGAAAATAAATTACAAAATAATCATGAAGTCATGAAGTGAAGTTGTTATTGTATTATTGCAGATGCATAACTAAAACTGTCCCTTTTGTGTTCATTCTTTCACTTACAGTCAAACTAAAAGAAGCATTCCAGATACTTTCAGCAATTTCATATTTTCATGTTTTCGTGAATGAGGATCTATGCTTTCGCGATAACCGTGGGAAAATGGATTAGTAATCTCTCCTAAGCATCTTCCAGGTAGGAGTGTTATTTTTTAAAAATACGGGACATTTTTTCCATGTCAGGAAATTGCTGAAGTTTCTTATCATTTCTTTATAAAAAAACTACATGAGTGTCACTCTTAACACGTGTTAAGAGAGATATGCAATGTGGGCTACTGCAAAATGCTAAAAAACCGAAATCGACACGTGACTTGTAGGCTTTCTGATGACAGACAAAAGAAAGGTACTCCCAGCGTTTATGGCGCATGTTAAATCAGGTAAAGGCCATACTTTACAATGAATCCGACATGAGCAAGAGAAAATCGGACGGTCATTGCAGTTGCCCTAGCCATCATCCGCCAGCCACATTCATGCCCGAATATAACCTTGCTCATCATATAAATAGTCTCAAAAATGAAAGAGCATCAATTTCCTTTTTTTGTAAAACTCCTGCTGTCCATTATTCACGTCGAGAAAAGCTGAGGGACATTTTAAAATTGTGCTCTTTAGTCTCACTCAGAGATATTGGTCCAGCGCTACAAGAGCCATAACACCAATGAACCAGGAATGCACTGAGTTACTGGAGTTAATTTTTGAGTAAAGTTAAATTTCGGATCCTCTTGAGAAGGGACGTAATTTGATGGGTTTAATCCATTCCAGCTGAGTTCCTGACCACATTAGGTCCTCACTGAATGACCATAAATCCCGAAACTATACGAAATCAGAGTCAGCAGTCAGATAAAAAACAGTTGAGTGCCAATTTTCAGTCGCGGATAAGGCACTTTTTAACCATCCATCTAAGTAAAACCACAGCCGAATGAATAAAAAATTTTCAAAAATATCGCTATATTCGGTTGTTAATCTAAATACCGAAATCACGGATACAAGCCACCCCCATATCGAAAAATACATATTTATTGGCGAAGCGTTCTAGGATGTACAAAACGCAGCGATCAGCAGGCTGGTTCCTTGGACAACCGATCAGTTTTTAATGACAGACCGAGAAGTTGCTTGGCTGCAAACCCAACACGTTCACTAGATGCACTGCACTATCGCACGTTTTGTGATTCCAGAAATCGACACTGCTGAGGCTTGGATTGGAAGGAATGCCGCTGCTTGCGACATTTGTACCTAATTGCAGACGGAAGTCACCTCTGGGCGAAACGCACAAATACGACGCAAAGCAGTCCAAAAGCAGTTGAACCAGACAGTCGGATGATTTATTTTGTTAAAATAAGACGCCTCACTCATACAGCGAAAAGTTTATGGTTGCTGCTTGCAGTTACAAAACAGATAGACCTAGTTCTAGGGAATCTTCTTATAGCGTCTAAAATTTTTGAATGAACTTAAACCTTGGGAAACATAATTGATAGATCGTACTTTAATTTTTGTTTAACCATTCGAATAGAGTGCTACCAAGTATCTTAGTGATCTGTATGCTTTCTCCTGTTAATCTAGCGGGAATAAGCATTAAGCGTACTCCCAAAACCAATACTACTTGCAGGTCAAAGCCCCTTCTTGGCCGATTTCCCATAGTTTTATAATATGTCAATCAACTGATGCATGGCAAATGTCAATCCGGTCCACCATATCATCCAAAAGTACTCCGACCAACTGCAGGGCAGTGTTTGTTTCGATGTCACACATTTTTGATGGCTAAATAATTCAGACGTTGTATTCAGCTCGTTTAATCCAATAGTTGCAATTCTTCTGACGAAAGAATTCATTGAACTATTTAAGGCCATGCTCTTATTTTCTTCTATTCCCAACATTCTAGCAGTCGAGACTACCAATGTACTCCTGCGAGGCAAAGGCGATGACAAGAAGATTCGTCTCAGACACCCCAGCTCCTACTGTTGTCTTGAAAGATATTCTGCGTTCGGCAGTACGATCCGCGAGCAGACAAGAGAGGCCATGTGGTTTGCAGACTTCGGAACTCAAAGTCGAGGTGGTCACTAGTCCCAGACTGTCACAGCCCACGATTCTCAGCTGAGTTTGTCGTCATCGAACGAGATCATGCTTTGACATCCAAAGAACATTCCCACATCGTCTCCAGAACATCCAACTCACGATGAAGTAATAGAACAATCAACAGGCCTTCCTTGATATCGTTTGCCACAAAGGTTATAATGGCCAAAAAACTGGTGTTCAGAAACGCGACAATCATGATGGCAGTAATGATCTTCAAAATCAACCACCAGTCAGCCGGAAACGCAGTTGCGTAAGGACGCTATATCGCTATGTTGAAATGCACTGGAGTGAACCAGAAAACAAAGTTGCCAAAATGAAATAAGCTCGACCAGGGCTCAAAACGGATAGTTACTCACGCAACTTCGTCAGTAGCATACACACAAACGAAAAAAGACCATAATCGCACCGGTCCACGTTTTGCACGTGGTCTTATAAGTCGAAATGCCTTCCCAAGCCACCTGGAGTTTGCACACATACGAGAAGTCACTATCAAACGTTAAGTAACGAGACCCAAATATCCGCTCTAATAGCACGGAACATCTGGAGTTGTTTAGCGGATCTGATGCAGTTGCCGACAGAGTAAATATGCCAGATAAAGCGAAATCCCGTTGGATGTGGATAGCCAAACCCGCAGCAGCAGCAGTGTGAAGAGATGGTATCAGATCCCAAGCCACAGTTTCTTCAACAGGACTCGGCAAATTTTTGAACTTAAATAAGGTCGAAATTTTCCCAAGAGGTAACAATTTCGTTAGCCGCTTGCTGTTTGATTTACGCATCTCCAACCCGAAAGCTATTATAAAACGAGGTAAGCTCGCCGTCCCTATGCAATGCCAAAACTTTGCCAGGGCATAGTTTTGGCCGCACGACGAGCGCGTGGGCAAACATCGCTCCAGTGCCATTATCAGCGAGTCAAATGACCAAGTAATTATCAAAAATGGGGATGAAATTACGGCAATCAACGACTTGGATAGAGATCAGTAAGCAATCTTTGCATTGAGTGCGCACACTAGCGACGAATGCAGGGGAAGCCACTTAGGATAGTTGTGTATCTAATAGAAATTGGCTGCATAAATGAAGTGCAAAGGCGAATTCCAGGAATCAGCCGAATTCTGACAGTAATGATGGATTAACGCATAAGTCCCAAATGCCAAGTGAATTAAGCTCTTGTTGTTGAACAATGGTCATTTTGACCATCGCAGATGACGTCAAATCTGCCCTCCACGGGTCGGGTGCAGCACCGGTGTATCGTGTGTGAATTAGTTTATATTGAGGCAGACTTGTGCAGCATCTTCTCCACTTCCCTCCCTCGTTCACTCTTTTCTGACTTCAAAACATAGCCAAGACGACTGGAGATCGGTGAAGACTGACGAAACCAAACAGCTCGTCTACGTGTGCCCCACACGAGCGACTTCCCACCTCATATGTGTCAAGCTTCCTTAAGGGCTTTTCTAGTCTTACCTGTGAGAGTATCATACAGGGCACATTGAAAAGCCCTTATAAACTAAATTTTCGATCCCAGTCACCCAAGCCTACTCCTGTGTAAACTGAGTTATCGTGCCAGTTGGCAGCCCTCCACGACAAAACTTAGCACGTCATTTTAGATTCAAGCGCGTCAGCATTATTATTATAATAATTATTATTATTATGAGGAAAGCCCTGATTTGCCGTGGGGATGGGTTCCTTAGTGTCGGCCGCAATCTCTCCCTTCGCTTTCCCACGAACCTGTCGACTGTCCGAGCCTCTACGTTAACACCGGCTTACAGAGCTAAGCAGCTCGTGTGTGTGTGCCATACAGGACCTGGTAACCAGCATGTACCAGACAACACGAAAAAGCATACTTCCCACGTAAATGAGATTTGCATGTACTGAAACGAAAAGTCCCACTGACCATGATGGTGATGGCAAAGTGCATTGCATGCTTTCCTCAGCAGAAGCCTAGTGTAATGTGGGTGGTGTGTATGTACGCATTGTGGAGTAGCCGAAGCATGTGTGTTGACAGGTAGGGAGCGGTATGTTACCACGGTCTAAAAGGCAGCGTCTGACAGAAGACTTTCATGTAGGCGCCTATGGCCGAATAGGCGCAGGCGATGAGGCAGTAAGGGAAATTGCAAAGAGAGCGATTTCGGACTTCAGCAGACAATTCGGCGGTCTCAGGACCATAGATTCACAAGTTAGCGGTTAGGTCGCATAGACACCGCCACATATAAATCCTGTAACGCTTGTGGATCAATTGCACTTACAGTGTGTAATCTATCTCATGCAAAGTACCGAAATTTTCGAATGGTTGATAATCAGTTGCAAACCAACACCCATGCATATACGAAAGATTTGAAATAATAGTTAACAAAACAATGTGAATTAAACAAAATTAAAGGAAGTATTAAAATGATATTACTTCCGTTAGAAATACTAACTTTTTAAAGGGCGACATATTCTGGAAACGTGCTAAATCGCTGTAACTGTGACTAATAAATTAAAATAGAATTTTCAGTTAAAAGCGTAAATATACCATTTTGTGTATGCTTAGAGAAATTTCTGTTTGCTGAATTTATTTATTGATGTTTTTGATATTGGAGTACAATTAGTGTCGGATCGTTCTTGGAATACCGGTGAACACTTCACAATTTTCAGGGGTTTCAAGTTATTGGCCATAAAGTTAGAAGCTGTTCCATATGTTCCTCAACATACTTCAGATAAGATATTTGGTAAAAGTATTTACCGAAGAAGTAAGTTTTTGGATACTATTTCTAATGCAGATGGCCACTTGCGTCATATTTTTTGCTTCACCCAAACATGGAAGCACATTGCAGCGAAAACTGAATATCCACAGCCAAAGTCGGCAATTAATACGCCTAATATCAAGGTAAAAACTTTCGATGATAAGGTATCTTATCAAACAGAGCTCTAGAGATTAAGCTGACAATAATATGCGCCCTTTACCTTTTCCAAGGTAAGTCAAGGTGAAAATAAGGAAGTTGGCTCGTTTTTTTGACTTCCCTGAAAGTAAGTTTTTCATTTTCTGCTGAAAATGAAGAAATCACGTTTCGCTTTATTTTGGAGTGCTTTTAGTAATATTTGTTTGCTTGAATGCCCCATTCTAAGATTTCAAAAGCACAAAAGAGTGGCCGAATATATAATATTTTGCGAAAAGTGCTAACCTGCCCATTGCGTTCCTAAATTCCCGATAGGCGAAAACTATGTCATACATAAATGCGTCTTATCGTACGCTTCCGATTAAACATAGGCTGTTCTAAGCGTCCATCTCCACAATTTCCTGCACGCATTTTATTTACGCTCCCAATTTTCGGAGTAGTACCACGAAATACTGGTAAAGAATTATATTACTGCATTTACTGGCAAAAAACGTCAGAAATTTGCAAAAAATTATGCTGAATTCATTTCTTGTTTCTGGAAAACAATGCGATCCCTTACATTTGCTTAAATCTGATTCTCACTTAATAAAGATCATATTTTCCGGTTACAAAAGGGATTTATTTAAAACCTTTCTTGCGTATATTAATCTTTTTTACAACACAACGCACAGAAACAATAGGTTTTGTTCCGTGGTATTAAATAGCACAGGAAATTTCTTGGATAGCCGGCAACCTCCGACTTCGCTCAAATCCTGCCCGCCTTCCTTCAATATATAGGATTTAACATGTAGTGTTCTTTATAAAAAGACTCTCTGAGCATCAAATCCACTCAACATACCAGAATAACGAGACCAAATTTACGCTAAACTACTCACTCGCAGTTCGAGCACACTGCATGAGTTAGGTCATTACTGTACTTGTGCCCATCTCTAAGTATTGGTCAGTGTGAGAATCCGACACCTCAGGAAAACGAAATACTTGTTCTGGCGATCACATCTTCTCATTACTTTGTTTCTAAATGAGAACCTTGCAACTTCCTACCTCAAATCAGCTGAAGCTCTAGTAGTTCCTTCATGCACCCGCAAAGAAGCATTTGAGCCTAAGACGAGTTTTCCAGTTAATAATTGTGGTTCTAGTATAGTGAAACGAAGTAATGTTGGCCAAAAGCAGTTTACCGTAATACAAATTTTCATAATAAGATGATAACAACAAGATCCGTTGGACACACTCCGATCTAAGCTTCCAAACATTAGGCCTAATGTACGTTCAGTGGTAGAAAATTCGTTTAGAACAAGAAGTAAAGCTCCATTAAATTCATCTGGATGAGGCTTCAGCCTTCGCGCACTTAAAAAACTGCCTAGTAAAATCATTTCTGTTATTGGACATATGCATATTTAAAATGGTAATGCAAATGTTTATTTCAAATGTAAATGAAACATGCCAATAACATGAGCGTCAGTATAAACGGATATCTCTGCGGGATATTTACAGCAGTTTGGGCGTCGTACTTTCGTTAAAGTCCCTCATTACAATATACCTACGAGGTAATCGCACGTAGTAGGTAGGTCACTTTTGAGCCACTGTTATTATGTCCTAGTCGGTATATTTGGACCAACTACTGCACTTACATTTGCATCTCGCACACACACGCCAATTCGACCGTCGTAGTCCGACAAAGTCCACCGTATGCTTCACAGAAGAGCGGTGCAGGGACGGTGACGGGCGCAAAGTGGTTTTAAGTGATAGTAGACTTGCAAAGCATCTACTGCGCTCTCTCTTCTTTAACCCGTCTGTGCCCGGTGTCAAGACATAGTCAAGACGTCCGGAGGCGGGGTCGGGTGCCGGTGAATCATATCCCACCATAGCCATAAATGGCAACAGTGGGTGGTGCGGCATGAGCGTGCACCTTCGCGTGCCCAAGATGGATACGTGCACCCCCATGTTCGGTATTTTTTACGGGACCGCATTCCAGTAAATAATAACGTCTACGGCACCCTAAGTTGGCCCCCGTTTTGATCCAGCGCATTTACCACGCAGCCCGTTTAGGGGGAAATTTGCATGTCAAACGCTGCTTAACCACCGAAATCAGTTAGGTACCTTTGCAGTCAAGGGATACCTAGTGAGCAGATTATATTTTTTTCTGGGCAAAGAAAACCAGTCCTGAATAACTGACCCCCCTCCCGTCTTATCAGTGAAGCTGTTGATGGCACAATGCTACGTACCACATTCACTGCTTTGCGATCAGTCTTTATAACCACGTCAAACAGCGGTAGGTCGTTGCTATCGTCCTTTATTCACGATCTAATTTCATCTGTTTCCCGTGAGATCCTTGAATAGAACACCAATACTTGCGAAAGGGAAGATATATATCCCCTGCATTTTTTCAGAATTTGGGGATGGTCGATCTGCGGTCGGAGACTTTCATCTGTCTGACACCTTGGGCAGACACGTACCAGCATCCTCAGATAACCGAATCCGGTGCTTAGTTCGCTTTTGGCAACTACGGTGTTATTCTTGATCCTTACGAATGACAGTTTTTGAAGGTGTTTGAGAAAGGCCTAGGTTGCCTGCATGCCATCCTTGATGCAATTTGCATGTCCAAAGGACAGGAAGCAAGTGGATAAATTCAGGCAGAATCTTAAATTTATCGACAGCATCCGGCGAAAAAATTACTTCTGCTAGAAAACAGTATGGATGACTAAAAAGACTAATGCTGGAAAATAAGTGTCTTTGGATTACATTTGAACGGGACCAATTAATGACTACCATGGCTGGAAGAAAAATCACCATTTTCGAAAAATAACGCCAGATTTGTATTGCTGCAAAATAGTTGTTTTAGTTATATCAGCCTCCTTGTTTACTGTTTTACCCATAAAGGGGCTGGCCAGCGTAAATATGGACGAAAAGGAAATCAAGCGAGTCGCACGCAACTGGACTACCTTTATTCATTCACTCACCAAATGCCTTCCTTCTACTGCGTCCTCGTTCGGTTTTGTCTGCTAATGCTTTCCCGGAATTGACTTTTACCTTGACGTCTGTGGTCTAAAGTACATGCCCGGTCTGTCGACAAATGCAAAAACTCGTTAATCAGGCGGAAAAACACAAGCATCTGATGAACAGAATCCGACCTGACCTGCACACGTATTAATCCGTTAATTATTGAGCCTATTTATTGGCAACTTAAAAAGAACAACAGGTCTTTACAGGGAATTTCAAGGCATCTGATTATCACTATCTGGTTTCCAGTCTTTCCATGGTCGAAACTTACACGGCGCTGAACAGATGTTTTCAGCAGGCCTTCGAACGAAAAATATCACACAGGGTCAGTAAACTCCTCTGTTGACCAAAGCGCTATTTGGGAACTTAAGTTGCGGCTGGAATATAGACAATCGGATTTGATGCTAAGAAGGGGAAATAAGAGGCGATAACCGCCCAAAAGCATTGCATTTTTAATCAGTCAACTTAAGCTTATTTCATTGACCATTTTATCCAAACAGCGCCCTCTTTCTTTGGTCAAAACATGGGCAAAAATTAAATATCTAAAGAAGGGCCAAAACGCCTGATGTTATGCTAGTAAGTAAAAAACATTAACCGAAGCAGAAAGAGAACAAGAATCAAAAGAAGTAACTGTTCCCATGGAAACCAAATTGGGCAAATTTACAAAGGTTGGGGAGGAGAGATAGTGGGCGGTCTGGGATGAAGAGGCAAGCTGGGGGCCAGCTTGGAAAGGAAAGGACACAATACAGGCTCCTTACAACGTTGTTCTTAATCTGCAATAATTTCAGGTTTGTGGTGAAGGTGCCGCTGTTGGTTTTGCAGTCTCTGTCATGTCCCCCTTTCTAAAAGAGATAAAATTTGGAAAGGACAAAAAAGCGAAACGCTATTCTGTGGCCGGCAGCATGTTTGACTGTCTGCAAGTGAAAGCACAGCGTGACAGGTTTCGTTCCAGTGGGAAAATCCATGTTCAGTTCAGTGAGTCGACTATACCGTGCTAGGGTAAACGATGATTGAGGTCTACTTTTCGCGAAGAATATACCTTTGCGTGGGTTTTTCGACCACCGATAGACGTGGGAAGTTATCTCATTAGATACTAATTCAAGACTGTAAGCTCACAAATAATTGCATTTTGGGGCTATGTGCTTATCTCGTAGGCTTCTGAAAATTGAAATACTCAGGCGAACATTTGGAAGATTGTTCATAATTCAAAATTAATTTAATTTCCACCTGAGCACAACAGACTAGGCTTCTATCTCTGTTAGAATATTGGTCTGTGACATCAAGGCATTCTGGACATTATGTGCGTATTTTTATCCGAAGTCTGAAGACTAGTAGCGTTCTAACGATAAGTCAAGAAATTAACATTTGAATTGAGTTTAATATAAGCAGTAGTTGCAGGATTCACACCGACAAAATCTATTCTGAACTTTGAGTAGGATTGGTGAACATATGTACTAGTACATCGGAAATTCTTGAAAATAGCCACCGAATAAAAAAGATTTCATGCAAAACAATGAATAGAAGCGTAATAGTACCGTAAAGATAAAACCTGAAAATAACGCTTAATCTGCATTCAAACTTAGATGTCCACTACTCTGGTCCATTATTCTAATAGCATCCTTATAGATATAATGAGTTTTTACGGTAGTAAGCGCAAAATACTACTTGGTTATACGTCAAGCGAAACAATTGTCTTTGAAAGAGGACGTTTACATGAGAAAAAAATCAGCCTCAAATGTCAACGAGACGAGCCCAGGTGCCGGTTTAGCTCGAGCTTTCTCCAGCCACCAGCTGTACATGTGCATTCTAAGGTCTATTTCTGACGATCGAGGCTCGTGCATAACCAACGACGAGGATAACCATGAGGCAAGTGTTGGTTTGAATTTGGCGACTGAGCAGACGTCCCTCAGTCTAATATAGGTTCTCCTACACCTCATAAATTACGAAGAGTTTGCAAACCTGTCGGAGGTATATTTAAAAATAAGGCCAATATGGGAGTGCCTAACAAAATTGACCTTTAAATATGCGTGTTTGAGCTGCAATGTATTTGCTAGTAGTGGACAGTCCAGCGCCATCTTTTACCGATTTCACTAACATATTGAGTCCTGGATCTGAGCCCCAAATCCTTGGTGCGGGTAAATATGAACTGTAACTTATGCTCAGGGTTAAGAGATCAACTTGCTATTCTCCGTAAATACCCGAAAACGGCAGCTGGGACAGTAAAACCACGTTCAGGCAATCGTTGCCATGAAATGCCTCACAAATGAGCTCATATTCTGATCTAAAGCCACAAGTGAGTTAAGTAATTACCTGCAGTAAAGACTAGCATTATACCGGAAAAAAAGTATACGATCAGCAAGACCGTAGTGTCGAATTTAATGAAGTAATTACTGACAGAAACTGCGAACTGGCATTTTAATCCTTATGAAAAGCCTATACATAAAGCGGCGAGAAGCCGTAGACGTGAGGCATGCGACACATACGACAGTAAAGGTACGCTGACAACAAAAAGTAGACGGAGTATAATGGATAATGCAGAAATATTACAACTCACAGCTTGAGCAGCAAGAACGAGTAAGCAAAGGATCTGAGATTTAGCGTCTTTAGTAGAAAGGTAGTAGGGTGGGTAGAAACGTGAAAGTTAGAGGCCATAAAATCTGTCAAGGTGAGGTGCGAGAAAACGTCCTAGACAGGACCTAATTTCTTATCTGCTGGTTCACTATTTATTTAGACGGAAAAGTGCTGCCTGGACTTTCCGACTGTAACCAATATAGCACTGCTAGAACGCATGCTAGACTACATCTTGATATTGATTGAACGAATCACTGAAAAATTAGTAGAAGCAGCCGAGCATCACTCGTGGTGTAGGAAGGATTGGCACAACAGACTCAACCTGGGATAGTTAATGTCCATCAGTCGCCGGCAATTACAACCTGCAGTAATTTGGAGGACAGAAGTTTGAATTGGACGTGAACTTGTTCTAAATAAAAGAGACTTTACTGCATGAGTTACCATACAAATTTCAGTAGTATCTACCTCAATCTCTATTCCCACAGCCATTTCACAAGTGTAAAAGCACAGATGCTTTGACAGAGAAGGCTGAAGTCACATCCACGAGCATCGCATATACATATGACCCCACGAACCGGTATTCAGACTGATCTTGTGTCTCCCGAAAATGAGCGGTTTGTCCTCTGACAGCCGATGAAATGCCCTCAATGGAAAAATGCGGTTTAAAAAGATCAGAGAGAAGGCAGCAGTTTGCTGACTCTCTTAGTGTTTTCTTGAGCATGCGTGAGGAACAAGCATAACGTATTGCTAGGCGGCAAGCAGACAGATCACCCAGACTCCAATCCTCCACCAGAATTTTCCCCCGCAACACGGTCTCACTAACTGCGACAGTAGCCACAAGTCCACTCCAAGTGTCCGACATTCGGGACGGCGGGGGAAGAAATTCGCACGTAAAACCGGCCGACTGCCCACCAGAGAAAGTAAACATTCCACCAAGTGCTAGAGAAACCCCTACACGAGCACTGTTTTCCCTCCAGTGACCGATCACTACAAGTCGCTTCCAATCAACACTAATTAATTTAATCCCTGCCCTGTTTGTATTTCTCCAAAAAGAAACAGTTTTGAGTCCAAGGCGCTCAAACACTATTAAGCATGGTGTTCGCCATGGTGGTCCTTATAAGATAAAAACCATAGTTAAAAAATCATGGTTCCGCAGGGTGTGTCACGACTCAGTAAAACGTTTCACCAGTAGGTGGGTCGGAAGGAAACTTACGCTAGTGTCGCAGATCGAGCAGCCTTAGACGCAGGCATCTGTCGGTGACTCGCCAGTGTTTTACCGGGCAATCCCGCCCTACGGTTCCCACTGGTGGCTTGGTCCCGCTGCTGCTGCTGCTGCTGCTGTCCATCACTGCCCTTAATTGACCTTCCCCCTGCCTTCAGAAAGTCCTGTGGATTGCGGCTGTAGGGAGGTCCACCTTTGAAGTCTGCCGCTGACTGGGAGAAAGGTGGTGGCTGCAGCTTCTGTACACCGTTGCTTGCACCCGCCGCGGTCGCCGGTTTCCAGAAATAGTTTTGGTAGACGGACATATCTGGCGCAGGACGGCTGACGGGTTCCATGGGCCGCTGAGCCTTCGTATCGTGTCCGTTGCCTGTTGGCTGCAGCAACGCAGGGGGACGAAAGTCATTCTCCGCGGAGTCACAGTCTGCTCGCATCTGGGCTAGGCCAATCCTTCGACGGGTCACCGCCTGCGCATCAATAAATTGTTGGTATTCGGCCAGGTCTTCGATGGCCGCGTGTGGAGCTCTCGGTGGCTTTGCGGGACCTTCAGCGGACGACAGGCTGCCATTCAGGTGTTGTTGGAATGATAACCGTTGTCGGCGCAGGAGTTTGGTTCGCTGCTGGACTTGGAAGAGGAATCGGCTGGGTAGGAGTTTCGTCTCGTCGTACAGGCGGAATCTGCAAAATAATTTCTGAGTGTGTGAGTAGATCACTTGGAAGTTTGTGGAAAATCGAGGAACATCAACACTTTCTTTAGACGAAATGCGAACACCTTCGGCAGGTATGGTAGTGCTCACAAGCAGTGAGCCTGAGGATGTTAGCGTATGAATAATCGTGCCAGCAGGCGTCGAGAGTACGCATAGACAACACATATAAACAGGTTGCGGATCCCACCACGTCAAACCTAGAGCCACATGTCCAACAACAGTCAGTAAATCCCCTGGGCAAAAGTTGGTTCGTTCATGAGATTCCATTTCAAACCATTATAAGAATTCTTTAAAGATGAGAGGGATGAGGGAAAAGAATGGATTAGAAATAAGCAGGAGCTTAACTTCATTGTTATCTTACGCAGATTTAGACCCAGAAACTTCGCGAACGCACAGACAAAAATTTCGAAGCTTTTTTGAAATGCTCGGCACCGAATATTCTGTTCCAGAGGTAAAAGTTCTGGAGGTTCAGAAGGTAACTCTTGATTAAATACACCAAAAAGAATAGTGGTTGCATAGTCTTATGCAGCCAGGACTACGAGTTAAGAGACACGGGTTGTAACCTAAGCATACGGTGCTTCAATTAGCAAAGTCAAATTTAAGATTGTTTCTGGAAGGCGGAATCCTATGCCATAAAAATAAACACACGAGAAACCATCTGCCCATATATATATATATATATATATATATATATATATATATATATATATATATATATATATATATATATATATATATATATGGCAAAGATGGTATACCATACTCCTGACATGGGTGCTCACTAAAAGCCCAGACACGTGTTTCGATTTTTCTGCTACTTCATGAAACAGCAACGAGGGGTTCGTCTCCTCAGTGGGTCCTCAGCGAGACCCGATTCTCTGAGCAGGGTCAGCTGGAGGTGGGTGCCGGCTACACCTTCTTCTGGAGCAGCCGGTCAAAGGCAGAGCGACGCGACACTGGTGTTGCCTTTGCCATCCGGAACGACATCGTGGGACGTCTGCCCTGTCTGCCGCAGGGTATCAATGATCGCCTAAAGAGACTCCTCCTGCCTCTTCGGGGAGACAAGTTCGCCACCATCATCAGCGACTACGCTCCCCCAATGACGAGCTCTGATGCGGCGAATGACAAATTCTACGAGGAATTGCACGCCCTGCTGGCGACTGTGCCGAAGGTGGACAAGTAAATTGTCCTTGGTGACTTCAATGCCCGCGTCCGGCGGACGACGCTGCCTGGCAAGGAGTATTGGGTCCCCACGGTCTCGGTAGCTGTAACGATAACGGCCTCCTTTCTTCTGTGCACGTGTGCGGAACGCCGTCTCCTGCTGACCAACACCTTCTTCAGCCTTCCGACGCGAGAGAAGGCAACGTGGGTGCTCCCTCGGCCACGGCGCTGGCAGCTGCTGGACTATGTTCTTGTCCGGAGGCGAGATCGACCGGACGTGCTGGTAACCAAGGCGATCCTCGATGGCGATGGTTGGACAACTCACCACCTCGTCATCTCCCAGATGAGGCTCCGACTGCAACCCCGACAAAGGCCCGAAGGTAAGCGACCGCCAGGTAAGTTTAATATTTCTTTGTTAAATTTGCCTGCTCACTGTTTTGATTTCAGCAACCAAATAACGGAGAGCCTGGAGAACCTACATGCTCCAGATAATTATGCCACCGTGGAAACACGATGGTGTCAACTGCGAAAGGTCATCCAGTCCACCGCCCTCGAAGTTCTTGGATGCGCACGCCGTCAACACCAGGACTGGTTTGACGAAAATGACGGCACCATCAGCAACTTACTTGCGGAGAAGAATGGACTACACAAAGCCTACATGGACCGTAGGACTGACGCCACCAAAGCAGCCTTCTTCAGGTGCCGTAAACTTTTACAGCAACGGTTGAGGGAGATGCAGGACACCTGGATGATCCGAAAGGCTGAGGAAATCCAGGGGTATGCGGACCGCAGTGAAATGAAAAACTTTTTCAAAGCCATCAAGGCCATCTACGATCCGTGTATCAAGGGGACCGCACCGCTGCTCAGCTCTGACGGCACAACCCTGCTGACAGATAAATCCCAAATTCGGAAGCGCTGGGCCGAGCACTTCAGAAGTGTCCATAATTGCTCATCAGTC
Organism: Schistocephalus solidus; assembly: GCA_017591395.1. Lineage (NCBI taxonomy): Eukaryota > Metazoa > Platyhelminthes > Cestoda > Diphyllobothriidea > Diphyllobothriidae > Schistocephalus > Schistocephalus solidus. The sequence goes on from WEDG01001293.1 coordinate 66,811, forward strand.
ATCTCCGATGCTACCATTGACCGGCTCCCTCAAGTGGACACAAACAATGACCTGGATCTGCCGCCTTCCTTACCATAAATCATCCGGGCCTTGCAGCAGATTTCCAGCGGTAAAGCACCGGGATGCGACGCAATCCCACCGGAAGTCCACAAGCACGGTGGGCCCCGGCTAATGGCAGAACTCACAACACTCTTCCAGGAGATGTGGCGCCAAGGACAGGTTCCTCAGGATTTCAAAGACGCGACCATCGTCCATCTCTAAAAACGGAAGCGGAACCGGCTACTCTGTGATAATCACAGAGGTATCGCGTTGCTCAACATCGCCGGGAAGATCTTCACCCGTATCCTTCTCAATCGTCTAAACGGTCACCTAGAGCAAGGCCTGCCCCCGGAAAGCCAATGTGGCTTTCGCCGACACCGCGGAACAACCGACATGATCTTTGCCGCCCACCAGCTCCAAGAGAAGTGCCAGGAGATGCAAACTCACCTATACACTACCTTCGTGGAACAAACGAAAGCCTTTGACACGGTGCATCGCGACAGACTGTGGAAAAACATGCAGAAATTAGGCTGTCCTGAGCGGTTCAGGCCTCCATGTGGAATCGCCACTGTATTCACCTCAACACCAAACGGAAGATATGCAAGCCCGTCGTCTTGACGACACTCCTTTACGGAGCGGAGACCTGGACCGTGTACTTGAACCAAGCCAGGAAGGTGAATCACTTCCATCTCAGCTGCCTCCGCAGAATACTGAAGCTGAGATGGCAAGACATGATCCTGGACACGGAAGTCAGGGAGCGGACCGGAATTATCAGCATTCACGCCATGCTGAGGCAATTGCAACTGCGATGGAGCGGCCACCTGGTAAGAATGGACAACGAGCGACTACCCAAACGACTTTTCTACGGAGATGTCGCTACAGGGAGGTAAACACGACGCTACAAGGACACTTTGAAGTAAATCGCTGAAGCAACTGCAAATGAACCCGGCGACCTGAGAGAACCTCGTCCAGGATAGACCAGCATGGAGAAGATCCGTAAAGAATGGTTCAGCAATTTATGAGGCCAACCGGATCGCCGCCGCCAAGACCAAATGAGCGGCAAGAAAGTCACCAGCGCCCCGGACCAACACCGTCGATGCCCAGGCCCTGCTAACATGCCCGCGCTGTCAATGCATCTTCCGCTCGCGAATCGGCTTGGTTGGACATCTTAGGACGCAATGCACTAACAATCCGACAATTCCAACTTCTACGTTAAATTCTGCCAACCCTCCTTCACACTCCCTCATTCTCACTCCTGCCATCAATTCCAATATTTCCACCATCATAGAGACCACATCCTAATACTCATTGCCCGTTATCCCACCACCAACTTCGCCTTCACCACCACCCTCACCACCATCAGCGATGGGTTATGACTGGCTGATGACGGCTAATAAGCCAGAAATAGCCATTCCGGGCTTCCTTGTCTTTGTCGGTTCCACTTTATCAACATATGCTACATGTCGCTATACGACCGCCTGCGAGGGCTCTAGTCTGAGCTCTAGGGCACAACGGAACATACATGTTCCTTAAGTAGATCGGTGAGCAACACACTATCATATATATATATATATATATATATATATATATATATATATATATTATATTCAGTTTTAAATATCTTTATAGTAGGAGTACTTGTCTACTTAGGATTTGTGCGAAAATTAAGATACTAGGAACTTGCGATTCCCGAGGCAAACCCACTTTGTAGTTAAAGTAAGTAAATGTACTGGTTTAACGTGCGCAGCAAGGAAGGAGATTCAGGTATTTAAAGCACAGGAGATGCTTAGGACTGTATATAGGCGTAAATTATGCCACGTACCGGATGGTGTTGTGAATTGCAACGCTGGCCCTCTGAATTTCACTCAGTTGCAATGCTCTATTCGTCTTTGGATGCGTCACGCACCGACTTCATTGTATCATTTTATATAAACTTAGCTACGTAACTAAGAGGAAGCCAAGTCGTGCAGATTCGATGGCCTTGCACAATTGTTGCATTCTGGCCAATCTGTTGACACCTAACCCAGATTCGCAGGGAATTCTGAAAAAATATAAACGACTACTTTCCGGGCACTTAATAGCACGCAATGACAGATGTTTGTACGTTAAATACTCTCAGCCCGCATAATGGGCCACGCTGGAGATGCGCCGAATTAAAACGGAGACCAGACTAAGGTGGGGCCTGCGTTAGCTAGGTTGCGCATAGTCCGTGCGAAACCAGAATTAATGCCGCACAAGAGGAAGGGGGGTTGTAGTGGCACGCCTGGGTGCGGGCTTCATTATCAGTGCGAGCCACTGCGCCTAATAGTGAACTGGTACATGGAAGAGCGAAGGCAAGATGAGGTTGCCTCTACGGACTCCCACCACAACACTTACAGTCCATTTCTCACTATAAAAATGTGACGCGTTTACAGCTATCACAACGTGCCGAAATCGTGGCTTAGAAGGCTGTAACCTGATAGGGTGGCTCGGTCAGCTCAGGACGGAGAGTCAGGCTGTAGGGACTTCTTCTGAACTTGACTTCAGTGGTATTCGCACTCCATGGTGTGGGGGCAGGGCGTGTGCGGCACGCGTAGACGGATTACTTAGCTTTGTCAGACAGGGTGCCCGAGTTTGCCTCTCGTCATCCCGATTTGTCTTACCCGGGGCTCAGGTGAGGGAGAGAGTAGGGAGTGCGGCAAATTCTATGACGGTCTGCGATCGCTAGAAAGAAAGTAACGCGAAATTCACTGCACTGCGCCCACTCCATGAGGCACACGATGGACATCGTTATTCAAGACGGCCGAGCGTAAAGCAAACCCTAAGCCGTAAAAATCACTCTGACGAAAAGGGTGAGCAAGTAGTTAGCACGGAATATCTTGCTTATCATTTCAATAGATTCGTTAAAGATAATAGGGGTACAGAATGCGCGTTTGTAACCAAGTGCATGGGCACAGACAGAAGCGAAAAGGCGAGTTACAGGAAGCAGTTGTGGAGGTCATGCGATCGGTGAAATTATACTTATATCAGCCTGACGTTTCGGATTCTCATTCAGGTCACTAACGGACTGGTTTATTAAGAAAGTTGCTTCCTTGTTACGTCTATAGACTAGCTAAGCAGAATTCAATTAAAAGTATCGATGCAGATAAAGTTTGGTCAGACATGGAAATCGGAACAACGTTCCAACAACAACAACAACAACAGGTGGGTAGCTCTCTCGGCCGTCAGCGCTACCGCTTCCTTGTACTGCATTCTGTCCGCACAGCACGCGTAACTCAACCGACGGCTTGCGAAGCCGTAACGCCGATCGGTATTTTTCACCGATCAGCCGCAGCCGGATGAAGTTTCAAATGGATGCACTTCGGCTGTCACTTGCCTGGTGAGAACGCTAGCTGCGAACGCGTTCAGGGTAGTGTTTCTGTTACTGTTACGCTTAAGGTTTGGGTGAGAATTATGACACGGGAAAACGTACCGTTCTTTGAATTAAGTGCAAGACCACGTGTATTTCGGGGAGTGGTTCTCATTTCGTTTATTACCGAAAACGTTCGGTACATCGCAATTGAAAAAAACTTCACAACGCGGACACTTTTCATTTGGCTGGCTGTTTGTTCAAATATACGCCTTAGTGGTTTCTGGTTAGATCTAAAGAACTCGTACCTAGACACGATGATTTAGTCAGTAAATAGCCGCAATCGGACCGAAATTCATCTTAAGTGCCAGCAAAAAATAGGAAACAAATGTCATCAAGCTGATTTCTAGCACAATCTCATGGACTTATGTGCACGCTTAGTCATTGCACAGTGACAAGTCGTGGTTGCTCGTGCCAATTTTATACAAGCGCAAGGTTAGATCACAAAGTGAATAGGAGACTGAGAGTAGAAAAATAATTTCTAAGAGCAGCAAAAATCTACCTCCCTGTCACAATGAGGACCTTTAACAATAACAGATCATAAACGTCGCTACAACAAAGGTTCTACTAAATTATAGCCATGCATAGTATTTTAGCTTGAATGAACAGAACATTATATGTCAAACAGATTACAAGTACGCGTTATTGTACTACCGGTGTACTTCTGTAGTATATAACTGCAGCACTGTGTGGTTCCTTCCCAAGTGTCAGCGAGAAGCAAATATGATACATTTCGCTTATTGCGATTACTTAAGCAGCCCTTATATCAGGTGTATTGATCTGCTGCTCAGTGAAGACGTGTTCACGCACAAAACTTTAAACAAAAGAAAATGTGACGAACGGATTCCGTTCGTAGAAAAACAGGTTCTCTAGCCGTGAGGTGCCAGTTTTTCATCTATCGGGAGCGTTAGACTTGACTACCCAAAACCGGCTGAAGCAAACCTATTTAAGACAGGTTTATTAAGACAGTTCAATATACGAGCATGCAAACACTCTATAATCGTGTTTGCTGGAAATGATTCGCACCCAATACTGATAACATGTTTTCAAAAATGACAACTACAACACCTTGTGCCTTCTTACCAATCTGTAAACCGACGGAGATAAATAACGTGTTATGAGAACTGGCGATTGGTAATAAGAAGAGGAAAAATACGAAGCACAAACTACGAGACAACGGCACATCGGCCCAAAGCTACCATGCACAGAAGGGTGATGAAAATCAAAGACCGATCAAAACCCCAAACAGCAATCTGGGGTAGTGTATCGCATCCTTTGCTTAAACTGTCTTTATAACTACACAGATCAAGCGGGACGCATGTTTGGATCGCGCATAAATGAACACAAGTTGACTGCGCGATGGGGCAACGAATTATCGCAAGTTTCTGCCCACAAATACGAAACGGGCCATAAGTTCAAAATTCGCAGCCGTCGAGATAATCGCTCATGCCGGAAACAGTAAGAGCCGGGGTTCATTGAAGCCTGGTCCACGGATGGGAACTCAATTAATCGATGTATCGATTTGGCGTCGGCGTACAGAGGCCTGCACAGTCACCTATAGACTTGCGTCAGTGATCAATGGTTGGTTTTTACCCCTATAAGTGTCGCCTTTTTCGCTGCTATGTCTAACGATGGACTCCTGTAGGATTTTGAAAGCTCAGAATAGTAAACAACTCGAACATAACTCCTCTGGTCAAGACTTACTGCATGACCTTCGCAATAGCGCATCTGAGTTTGGACAAAATTGCCATAAAGTTAAAGTGAGAGGTTTAGAGTTCACATAGTTTCGAGGCTTTTTAAATAAGTAGCTGTGAGATGCTTTTAGTCCACTTTTACCGGAACATAAATTAGCCATGGGAGGATTAATCCAAAGGCAATTTTGGGTCCAGGATCACAATGGGATTGCTGAGAACCTTGTTCAATTCCTGACCCGTCAATATTGGAAATCTGTTTTTATAAAGTTTTATTTTACTGCGTAGGAGGCATGATTCTGTCTTGTGGAGAACAGTTGAGAAAAATTTGCTGTTACTGCAAATGTGATCGACCAATGAGATCCGGTCCGCTCAGTCCTTTTGTGTAAGAACGTGGTGTGTTATCGCGACCAAGGTTATATGTGGCAAGCGTACCCAGATTGCAGCAGGGTTGGTGCGGGCGTATAGAAGGCGGTAAATGGATTGAAAGTTTGCTATCAATTTGCGCAAGTTACCGTCCCAGCGCCTACCATGCTGTAGGGCGTCCGGTGGGCCTCGTTGCTAATGAAGAGATACAGAACATATTTTTTCGACAGAATTATTCCGGTACGTTAAAAACGCACGCTAGTTTGCTGGTGTAAGCCCTTGCCGAACTCATGCTTTCATAGTGAATCATTTGCCAGTTTCGACTCGCTGAAGACAAATCGATTGTGAATTCCTGACCAACTCCCTTCAAGGCCAGGACAGCAACTTTCATTTGGCACAGGCCCCGACCCGGGCCCTGAGGTCGCAGCAAGGTAAAAACAGGCCACCGCGGCTAACTAGTTAGATCCCGGCTCTCAATCCGCTTGAGACATCTGACACCCACGAATAAAAGAACAAGAGATTTCACGTAATATTTGCTTCTCACGACAGTTCAACCGTCGATTTCGACGAGGTCCACCGTATGCTCCACACCAGGTGGTGCAGGGACGGTGACTTGCACGTGAATTAATTTTAAATGCTAGCAGTCTTGCGCTGCAGCTACCGCACTCTCTCCTCCTCCCCCACCTGGGCCCGGTGTCAAGAAAGAGTCAAGAAGACTGGAGATGGGAGAGGGCAGAGGTGGCACGGGCGGCCGGATCCACACCTGGCTCAGATCCCACTGAGTGGGAGTGCTATAAAGGCCACATTAAGAAGGAGCCATTGCAGCCTGACTCTCAGTACGCCAGTCAGCCACTCCACACAAAACACACATTGGACTGACCACGCGGTCCGAGATATCCCGTCAGTTGGCAACCTTACAAGCCCAGGCTTTATGTGCACCGTGATAGTTTCAAGCGCGTCAGATTGTTTATAGTGAAAAATACGCTGAGCTGTCGACCTCACTCTCTCCCCCAAACCCTAATCAGACCACCATCCGAGCCAGTCAGTTGTCTGATGTGGAAGTGGGCGCATTGGCTGACGGGTCGGCGTACCCGTCTTTGTGCGCCACAGCACGACCTGGCCCCCATAATGCACACACCAGGATTTACTTACTCAGGGGATATGGAGGAGCTATCGCCGTCTGACTCCCAGTCCACTGGTCAGCCACTCGACACACACAACACGTCAGATTGGCAGCCTTACAAGCCACGGTTTCTAGGAGGATGTTGTGAGGATGTTGTCAATGTATTGGTGTAGGTAGTGTGCGCTGATGTGGCTTAGCCTCCGGTTGTCGAGGAAACGCATGTGTCCTAATAGGCCAATGCGGTATTTAAATGTGTGGGAGTAGTGAGGGCAGTGTAGGCGGGCGCGTCTACTGTATGTCAGAGCCCCAGGCACGGGTTCACCAGCCTCCGTGCGATTGATGCGCAGGTGCGTGAGGTGAATGTGCGGTCGAATTGAGGACGGTTTAGGAGAGAGTCCCCATCGCTGATGGTGGTGGTAGTGAAGGCGAAGGCGGTGGTGGGGGTAAAAGGCAATGAGTATTGGGATGTGGTCGCTATGATGGCGGGAGTAATGGAATTGATGCCAGGAGTGAGGGTGGGGGAGTCTGAAGGAGGATTTGTAGAATTTGACGCAGAAGTTGGAATTGTCGGATTGTTGGTGCATTACGTCCGAATATGTCCAACCCGGCCGATTCGCGCGCGGAAGATGCGTAGACAGCGCGGGCATGTTGGCAGGGCCTGGGCATCGACGGTGTTGGTCCGGGGCGCTGGTGACTTTTGTGCCGCTCTTTGGCCTTGGCGGCGGCGATCCGGTTGGCCTCATAGATTGCTGAACCAGTCTTCTCCATGCCGGTCTATCCTGAGCGAGGTCCTCCCAGGTCGCCGGGTTGATTTGCAGTTGCTTCAGCGATTTCTTCAAAGTGTCCTTGTAGCATCTTTTTTGACCTCCCTGTCGGCGAGCACCCGTAGCGACATCTCCGTAGAAAAGTCGTTTGGGTAGTCGCTCGTCGTCCATTCTTACCAGGTGGCCGCTCCATTGCAGTTGCAATTGCCATAGCATGGCGTGGATGCTAAGTATTCCGGTCCGCTCCAGGACTTCCATGTCCAGGATCCTGTCTTGCCATCTCAGCTTCAGTATTCTGCGTAGGCAGCTGATATGGAAGTGATTCAGCTTCCTGGCTTGGTTCGAGTAGACGGTCCAGGTCTCCGCTCCGTAAAGGAGCATCGTCAAGACGACGGCCTTGTACATCTTCAGTTTGGTGTTCGGGTGAATACCGTGCCGATTCCCCACGGATTCCTACAGCCGGCCGAAGGCCTGACTGGCTTTGGAGGTCCGTTAGGCAACCTCGTCATCGATTCTCGTGTTGCGTGACAGCGTGCTTCCTAGATAAGCGAAAGTTTTCACGTTTTTGAGTTGAGCACCGTTGACATTGATTCGGGGAGCATTGTATTCCACGCTGAGTGGCGGCTGGTGCATAACAACCGTTTTGGCTGTACTGGTTGTTAATCCAAAATCGGCGCTGCCTGCGGCGAAGAGGTCCATATTCCTTTGCATGTCCTCCTCCGTCACGGTGTTAAGGGCGCAGTCGTCCGCAAAGAGTAAGTCGTGGACTGTAGTCGTAGACACATGCATTGAAGCCTGCATACGCCAACTGTTGAGTAGGTGCCCGTCAATGCTGTAGGCGATGCAGATGCCAGGGTGCTCATCACGGTAGGCCTCCATCAGCATAGCCGAGATCATGAGACGGAACGGGGTGGGAGCCAATACGCAGCCCTGCTTCACCCCGTTGGTCACACACAACGACCTATCTACTCGGTGCCATAGCTGACCGCCGGTGAGTAATTTGCTTCCAATACTGTGAATACAGCCAGATTTCAATTTTCGGATACTATAATTTAGCACTCACCACCAGCGATGGTACCATTCGTTGTGACCTCTTCGATGTGTCAAATTACCAATCTATGCCTGGTTGCATGATTCGCTCCATAATCATCTCTATTTTACCTTTCGACACCAGCGAAAAGAAAACAAATTTTGGCCACAACCTTAGGGTAAAACTTAATCCGTGAAAACAAGAATGGTTGGCAGCAGCGGATGGGCATCGAGGGGCACAGAAACAGGGTGAGTTACAGTACAGGATCGAGACGGGTCACATACTTTCAATTGGAACAGATAGAGGAAAAAAACATTTGCGTGGACAATGAGTGGGAGATTCCGTCAGCTCCCATGAACGTTAAAGAGCATAGGAATAACTTGTCCGAGTTATACGAATGGGATATTACACGGCCCAAAAAGCATTGTACAGTGTGCGTTCGGCAATGCTCACCTGTATCCATTAGCATCCTCACAAATCTGTGACCCCTCATCCTCGGAGTCATTATCGTTCAGGAAGAGAAGTTCAAACTCCACATGGCCCTGCGAGAGAGAAAGAATCAAGTTAGGCTAAAGAAGCATTTTGAGTTTGCTGCCAGTTTCGGGTGTTAGTAAGAATATCCCACGCGGGATTTTGCGTAAATGCCAATTTTCGATTAACACTTACATGATAAGTTCAACACACTTAATAGAAAAGAGCTTCAGTTGCTTGAATTTTAGAATTCACACTCTAACTCATCACCTAAGACTTAATTATCACAAGCGCTGTAATATTTATAGCGTGCAGTTGCTATGACACTGTTTACCTATCCGAGTTGGCAGCTTCCACAGAAGGCTGCTCGTGGCGCGAAAATGACTGGGTTGACTGCTGCCGGGTAGTTAATTGCCGTAATTTCAACAGTCGTTATTGGTATGACAATGGCTCCGCTCCCTGGCTCACCAAAACTGGAACAGCGAATAGTGCCCACCCACAGGCTCCCCGCGTAGTCAATTAAGCTGCGCAAGCAAAATCTGAACACATGATATGGAGGGGGGAGGTCGTTAAGTTTATTATATGACTATGGATCAGGGAAACCTGATGAAAGCAGCCCGCTGTTCACGCGATTGTTATCTTACGCGAGAACTTCAGCCTTGCCCAAGTTGAATGCATGGTCGCGTCCGGAGTAGTGCTCCAGTTTCTCTGATATCGTTGTGTTGTCCACAATTGGAAAAATCCCTCACTGCTGCTGCGTGCTCGGAAACAGTGAAAAGCAACGACAATAGCACCTCATTCACAGTTCACTTGACGTAATCTTACCACATCTTGAAGATCAATGAGGTCCAAAATCGCATTTTGGCATGTGTCGACACTTACCAGACGTATGAGAAAGAGAATTCCAATTATTTTTAAGTAGCCAGTTAGCTGTAATTAATACGATAAGTGAATAGGCCGAAGAGTGAATCATATGTTCTTAATAATTATTTTCGACGGAGAAATTCCGCCGCACTCAAAATCAGTAATTTTTTCAGGAAAGCCCATTGAGAGTGCACCTAACGTTACACCACATGGTGGTCTCTAAATTATACTCATTCTTTGGTTGAAATTGATTAATTCATGTCGTAAAACTTCCTAAAAATGCTACAAATCTCTAAGGAGCACATTACATGCCCTTTATTCTAAAGACCTCACCTAGCGCCAATTTAAATAGACTGCCATTTTCAAGGAAGACAACTGTAATGTTAAGCAACATACAAGCACAATTATTTGCATTCAACTGAAAGGTGGAAGGCCGCAGTACTGATCCAACAGTCCTCAGCAACTTGAGTCGTAAAAAATGAGCAATTAAAATCATCTGTCATGAAAGGTAGCGATGACGCCACACTCTAGGCTAAGGGCAAAGGCGTATCGCCCGTGCCAGCAATACATGCACTAAGCATGCTGCTGAAGTGGCCAGAGTGACCGAAACGACGCCCAGGGGTCACGGGAAGTGTGCCGAGAATCGGAATGCAAAATTGATCGCCGGTGATCCTTTGAAGCAGAAAACTGACCGTTATAGGGCGTGAAGCCGACTTAAACGACAGACACCTTGTCAGAGTGTATATTGTCATCGTTAAATTCGTTCTAGAACTCGTATACGCATTGGATGAAAGGTACCCAATGTTGTTGTCAGAGAGTCCCGGAGAAGACGAACTGCAGGCATTCAGAAAGCAAAACTTGGACAAGAACATCGTCATTAGGCCCGACAACATGCCCGCTTGACCACAATTCTCAACGAGCCCGACTGGCAGTACAAAACAAAAAGGAAGCTAACTGGAAGTCAGTCCTCCAGCGATGCCAGACGAACGAGCCAAATGAATTGGCCCCCTGCATAAAAGAAGACCTAGGGAAACTCAGTTAATAAGCTGTTTTTTGGCAGATTGGCATAATTTAGCTGGTGCCATTTTGCAAAACTCGGGAGCCTCTGTGGAGTTCGAACCCACGGCAGGAGGTGCAAGGGTTGTGTACAGGAGCGGTCTTTGCACCTGAACTACAAGTTCCCGACCGGGAGCGGCCATTGTAAGCATATTTGGATTAAGTTACCGCTCAACCTACTGCAGCATGTGAAATCCCTCACTTCTGATATGGTCGGCTGACTGTCCAATCAGAACTTCCTAAGCAATCAATCTAGAATTCGCCAGATGACTAACAGGCTCACTTAATGAATAAGTGTTTTTGAGCAGTGCACAATCCCAACGTGTAAAACAAATATGTACTTTTCGCAGCACAAATCCATGAGCTAATATTGGAGATATTCTGACAGCCCATTTTCTGGTCAGCGAATTTAGTCCCTATTGCCACCCCAGCAAAACAGGGTCGGTATTACTTCTATGGCCCTTGCGGATTGGACAAGGGAACGAAAACGCCCACCCCCATCCTCGTAATACTGGTGACCGTACGCTAAATTGTAAGAAGAGTAACTATTCTCGTTACCTAACTCTAACCCTGACCTTAACACTAATCGTACTCTTAAGCTGACCGTAACTTTAACTCTAAGTTCAATTTCCTTTGAAGTTAGCGCAAAGCCACCTTTATTACGTAGAGTTCCTCTGCCATGCCCTGTCGAGGGGGTTATCTATATAAGTAATCCCAGCCCAAGAAACTTCCTGGAGAACACCAAAGCCTTGAGAATCGAACCTGATTAAATAATTGTCTTCTTTGACGTCGTCATACTTTTAAGTTCAACTTCGCAAGAACTTTCGGTGGAACCTACGAGGTACCTTCTGTCAAGCGCTATGATGACGACCAGCCTCCAGCTATACCTGGGAGTTGCTAATCCCACCAAACTCTTAGAGCACTGACTCAGCACCTTACCCAAGCCTAATAGACAAGATTACGATCGAACCATAGAGTCGTTGGCTCAGTTTTGGTCAAAGATATCATTCTTTAATGCAGTCGGCCCGTGGTTTTTGCTTAATATTGGCCAATGTTCTCAGCTTCATACATTCACAACACCCTCGTTGCTGTCAAAGGCGATCGGATCGGCAAGTCAAACCACTGTTGTATATGGTCGACCCGAGCAATCAGTTTACAATAAAGGAAGGTAAGCTAGCAGGCCTCCTTCCCAGATGTCGCATGCGCTCTTGTACAAGTGAAGGGGGGAGGTGAAAACAATAGCATTAAAGAAAGCCCAAAAACCAGGGTTCTCAGAAGAACTGCTCCATTTTACACAAACGCAACTTGGATGGGTATTAAAACAGAGGACCAGAAAAGGATTTTTTGCTCTCTAGTTTCCTCAGAAATTAATTGCTAACTTGGAGTAAATCAGTCTATTTAAAGGCTTATAGACGTAGACTGAAAGTTGCTATGAATATTTTGGCCGACTTCTATCAGCCACAGCGGGATAACCATGTAATAGTCAGTAAACTGCCAACAACTTATGCCAGTCTGGAAAATACAGTAATGGTGAGTCGAATTGACCATGAGAGAAGCGAGAGAAGACTGGATTCGATGAAGTCAGAAAGGAAACGCATGCACCCAGAGAACGACCCATTTAAGTACCAGTCAAGGTGATCATGACAACAAAACAAAGTGCCTGGAGGTTGTTCTGCTTCAGGATGCAGGTATTATGGATTTAGTACTGAAATTATTTCTGCTTTTTAATTTCCTCAGAAATTAATCGCTAACTTCGAGTAAATCAGTCTATTTTGAACGTTTATAGGCATAGGCTGAACGTTTGCATGAATATTTGGGCCGACTTTTATCAGTCACAGTGGGATAACCATGTAATATTCAGTAAACTGCCAATAGTCAGCCAGTAGTATATATAGGGGTCACAGTATACACCATATTGAAAGCACAGGTACTAACTAAAAGCCCAGACATCTGTTTCACCGGTATTCTGCTGCTGCTTGACACAGACGTCTGGGGAATCATACTTTATATCAAAGGTGTCCCAAAACGCTCTTCATATTGTTCAAACCTGAAATAGAAGGTACCCCACGAAATACAAGCCACGCTTCAGCGAGGGTTTATGTCACCAAAGGATCCTCGGATTATGAGAGGCAACTCATTCGTGGCCACCGGGATTAAGCTGACTCCAGGTGACTGCAATTACGTTTGGAAAACATGACTACAGTTTTAGACTAACCTGTAAAAACAACAGCTGCGGATTTTGACTTTGGCACTGCGAAAGTCTCGGTTGAGGCATCACGCGAATAGCTCATTCTTGAGGTGTAGTGTTCTACTGCACGATTGGTCAAATTACAAGTGGAGTTCCATCCAGCCAGTCAACACCAAGGCGGTGGGACACGAAAAAGATTCTAACGTGCTCATTGCCACTACGCTTAATAATTGCTTCGGTGCCAGAGACAAGAATCAAAAGGACTCACTAACGGATACATAACGGCAGCTCTGTCACGCCGAAATCAGTATCGGTCCAGAAAGGCACACAGACCACACAGCTGCGAGCGTGTGGTGCACCAATAGTTAGTACAAAATACGGTTGATCTACAATAATCCAAGAATTCTTGAATGCTTCGATCCTCGATAGTGGGTGGGAGATCAAACTCACCCCAGCCTGTTCCTCCAACTTCTGTGAAAAGCAGATTACTACGAAATGCAGTTATGAATGTTGGACTGTGAACGATGAGAACACCGGAACGACAGGACCTGCCCGTTAGCACATGTGGATACAGTAGACGTTATGTCTCATGAAAGATCGACTGACATAGTGAAATGTTTTCAATTTGGCAAAAAAAACTTAATGATGGTTATCATATTATATATCGTGCAGCGTACTCCCACGGTATATCTGTCATGCTCGGATGCTGGCTTTTGAACAAGTTTTCTTCCGACCGCCTACAAAAACTTCACTTTGTAAAAAAATGACTCCTTAAGCAGTGTGAATTTCTAGCATGGATTTGAGATGACCTTAGAAATTCAAATATAGCTTATAGAAAGCATGCAAGAAGATATGCTTTCCTGCTAGGAAATTACGTTTTCGTCAAATTGTACGCCTGAAGAAAGGGAACCTTTCAGTTTTAAAGAAGTCACAAAGTATGAGCTTTTTAAGACCGGAAATCTCCCCCCAAAGAGCATTGTATCTTTCCATTGATTTGTATTGCTAGGAATACGTGTACAAAATGATCCACATTCATTGCAAAATTGTATGAGCCCAATATGCGTCTTCCTAATAGCGTAGAGAAATGGGTAATTTTCATCAGACTGCATGTATAGAGTATGCAGTTTCGAAACCCTCATTGCAATTATAATGTCGGCCCGGGTTCAAACTTACTTGAACATTGCTTAAAAACTGGAAGATGCCCTTTCTTTAAGTATAAACTTTAAAGAATACGTAATGTGCTACTAAATTAGGACAAGAAGGAATATTTTGGTGAATTTTTTCTAAAAATATATTTGAGATTTTGCGTGCATCGAAAATTAATGGAAACAGATCCTACTAAGCGGATATTCTTCACACAGTACATTTTTTGGAAGCTGCCAAAAAGAATGATAATTTAAAAGCCAATATCCTGACGTGAGTGAAATATCTTAGGATAAGGCTACACAACAGTTTATATAGTAGGTCTACTTAAGTAATCCTTTCCGATCGAGTACCCATTTAAGAATTTCGGTTAATATTTCATATATATATATATATATATATATAGATATATATATATATATACATATATATATATATATATATACATATATATACATATACATATACTATATGATAGTGTGGCTCACCGATCTTAAGGAACATTTATGCCGTTGTGCCCTGGAACTCAGACTAGAGTACTCACAGGTAGTCGCATAGCGACGTGTAGCATATGTTGATAGTGTGGAACCGACAAAGACAAGGGAGACCGGAATGGCCATTTCTGGCTTATTAGCCATCATCAGCCAGTCATACCCAATCCCAAGTGTGCAACACCTGGGATTCGAACCCGCGACCTTTGGTATTTGAGTCGGACGCTCTACCATTGAGCCACGAGCTCGTTGCTTTTGTCGGTTGTGATCGGGAATATGATGATAGTGTGTGGCTCACCGATCTGCTTAAGGAACATTTATGTTCCGTTGTGCCCTGGAACTCAGACTAGAGTACTCACAGGCAGTCGCATAGCGACGTGTAGCATATGTTGATAATGTGGAACCGACAAAGACAAGGGAGACCGGAATGGCCATTTCTGGCTTATTAGCCGTCATCAGCCAGTCATACCCAATCCCAAGTGTGCAACACCTGGGATTCGAACCCGCGACCTTTGGTATTTGAGTCGAACGCTCTACCATTGAGCCACGAGCTCGTTGCTTTGTCGGTTGTGATCGGGAATACGATGATAGTGTGTGGCTCACCGATCTGCTTATAGAACATTTATGTTCCGTTGTGCCCTGGAACTCAGACTAGAGTACTCACAGGCAGTCGCATAGCGACGTGTAGCATATGTTGATAATGTGGAACCGACAAAGACAAGGGGAGACCGGAATGGCCATTTCTGGCTTATTAGCCGTCATCAGCCAGTCATACCCAATCCCAAGTTTGCAACACCTGGGATTCGAACCCGCGACCTTTGGTATTTGAGTCGAACGCTCTACCATTGAGCCACGAGCTCGTTGCTTTGTCGGTTGTGATCGGGAATATGATGATAGTGTGTGGCTCACCGATCTGCTTAAGTAACATTTATGTTCCGTTGTGCCCTGGAACTCAGACTAGAGTACTCACAGGCAGTCGCATAGCGACGTGTAGCATATGTTGATAATGTGGAACCGACAAAGACAAGGGAGACCGGAATGGCCATTTCTGGCTTATTAGCCGTCATCAGCCAGTCATACCCAATCCCAAGTGTGCAACACCTGGGATTCGAACCCGCGACCTTTGGTATTTGAGTCGAACGCTCTACCATTGAGCCACGAGCTCGTTGCTTTGTCGGTTGTGATCGGGAATATGATGATAGTGTGTGGCTCACCGATCTGCTTAAGTAACATTTATGTTCCGTTGTGCCCTGGAACTCAGACTAGAGTACTCACAGGCAGTCGCATAGCGACGTGTAGCATATGTTGATAATGTGGAACCGACAAAAGACAAGGGAGACCGGAATGGCCATTTCTGGCTTATTAGCCGTCATCAGCCAGTCATACCCAATCCCAAGTGTGGAACACCTGGGATTCGACATTATCAACATATGCTACACGTCGCTATGCGACTGCCTGTGAGTACTCTAGTCTGAGTTCCAGGGCACAACGGAACATAAATGTTCCTTAAGCAGATCGGTGAGCCACACACTAGCATCATATTCCCGATCACAACCGACAAAGCAACGAGCCCGTGGCTCAATGGTAGAGCGTTCGACTCAAATACCAAAGGTCGTGGGTTCGAATCCCAGGTGTTCCACACTTGGGATTGGGTATGACTGGCTGATGACGGCTAATAAGCCAAAATGGCCATTCCGGTCTCCCCTTGTCTTTGTTGGTTCCATTATCAATATATCTATATATATATATATATATATATATATATATATATATATATATACATATATATATATATATATACGGTAGTTGGACGGACTTCAACAAAGACTAGCTGCGAAATAATTGGAGTTTCGGATTTAAACAAATAAGATAGTACAGATGACGCAACGGCCTGCCTGCGTACTAATCTGACTAATCAAGCCTGCATAAAGGGGTCATGACGCCACGGTATTCTGCTATATGCCCTACGTGGACATCGTTCACTAGCCGCTGTCCGGTATAAATCCGCAACCGTTGAAGGGCCGAACAGAGGTGTTTACCTTCGAATTTACGAACTACAGGAAGTAAAGTGCCCTCCCCTCCACCCTGCAAGCCAGAGAAGCAAAGACTGTTCGGCGAGCGGTCAGAGAATTAAGGTTGGACTTCTCGAAGGCTAACGATGCCGGTAGGATCATGTAACAAAAGTAACGGCAGTTCGACCGTCGATTTCGACGATGTCCACCATATGCTCTACACCGTGGTGGTGCAGGGACGGTGACTTGCGCGTGAATTAGTTTTAAGTGATAGTAGCCTTGCGCTGCAGCTACCGCACTCTCTCCTCCTCCCCCACTTGAGCCCGGTGTCAAGACAGAGTCACAACAAAAGTAACAACTACAGCAACGCAACTACCGGGAAGAATGGCATAAGCGCGATAGTGGACGACTAATAGGATCGGGATGGGTGTGTCCAAGTTCGCTTGTTGAGGCTCACATTGGGGACCTGCATGAAAATTGACTCAGCTCAGAAGGGTGATCTGTGAGTCCATGAGTAAGAGGAGACGGAATGGGATTATTATGAGTTCTACATCCCTATGGCCCAGTGCGCAGTATCACTCCTTACAACGGTTTAGTTTAGCCACGGGTTATTGGCAGTAGGTCAAAATTCCTGGAGCAAATGTGTAAATGTTATGACTTACATTATTGCGCACCACGTCACCTTGCCAATATTGTCTTCTCGAGGTAGTTCAAATTAATGTGAAATTTAATAACTCGGAACAGGCAAAATTATCCGATACTATGTTTTAAAAGGCTGCCGGCCGACTAATTACTTATGCCATCTGTTTTAGCCACGAAATGGGGGACACACATTCCTCAAACTGCTGCCCACTTCACGACCAATCTGTGCTGCGGAAGACCGCTAACCTCCGTCAAAAGCTCCAGAATAATCGCTTTATATTAATTCCCTTTCGTTCTTCTGTAGCAAAATCGGCAACAGCGCGCGGGTTTGTGTTCCTGGCGAAAAACGTACTTCATTCCGTCAGCAAGCCACGTGCAAATTACGGCGGGTGGAACACCAGGCAGCAGAACGCTTTTGTCGGACAGTCAATTAGGTCTAGGGTACAAATCTGACAATTGCATATCACGAGCATAAAAAAATCACCCGATCAAAGTAACAGAAACCCATGCGAAAAACGTTTGACAATCTGCTGACGTGTGTAGAATTAAAATTGTACCCATGTTGTACCATTGCCGTTTTCTTTTGCAGTATTTGCAGGAAAGATAAATTAAATGACTAATATAAACTACAAACCTCGGATACTAGTTGATAGAAAAAAAGACGTGGTTATAACAAGGGCAGCATAAGTGCTAGATGCATAAAAAACTTTCCAAGGAGGGTTATAAGCCAAAAGTATAAACTGGTATTTAAATCGTGTAAGGATAATGATAAGAAAGCATGCAGCAACCGTTTCTGACAAGTCGTACCCCAGTGTGGCGTTGGGAAAGCCTAGGGCTTTCAAGGGAGCAAGTTTTTGATTGAAGCCCTGTTTTAGTGCTGGATCACGAGTCTATGTCAAACACGGATAAGAGTGTTAATGGTAGTGCAGGAACTTCACCTACCCACATGCACGCAATGAAATTTCACGTGAATGACGTCATTTAAGGTAGGAAAGGATAGTATAGGTAAAGATTTTGAGTACAGTTAGAGAATTACACTTTCCGCCAACCAAAGCAAACCTTCATTATGCTGCGACGTGTTCATGTGCACGTGCACTTAGTCTCTGATTACTATAGCATCCGAGCAGGGGGATAAACTCACCAGTTTTACGGGTGCGAAGAAACAATCTGTTTAATCATTTCAAAACAAGTTCGATGTCCTTATTGCCTAGCGCCTATAATTTTAAACAGCGACCTACAATACTACCCAAGCGATATTTCCTATGGCTTTCATGACAGAACTAGTCGGAGTCATTACAGTAAAGACAAAACTGCGAGCACAGCACCATGCTAGCTCCCATTTCACGCTTAAGGAAACGGACCGGCAAGACGTAGTTCAGACTCGAAGTCCTTTAAACTTGGATATCCAACTTCCGGGAGAAAGAAAAAGTAATAATCTACGACCAGTTTGCCTTTTTAGGACAAGAATGTATACTTGAATGCTATTCTACTTTCTGAACGCTTAAACGAACTGATTTCAATTCATGGAGTGCTGGTTGTTTTGAAAGGTTCTGGTCATTGTTCTGGAGATCAGGAGTCATTTTAAAAGCGAGGAATCCTCACAACGAATCGCATCTTTGTTGAATAGTTGGAGCGCAGGGCTGTGCACTATTTCGTGTACCCAATTGGTGGACAGTAAGACTCGAGAACGGACCAATCCAAATGATTTTGTGACGTGTAAATCGATATGGCCTGTGTTGAATAGCCAGGCAAATATATAAGGAACATGTCACATGGCACGCAGTAATCGATTTTCTGTTAACTCCTAACGGCGCAGTGGTCTAGAACAGATCAAAAGCAGTATGCCTAAACCGAAGTATTTAAGCAGACGGAAAGCTGACTCGTATACAGGAAGAGGGCGCACATAGGTTCACTGGATTCCTCGAAGCAGCGAGGGCCGAATGTGTGGTAGAAGTCACACAGAAGCAACCACCTGTATGCCGAAGTCAGCCAAGTAAAAAAGACATCGGTAGAGATGCAGCTAGATCGAAACCGAGCCGTTTTGGGCTCATGGCGTCATCTTTTGTAGGTAATGCTCCTGACAACCATCTAAGAGCAGACATACAGGCCATTTATTGGTTCCTTTTGCAGTCGTTTACTGTCTACTAGGCAAACTTTCATGCGTATATACAGTAGGGTCGTAATGTAGTATGAGCATAAACAGGTTTTTCATATACTCAAGAAACTGTGCGTTCATTCATGAGAACTTCTCTTTGAAAATTACTACAAAGGGCCAGAACAACGACCATAATCGTTCTGCGTAGTCAGTAGTAGTCAGTAGTCCTGAGAAGAACAGAGTTATCCGGTCAGGTGACAGCCCTCGATGCCACGGTTTTTGGTGCAGCGTAGCATCAGATTTTTATTGTGAGGAACATGCGCTGTGATTCAATCTCACTCTCTTTCCTTACTCATGCTCCGGTATACTCTCCGAACCGGTCTACTAACTGATACTGCACTTTGGGTGAAGCGGCTGCCACGGCGTGAGTCTGCGCATGCCAGTTTGACCGTCGTTTTCGACGATGTTCATCGTATGCACCACAGCAGGGTGGCGCAGAGAAGGTGACTTACACTTGATAACATTGAGAATTGATTTGCGTTGCATCTACCTCACTCTCTATTCCACTCCCCCATCTGGTCCCGCTTTCAAGACAAAGTCAAGAAGACCGGAGATGGGAGAGGGCGCAGGCCCACGCACTGTGGTCCTACTTCAAACATGAACACAAAAACAGAAGAGAGGGGTGGCTCGGATCCCACCTGAGTGGGAGTGCTATAAAGGCCACATTAAGAAGGAGCCATTGCAGCCTGACTTTCAGTCCGCCAGTCAGCCACTTCAAACAAAACACACATTGGGCTGACCACGCGGTCCGAGTTATCCAGTCAGTTGGCAACCTTCCAAGCCACGACTTTTAGCGCACCGTGATAGTTTTAAGCGCGTCAGATTGTTTATAGTGAGGAAAATGCGCTGAACAGTTGACTTCAATCTCTCCCCCACCCCCACAATCAGACCACTGTCCGAGCCGGTCAGTTGTCTGATGTGGGAGTGGGCGCATTGGCTGACGGATCGGCGTACCCGTCTTCGCGCACCACAGCACGACCTGGCCCCTATAACGCACACACCAGGATTCACTAACTCAGGGGATTTGAAGCAGCCATCGCCGTCTGACTCTCAGTCCACTGGTCAGTCACTCGACACACACAGCACATACACTGGGCCGACGGCGTGGTCTGGTGTAAGCATCAGATTGGCAGCCTTCCAAGCCACGGTTTCTAGGAGACCATGATGTTCTCAGGTATGTGATGATGAGGAGGGTGTTGTCTATGTATTAGTGTAGGTAGTGTGCGCTGATGTGGCTTAGCCTCCGGTGGTTAACCGCAGGTTGTCGAAGAGGCGCATGCGTGTAAATGTGCGGAAGCAGTGATGGCAGTGGAGGCGGTCGCGTCTACTGTATGTCGGAGCCCCAGGCACTGGTTCACCAGCCTCCGTGCGATGGATTCGCAGGTGACCGACCAGGCCAATGCGTGAGTTAAAGTTGCGGGCGCATTGTGGGTAGGAGAAATCGGTAGAGGCTGGGGGGATGTCATTCAGGGTAGTGGGGGTGGCAATGGCGGTAAAAATGGCAGGAGCGGAGGGTGTGCATGGTGTATCGGTGTTGTCGCATTGTGGTTAATTCCGCTGTCATGGATGCGCATGTGACCGAATAGGCCCATGCGATGAGAGAATGCGCGAGGACAGTGCGGGCAGTGGAGACGGCGATCTCTGCTGTGTGTTGATGCTCCAGGCACTGGTTCATCAGTCGCTGTACGATGGATTCGCAAGTGATCGACCAGGCCGATGCGTGAGGTGAAGGTGCGGTCGAAATGAAGACAGTTCAGGAGAGAGTCCCCATCGCTGATGGTGGTGGTGGCGGCGGCGCGGTGGTGGTGGTGGAGGAAACAGGTGATGAGTATTGGGATGTGGTCTCTATGATGGTTGGAGTAATGGAATTGATGCCAGGAGTGAGGGTGGAGGAGTCCGAGGCGGATTGGCAGAATTTGACGTAGAAGTTGGAACTGTCGGATTGTGGGTGCGTTGCATCCGATGATGTCCGACCAGGCCGATTCGCGCGCGGAGGGTGCATTGACAGAGAGGACATGTTGGAAGGGCCTGGGCATTGGTGGCATTGGTCCGGGGCGCTGGTGACTTTCGTTTCGTTCTTTTGGCCTTGGCGGCGGCGATCCGGTTGACCTCATAGATTGCCCAACCAACATTCACAGATCTTCTCCATGCCGGTCTATCCTGGGTGGGGTCCCCCAGGTCACCGGGTTGATTTGCAGTTGCTTCAGCAATTTCTTCAAAGTGTCCTTGTCGCGTCGTGTTTACCTCCCTGTCAGCGAGCACCCGTATCGACATCTCCGTAGAAAAGTCGTTTGGATAGTCGCTCCTCATCCATTCTCACCAGGTGGCCGCTCCATCGCAGTTGCAATTGCCTCAGTATGGCGTGGATGTTGAGGATTCCGGTCCGCTGCAGGACTTCCGTGTCCAGAATCCTGTCTCGTCATCTCAGCTTCAGTATTCTGCGTAGGCAGCTGAGATGGAAGTGATTCAGCTTCCTCGCTTGGTTCGAGTATACGGTCCAGGTGTCCGTTCCGTAAAGGAGTGTCATCAAGACGACGGGCTTGTACATCTTCAGTTTGGTGTCCAGGTGAATACCGTGGCGATTGCACACGGAGGCCTGCAGTCGGCTGAAGGCCTGACTGGCTTTGGAGATCGGAGAACGGGTGGTTGAGATGCCATTAATAGAGAAACTTTAATATCGGCATTTCAAATTGTGGAAACTGACAAATATGACAGTGAAGATGTCTTCTCCGGAGAAACATCATGCTGTTTATTTATTAAACTGCATTATTAAAATGAGAAAGGGCGGTTGAGATGCCATTAATAGAGAAACATTAATATCAGCATCTCGAATTGTGGAAACTGACAAAAATGACAGTGAAGATGTCTTCTCCGGAGAAAAGTAATAGTGTTTATGTATTTAACTGCAGACTTGCATGTCAGCTACCTCAGAAAAATAGCTTGCTTTTTCTTCTAGGTTTCCAAGTTTGTCAGCTAATTTTTGCAGTCGAAAATTTCCGCAGGAGTGTTTTCATCCACAGGAGCCAAGTGAAGGATTTTAAATAACAACATTTTTTGCGGCCGGCATTGCAAACCTTCATCCCTTCGAAGTGGAACGTGTGCATAGAAAATCTTCAAAAACCATTTTCATGATAGAATTTACAGAGTACTTTTAATTCCTTCCCATTCATTCCAAGTGGATTTTTAACCCAACAAGTTCGGACAGTTGACTTACGTTTGGCGTCTTTTCAAAACAACGGTAAAATTATTTTACACAACGGAAGAAGTAAAGGAAACGAAATCCAAGTTAAGTCCCAGGAGGAGAAACTCAGAAAGACGAATTAACAGGGGCAGATTTATCAAGAAGCCGACGCTTCAGAGTGAAGATTACCAACAAAATGGAATATAAGTTCGGCATGGATAGCTTATGTGCTCTCGGTCCGGCGGGAAACCGGAATTTGAAATCTGTAATACAGATGGCATTGTACTAAATTCCAGGGCAATAAGGGTTAGGGTTGAGGTAAAGGTTAAGCATGACGTAGGGGCTAATTTCAGAACACGGGAATAGTAAACCTTCCTAAAATTTAGCGCACAGTTACCTTTATTACGGAAAGAGGACGTTTCGATTTCCGTGTTACGCCACCGGGTCACATAAGCGACCTTTACCATAAGTTCTAGCTTCTTACAAGCCCTGAACAGATTAGATTCTGTGGTTACTTTCGTGTCCCTAACTCCATCACAAGAAGCGTTTAACCTTGTTGAAAATTCGGTTAAAATTTCGCGAGATTAGTAAAAATTATTGTGGATCTGAGTGTTTCAAAGCACGCCTGCAACTAGCTTAGGACCTACAGACCACCTTCCCAATAAAATATGCGAAAAGCAGGTGAAGCTGGGGAGGTTAACAAAACTTTGTCAAAATTCCCAGAACCACCAGCTGCACGTTCTTTCGTCCTCCTCTGTACCTCCCAGTTTGTAAAAATAAAAAGGAGAGAATTATTCGCGAAGAGCGCAAGCCAGCCTTAACGGTATTTTAGCAGGAGTAGGTTTCCGCGTTTTGTTTGTCTAGTACCGTCAAGACAGAAAATTTGTCGTGTGGGCGAGAGTCGGCAAGTTAAAACGCGCTCAAAAGACTGCCTACTTTAGCTTTTCCGTCCTCATTCCCAAAACGGCAAAAACGGTACGGACAGCATGCGAGTCACAGAACGGATAGAATCGCGTTCTGTGGTTTATGACTAATTGCCCAGGTAGCTGACATGCGAGGGTCTATTTACCCAGCGGTCGATGAGGGGAGGAGAGGCCGCGTTATCGTCGAACCGAATTGGCCGGAGTAAATGTACGCAATATGCATTATGCCGATGGCGGGAAAAGGTGAGTCATACAAGGCCAAAAATTACAACTTATTGACAAGGTGGGCAGAAAGTCGGTGAAAAGGGTGTGGGAGTGGGGTAGAGACACTTCAGTGAAACCAGGCGTGTCGGTGCCTTAACCCGCACGCTGTCCGCACGCCTGCACTGATGCCTTATCGGATATGCGATTACATCAGCGGCTTGATTTGCGCAACGAGAGGATATACTGCGACCAGGACAACCAATCGAAACCTTCGAGACCGAGCTTGATCTGTGCCCCCTTTTTCGGGCGTTGACGTCCTTCACACGCAAATCAAATGCTAAAATACCTGCCGCCACCAATCGCTTTCTCCTATAAATCGTATGTTGCCAGGTTTAAAATACCTGCTGAAGAGGCTTACTAGGAGATCAAAGGAAATGTATGTAGTGGTAGATCCCAGGCAGAAATCTTTAATACTAGCGTGTATTCTTTTCGCAATTTCAATTCTTTTGTTTAAGGGATCAGGTTAACGTAAATGGATATTTCTTTGTTGTGATATGAACCTAGGGTTAATGTCCTTAATTTTGCGTACAGCGTTCGTGAATTGCAGACTTTCGTGATTTACGAAGCACTGGAAAGGTTAGGTTTATGAGAGTTGGCATGACACCTGCAATACAGAAGAAGAGGAGAAAATACCTACTTGTTGGGCTGAGAGGATTTGGACCGCTTCATGATGCCGTTTATCCCGAAGGTCAATTCCGTTCACTGAGAGAATGGCGTCCCCCACAAAGAAGTTACCATTTTGATGGGCGAGCTGCCCTGGCAGGATTTCCGATATCATGATGGGGACGCCGTGTTCGAGGCCGCCAGTGACAGATATACCCATGCCATCACTAGGGGATCGATAGACTGAGGTCTTGCGCACCCTATTGGCCAGCTTGTCCAAAAGGTCAGCTAATAAAATTCAAAAGGAGGCCCATGATTCATAAAAATTTCATATGAAATAAATCAGATGAATTAATCAGGATTTATGAATAAAGCACTGATCCACTAGTTTATTTTCAGACTAACCGAAGACTGCTTTCACGACGTCGTGATTTGATGTTCATTAAAAGGATAGTTTCCAATAGTCGCGTAGCGTAAGGGTACCTAGCCTTTGAAAGCTATGACACGCTACATTTATCAAAAATACGCCAGCATGTGTGTGGAACAGTGACGCAGATTCCAAGCGTAATGGCAACTTGAAAGTGATTTGTAATTTTTTAACATGCAACATTTATAACTAGCACATGGTAGTTTGATCAACTGAGAGTTTCGGCGGCGTAGCAGAATGAAGAATAGTAGGCACTTAGACCAGTGACCAGTTATGTTCTCCGTACAAACTGCCAGCTGATGTTGGGAAAATTCGGTGTTCTGCTTGCCCGATATTCATCTTCGGGTCCATTAGGTGACTTTCAACTGACAAACCCATTCGCACAGTTGCCTAACCCTCAAGTAAAATCATACATTTCAGCCTAGAAACTGAGTCCCAACCTTGTAAGCCTGCTGGAGACGTAAGGAGGCGCCTGGTGGTGAAAGGTACGCAAGTGTAACACAGTTTGGGCTGAAAATATAAAGGTGCTATCTTTCCCAGCAACGTTTTCTATCTCAGGTTGCCATTACAGCCGACTAAAACGCCTCGCGTATATTTTGGGAGGGCTAGTTGCAAACAACTTAGGGCGTAGATGTAACTGGTGCTCACAGTTTTTATTTATCATTTTGTGGCTGCTTGAAATGCTGTGGATCAATATACATTTTTGTATCTGAAGAGTCAGTTTCATCGTGAGGGCAGAGAGCACACATGACGCTAGGGAGTTAATGTTTGTGAAGGTTCTGTGATACTCGTAAAATTTACCAACTAAAAGCAACGTGCAGAACTTAGTCACAGTAGAACCAGAAAAATATTGACTTCCGACAGTTTAAATGGAGGATGAAAATTTCTTTTTGAGCTTAGTTTGAGATATCGTGCTTCTTGTTTAAGTCACGTTTACTGAACGCCATGTTAAAAGTTGGAAGACAGACAATTGCGAGTCGAGATTACAAGAATATAAAATAAATTTGAATGCTGTTCCTGTGTTTAAGGCACGTTGAAGTATCGACTGGCAGGAAGCAGTGGTTTGTCAAAAGAATGCAGTTGCAAGGATGCTTAAAGGCTGAATAAAAACTGCTTGAGTACTTAACGTTTAGCAGAAGTATTTTAAGTGAAAGAATTTCGTGTTAAATGGGAAATGTCGAAGGTCCGAAATATCAGAAAAAAATTAATGCATTCATGATGACGGGCAACACTTTTTAACCCCTAGATACCTGGACCGAACTCACGAGTCCAACTGCTACTGATTATTCTTGGGAATTGGAAATAAAGTTGCCTGTCATTTGATTACTGATGCGGCTCTATGTAGCCATAGTATGACAGGAGGTACAAACCCTTTCGAAATAGTTAAGTAAAATACATAATGCCAAGAGGCCCTGATTTTCACCTTAATTAGACAGACTAAGACCTACGAAGGATAAAGGTTTAAACTTCCGGTCGAAGCGAACAGGCGAATTCCAGGAATCAGTTCAGAAGAAGAAGAAGAAGAAGAAGAAAAAGAGAAAGAAGAAGAAGAAGATGCAATCACTGAAACATGGTGGAAGGCGTGGTTTCCGGATCAGTACAGACCTAGTATCGCTGGCAGTCCTCGTGTTCATCGCTAAGGGATCGTAGTGGATGCGTGGATTGCTTTTTGGTTCATAACCGAGTCGTTAATGGCCGTGCTTTCGTCAACGTTGTCGATTCTTGGCATGACAATTACTCGGCTGTTTGACTCGCTGTCACCGTGACTGCTGGTCACCCGCCCTCTCCCCGCGGGGCTGACAACCGCGTGAGCCGTACACAGCTTGAGTCATGGTTCTCTGACCCCAGTCGATTAATAAGCGCAATGACCTTGCGGCTTTATATTCTGTTTTGTGATTTTGCCTGGGTAGATGTGGGTGACCAGCCGTCCCGGTGATAACGAGCCAAATGGCCGAGTAATTGTCACGCCAAGGATCGACAACGATGATTAAATCACGACGATTAAAGACTCCAGTACGGACCAAAAAGCAATCATTGCATCCACTATGATCCCTTAGCGATGACCACGAGGACTGCCAGCGATAGTAGGCTTGTGCTGGCTGGAAACCACACCTTATAAATACTGCGCACCTTGTACCCCAATGACCCTTTTCTGCAACTGTCTCTGATGGTGGCTTCGAGAGAATCCGAAACATCGGACCAGTAAGGACCATGTTCTTCTTCTTCTTCTTCCTCTGTTGAGGGTTTAAACTTCATTTAATCATAGACAACAGGGTAAAGCTGTCTCAAAGCTGGTTCAACGGCCTTTTAACTCCAGTCCTTCCACCTCGCATTTGCCTGTTATGAACTCAATTAACGCCCGCTAATTCAGTAAGTGACACTTGTTTGTGCATTTCAGCACACCTGAGGTATATGTATGTGCTTGGTGTGCACAGAACTCTGACATAGTTGTCAGAAATCCGACAGTTTGACCGTCGTTTTGGAGAGGTCCTCTGTGTTCCCCCATCCCTCCCCTCCCCTGACAAGGTGGACCAGGGAATGTGAATTGAGCGTAAAATTAGACGATAATGGTCGAAGAAGCATGCTGAACATACGGAAATCCAGAAATCCACTATTTATTTCGGTGACATGAAAAAAGAGGGTGAACGAAAAGGGTGCTCATGATTCCCTCTCGTCCCCTAACCGATTCCTGATTTTTTAATCATTCTCACAGACCAATATAAGTCTTTAACACTAGATTCCTGTCATGTCTGGAAACGGAATATGGTTTTCATAGCGAGCTTGATGAACCGCGTGCGATAATTAGAGCGGGTGGGTTTAATCCAGGAGACGTTTCAATGGCAATGCAGGCGGGCGAATCTAATTTCCTAATCTAAAGTCATTGTGCATGGAATGATAACAACCTGATCCCTACCTTGACTATTCATGCCAGAAAAATCGGCGCTGCGAAGGCAGCGTCAACCTTGACCTGCGAGATTGAGATATTTCTGAGGATCCAAAACACCCCTTTGCTGCAAGGTTACCTCCCAGAGGGCATAATTAAAGTCCGCTGTCTTGTCAGACTGGTCAAATTCAGAGCCGACTATGAATGGTCTTAAACGGAGTGGCCCGCTTGCACGATGTAAGATAGCTGTTCATTTTTGCATTCGATCTCATGTCTCGAGGCCTTGTGGACGGTCACGCGACGACAAACGCTAAATAATCTATAAGGACAACCGACGAGGGCAAGAGAGACTGGAATAGGCCTTTCCGGATTATTTGTCGACATTAGCCACCTATATCTTAATCTCAGGCCGAAGTTCGTGATATAAACTCGCTTCCAGTTGATCGAGCTCGAGCGATCAACCAATTGTTTCTAACAATTCGATCCAGCCACTGAAAGTCACTCTGTGGGACTGCAGCCCTGGATCAATTTTTGAAACATCCAGATGACTGTTCAACTGGTACCAAGTTCCAATACCGTTTGCCTGTCACAGGGTTGGGAGACTGGCTGCTGAGAATTACAAACTCATAACCTATAAAAGGCTATTGTAATCGCCCAATGTCATAATCATTAATACTTTTTGGTGGGCAAGTTGGACCGCGTGTCCATAATGTAAAGGTGGAGCATCGATACAATCGAAAATGCGAATCACAGGAATCAGTTGAAAAGGAAGGCGATCATCGGAACAAGAATTTTATTTACCTGGCGTTTCTGATTCGCACTCGAGCCCATCATCAGAAACAGCCTCAGATAAGGGTAAGGGATGCATAAGGCTTGCAGTAGCTAGCAAACTTAGTGGTTCTCCTATTCTACGCAGGTGCTCTCATTTAGTGGGATAGTTGAAGCCCTCGGCGATAAGTGGAGAAGCTGTTAATTCTGACAGTTGCGTAGCCCAGAAGTACTGCAGGCCGTGTGCACGCATTATCCTTATCTGATGCCGCTCGGATAAGGTATTCAATTGCGAATATGAAAAATAAGAATAGTAAAATTATGGTTCCAGAGATCTTGATTCCTTCTTGTCAAGATCAGTACGCTGTGTAGTCGTGTATTGTTGTTTTTATTCGGTCTAAAAACGACAAACGCGCATGGAATACGTAAACGGGGCCTATTTTTCTAGAAAATAACTCCCGCTAAACTTTCGACATTTCTCAGTACTCTACATTCAAATTATACAAAAAAGAAGAAAATTTATTAATATTGCTACAAATAACACAGAAGCTTTGGTTTCTGGTTTAGTTAGCAAATCATGTTCAGAAGGTCACGTAAGAAGACCGTGTCTTTTTAACTTTTCAATACTGAAACGTTCGGTTTAAATCCTTAAGCTATAACACTACGACCAATGGATGCAAAGTGAGTATAAACACATGGCTTAACTAACAAAACAACTTATCCTTGGGGACAGAATGTTTCACATCAGGAAACCTGTCCCACTTTCGGAAGCGGAAATAAATAAAAAAAAACAGGGCATTGGTAAGCCAATTAGCGAAAATACGATAACTATTTAACATTTGTAAGTGCTGCTATTTGCCTAACGGGTAGAATGCAGGTAAGTTCACATGCAGTGGTCACCCTTTCATGAGGGTATTTATCAAAATTTATATTGAGAGAAACTTCCAAATAATTTTGAACTACACTGTAAAGGAATTTAGTCTAAATGGAAAGTACAAACAACCATGCTATTAGGTTTAAAAAGAGTAAATGAGAACAGTAAACTATGGTGGTATTTGCTGAAAATCAAGCTACAACTTCGGGTCAAAAGCGTACTGTGTCGCTCGAAATGTGCCCTAAGTACGGCTGACAGGCATATAGATGATCGTATTCCCCAATCGTCCTTGCGTGAGAATCTCAACAGGTACTTTTTCGGATGCAATATGTAACAAATTCTCTTTTCAAAACACATCGGGAGAACGATAAAATATTGCCAATATATTCGCCACATCCCATATTTTTGGGTGCATATCCAGTCCCATTGTTCTCAGAAAGGAGAATACCTCCAGCATTTATTAGAAATTGCTCATATTATGAATTATGCTTGTCTAGTTGCAACGTGCGAATAATATTTTTGCAATACAATGACGGGGTAGGCAGCTAGAAACTAAGTTGTACTCGAACCACTGGGGAAGTTTATATCAGAGCTTTTAGAAAACCTGTTGATGCGTTTGTACACATACTCAACCATTTGATGAGGCCAAATGATAAGGTCTCGCCTGACCCCGGCGACACGCGCGGACTGCGAGTGAGGATCTTCCGCATAATTGTCAAATAACAGTCACAAGCAAACCTCTTCCTACACCTCTATAGCCTCACCAGTTTTACCATTATCATTCAATCGATTTTTCGATATTAACACCTTATCTGTCCTTTGCAGTAGAACAGAATAGAATAGAACGGTTAGCGTTCATCAACAAATTTTAATATTCCCCATCAAAACCGGCAAAACAAGGAGCCCGTGGCTCAATGTTTAGAAAGTCGGACTTCGGATCAACAAGGCGCAGGTTCGATCGTCGGGTGGGCCACCATGGCTAATGAGCCAGGAATGCTCGTTCCAGTCTCCCTGGTCTTTGTAAGCATTGTTCATCGACTTTTACTCTACTACAGTTCAACTATTCATTTATCTGTTGGATTCTGACGATTGCCGTTGTAGAAGACTGGAGCCTTGGGAAATCTATAGCGAATATTGAATGGTGACTTTTACTTGAGAATACACCACTGCCTACACTGGTAATGAACAAGATGGACGTTACATGACAAGCGCTTAGCTATAAGATTATCCAGTTGGGATCAACTAAGGATCAACTTATGAATTGCTCTTGGGGACATGAACAAATGATTTGCCATAAACTCCAAAAAAACGATGCCAGGGGGATAGGAAACGCCCCTAATAGTTTGGACGGGCTTGCGGGCTACTTTAAATTGCCCTCTTCACTGTGACCGTGCATCCCTGGGCAATTTGAGGCTCAGATTTGTGCGGGCCGGGAGGACAATTGCGAGCTATGTAGGTTTCATGAAACCGGGTGCACGGTCATGCGCTGAAGCCTCCCAGTCGCAATAATAAAAGGTTGAACGCATAGAAATATAACAGAGATGCCACAGGCCAGGTGTCTGTGGCCTGTGAAGACAAAAACACCGACTTGAACTGTAATTAAAATTGTGTAAACGCGCTTAGTCTGCTGACAAAATGTTCCAGCAAAAGGCAGTAGAAGCAGCAAGTAGAGTACGAGAAAAAGCAAACTTAGCAACTTTTGGTTTTTCGCTGTCAGGCTGTGAAAGCTCAGTCCACGAAAACATTCACGCAACCTCGTGTCGGGTTAGGAAAGAGAGGGACAGTCGGCGGGAAACGGTTTGGTGTAACTTTGAAGAGCGCACGCAATGTCCAACTTCTGCGAGTCGTCCATGGACGATACAAATTGAAGGAGAATGGGGCTGTAACATCGTAACCACTTCAAGTACTCAAGATTACTCGGGAGTTTGAGAAAAGAATGAACCTCCTGACAACACACAATGTTCCCAACTTCAGGTCAGTAAGCCATTAGAAAATAACCACGTCTAATGTATCATGATGCCTTTAAACAGATGTATTTTGATGCAATCACTTCACTTTCAGCACACCATTCTCTTAAAAGCCAGGATGACAATTTTCGAGTATAAGTTGAGAGCCATAGAGGGTCAGAGCACGTCTATCAAGCAAACCACAAACGACTGTACAGATTAGCAGAAGGTCGGAGAACACTTCAGAAGTTAACAAGGGGATTAGTAAAGCGCTAAACGATGGCTGGCTGGTTAGCCACAATAAGAGTATAGGTGTGATAAACGCTAAGTCGCAAGTAAGCCAAGAAGAAAAAACTGCTCTGGCTTCCAGTGTGCAGCCCGTAAATGGGCGTTTCTATTTTGACTCTGAGTTCTGCTACATAATACACTTAGAAAAAAATAATCGACTGGGACTTCCAATAAAGGCAAGCTTGACTGAAATGCGTTTTGTCTCACTGGCTGCCATCAGCCAAGCTTCTTTCAAATCCCTGCCCGAAAGGGGGCAGACAGCTGGGCATTCAGTTGAAGTGACGCGGCACACTCTTTCTCCGTCAGCTGTTTCAGGCAGTCTGTGAGGCCTTATTGTGCTAAAACAGAAATTACCCGTCAGACATTTTTCCCTAACTGAAATAAGGAGGAATGCCACTAAAAGGAAATAAAAAACAGTGCCCTAATCAAAATTTCCCGTTAAGGCGGATGTGCAGAAGATTCTCATGGGATAAAATCGCTGTGCTGGAGGTTGGTTTGATGATTGCTCGACCACCTGGCTCATCGGTATTGGCGTTAGAAAATGCGTTCGCCTGAGCGCCCCGGGAGTGGCTGATTGATTTGGCGAAACTGAGTTTAAACACCGAATATGGGTTGGGGAGGTCATTGCATCTGCACATGCGCTAACGAGACGAGCGACAAAATCGCATCGACCGCAAACATTGGCAAGCGATTCCATACGTCAAAAAACGTCTCAGAGGCCGTCAGCCACCTCGCACCACTTGGAGTCGCGCCAGACCGGCTGCAACCATTGGGTGTCAGGTAATGCGACAAAACGACCCACTGCCGTGACAAGAAACATCTGAAGTTGTTTATCCGATTTGGTGCAGTTGCAAAAAGCAACTACCTCCGAGAAACCGGAAGACTGCTCTGGACGCGAATTGCCGAACACGCGGTTGCAGTGCGGAGAAATGGCGCCAATTCGCAAGTAACGACTTATTCGGCGAGAAATTACCACAAATTCAAGTTCGGTTAGGCCAAAATTCTCGGGAGAGGTGAAAATCGCGTGAGCCGCGAGTTGCTTGAATCATGGTTTGCAGGCCCTCAGTGCGATAACCTCCCAAGTTCAATTCCGTTTGGTCAAATCAGTTAACCAATCGGTGAGCGCTCAGGCAAACACCTTTTCCAACGCCAATAACAGTGAGCCAAGAGGCCGAGCAACCATCACGCCAAGCTCCAACACTAATGATGACGTTTCAGCGGATACCGACCCGCATACCGACCATCAAACAAACAGCACACCACAGAACAGTTATCCTCGACGAAAGGGAACCTTTAATTACCATAGGTATGCAACAGTAGCGTAGCGACTGAATCCTATAAATACTCCAACTTCCAGTGTACGAATTACCCGTATCTGATACTGTCTCTGAAGGTGGGTTCGAGTTGGAATCCGAAACGTCAGGCGAATAAAGCTCTTGTCTCAGCGATCGCATCTACTTCTTCTTGATTACTTCCTGGATCTCGCATTTTCGCTTGTATCGGCAAACGGTGAACTATGCCTCTGAATTTCCATGAGGCTCTCAAGGGATAATCTCTGGTCTTTTCATTTCTGATTGCAGGTTCAGTCGGTCATTACCCTATTTGATTTACCTGGTGAATCGGTGAAGATAGAAAACATTCTTCGTTGTTTATTTCCGAAACTGTTGAGCGCTCGTCGGCTGAAGTCGAAACGTACGGGCTTTGGTGCATCCAAAAAGGCGCTATTTTATGGAATACTTAACCTGAAAAATATGGCAATATTTTTTGCGTTTCTGCGAATTTTAGGAAACTTTTCACGGAAACAAGTTTCGCCACCTAAAAATACAGACGAAAGAGGTACCGCAATGTTAGCACAGGAAGAGAGGTAAGACAGGGAATAGGAACCCCTAGCATTAACTTTGTACCTAGTTCCATGTCCTTACACTAATCCAAATGCTAACCTTAACCTAGACCTTAAACTTAGCCCAAACCTTAACCCTAACCATACGTTATTCTTAACCCTAACCTCCATGAAATTTAGCGCAAGGTCACCTGTAATAAGCGGATTCTTATTCCCGTATCCCACCGGAAAAGTTAAAGTTAAGTCGAGGAAATTTTTGGAATATCTATAATGATAAAGTGATTTAAAACCGAGATCTTAACTGAACATTTTAGTGATAAAACCGAGTCGAAGATATTTGTAACGAGCGGGCAAAACAAAAAATGAGCAGAGGTTTCGATGTACTTCTGAAACTGACATTGAACAGCCGTTCATCTGAAAAAAACATCGTTTTTGCCCTTCTTCAGGGCATTGTGCGTTCTGAAGAAAAATCGCTAAGTGGACAAGCGCTGCAACTTTCGAACGTTCGAGGATAAATATTATTCTTCGACTGGGCAAAAGTTACGGCCTTTTCCAAGCTTAAATTTAATGACTGTTATGTTTTGGCTTATTACCAGATCTGCCTGTTTCAAACGTCAATTCACCGATAAATTTCTTGTCCTGCTTATTTGAATCATCCTCACAGTTTTTGTTCTACCTTCCTTCCAAGGCAAAAACGAACTTTTTGCCGATATTTATGTCAAATATTTTACGTTCAGTTTTTGTTTTAAAGACGAAAATTTCTTTGACAGAGCTTGAAATGTACGTTTTGAACTGCGTTTGTGTTAAACTCGCGTCCATTTGGGTTTCGTTGCCAGGCCTTTCTGCTTAAACGTTTGACTACCTTGCGATTGCAACATTGCGCATATCTCTTCTGCGACTAGACTTCGGTAGAAATCAAAGTTTTGGTATAAACTGTTGTTCTCGCAGAATACAAGCAGTTGTCTCAAACATCTCGTGGTCGCAGCTCAACTAAATCGATCTCTCCACACGGTCGTCTGTTCTAAAACAGGCCGAAAAGCACACACGAGGCTACCGACGCAACAGCGAGTCAGCAGATATCTTAGTCCGATGTGAGCAACGAGGTGCTTGGAATAAATCTCTGATTGGGTCCCAGCACAGCCAGTAGACGGTGGTCACGTGTTATCTTGATTGCTGATTGGCTGCCGTCACAGTGACGCCACCACCGTTATCTCGTACCTCGCATTCAGTTCCGAGCTCGAAGGCCCTATTATCAAGTACTGCAGATTTTTAGGACGAAGCAAGTATATTAACTAAGAGTAACAAAAGCACCGACAGGAGGGTAAAATATCAATTAAGTAGACCAACCCCAGAAGGAGTGCACACTTTCTACTTGTATCTAAAGTACCGGAAGACTCACGGCCTTGGCTGCATTCACACATTTACAGCTAAAAAGTCGTGTTATTACTTTCGAGAGCAGATAATTCGACAAATCTGGAAGGCTGTATGATAAGATCAGTATACCATTAAGTCGCAGAGGTATATGACTTATTTTCAAAAAGTTGGTCTATATTAACGACCTTCATAGATAAAGATGGGGGTCAGGAACGCTCATCAAAGCTGTTAAGTCCGATTACAAATGTCAGTTTATTGCACTGTAACGAAGGGGTGTTGGCTATTTAGTGGTGTCCTCTAGGGTTTACAATAAAGGGCAATATTATGGTTAGAAGACATAGTTTGCATTAATGTTAGTCTCAGCAGAGAAACGATTTGTACATACCGCGTGGGAGACAGACGAGTGAGTGTACTTTCTTTCCACTAAACGCTACAAATTCCTCACAGCATGTTGATATGTTCCTCAAGTAAGGCCCTAAATTCTGAAATCGAATGAGAAGCGCATACTGTCCTTGTCTCAGGCTTCAGAATTCTCCAAGGTTCACGCCTATTTCCCTCGATAAACTGAACCGAACTGCCCCAGTTGGCGAAGTGCGATAAGTTCAGTGAAGTCACCACTCGTAAGCCTCTAGTATCACCCCAAACGAGAAGAATCTAAAGACGCATAGCAATTGCGTTCAGTTTTCTTACTTAATTTCAAAACGGACTATGGGCTTTCCGGCTTTACTTTGAGCCCTGTCCTAAATCTTGCGGATCCTAATACAAACTCCAAATTCTCCTGGCCCAGGGATCGAGTACGTTTGGCTGAAGGCACCAAGCCGGAGAGATACGGCGATTCCAGTCTCTCGGTTTTTGCTTCTCATAATTCTAGCGAGTTACTTATGTTTATTAAAGACGACACTTTCTTCAACAACTTCAGAGCAACAACTGGCGAATGGCAGCTTTTTGTTTCTTCTATTCAGCTTTCAAAATAATCATCAGTAACAAAGAACATCCGATGATACAGCTGTACCTAAAAATGACAGCAGAATTTCACAAAGCTAATTGAAGCTGACTTCATTGCCATGTTTTTAAGGACCTTATGAACATTGTGGTCCAGCAATGAGTTACTCTCTTCATGTAGTTTCGCTTCGTTTTAACCATGTTTAAAAGGTGGCTTCTGCATCTCGTCAGTCCTTTCAAACCCCTGGAATATTCAAATGGTTTGAAAGGACGTTTTGCTTTTGAAAAAGAACGACAAGGCAATCGGCAGAGCCTTGAGCGAATAGATTTGCACAACACCTTTTATTACGTATGCGACAGGCAGGTTGGTTAAAAAAATGACTCACTACTGCAAGTAATCTGGCCTTTTACAAATGACTAGCACCACAAAAACTGCGGCTGCTATCAAGAGCTAAAGCGCCAAATGTTGCACTTTCGTCCGTCAAACCGAAAGCACGACTTTCCGCAGAAATAATTGTCTCTCCCTTCAGTGAAACGAATTCACTTCAAACGTACCTAACTTAAAATATAAGCCCCTCAATTGTTTCTGAATAGGAACATCTCAGCGCCAAAAATCGTAAGTTCGTTTAGGAGTAAGTAAATCCCCCTAGACGGTACAAGGGTCAGATTTCAAGAGAAAAATCTGTACTGAACGCCATTCTATTCCCAATGGTGTGTCCTTTAATTAGCAACCGGCTATGAAGTCGGATATCGTCGGTAATGACGACGGCGCATCATGTTTATGAATGTCCGCGTGTGGCATGCGGGAACATGTGCCTCAAGTTACACCAATCCCTGCGCCCCATTTAGTCCTTAGCCTAGGTCATGGTATTAGCATGGGAGCGGGAAGAGAGCATGAGGGCAACACGGTCTGGATCAAGTGCTTGCTTTCATCACTACAGAAAACGAAATGTACCTTTAAAAAAACACAGCGCACTAATAGTCAAGGCTGTCATATAACGGGCTAACTGGACCCTCTCCTTCGAACTGAGGATCAGACTGCAGTAGCACCTTCGGGATAGTTTTTTTTTTTTTATAAAAATTCACTTTGCTAAGATCTCCCAAAAAAACTCTCTTTGCGGACTGCTTCATGTGGATTTGGGAACTTGCACATGCCGTACGTTGTTTCAACCCCGTCAGCCAAGACGCTTACGCCCATATCTAGTCTTCGTAGCCTCCTATTGTAATTT
The DNA here is from genome assembly GCA_017591395.1 of Schistocephalus solidus. Taxonomy (NCBI): domain Eukaryota; kingdom Metazoa; phylum Platyhelminthes; class Cestoda; order Diphyllobothriidea; family Diphyllobothriidae; genus Schistocephalus; species Schistocephalus solidus. The sequence continues at coordinate 103,777 of WEDG01001293.1, forward strand.
CAACAGGATGGTCATTGCAAGGCAAACTGAAGCAGTTGATGCGAGTCTCTATTTCGATCAGCTCATCACTATGGCCTCCGTATTTTCAATAGATGAACCCTCAAACCCAACAGGACAGCAGAAACCTTGCTAAGAGGGAAATTTGTTTACAGCAAAAAAAATTAAAAGGACAGTTTCTGTCTGCCTTGTATACCTTGAAGGAAACCGTGGTGCCACATCATACAAGATAATACTTGGAAAATAAAGACCGCACTCTGGTCATCCTGATGCTGAGCTTATAGCAGAATCTCAAATAATTATCCCCTCCCTTAGGTTGAAATTCTTTTTTGCTGTTTTGAGATGTTTCCTTAGTAAAGGCAGCATCCGAATAGATATGCCGGTCACATTCTTGATCCGCATCTAGCCGCGTATTGCAGGTGGCCCTACGCTGGGTTTGGGGGTTTGTGTTGGGGTTCAAAAGGACTAACGTGAGGGTTGCTGTTCAAGTTCAGACACGGAAAGCAGTATTCACTTAGAGTTTAACGGAATGCAGCCTATGGGACGCGGGGTTATTCATATAACCGTGTCCTTGACTTTCTCACAAGACTATGAAAAACCGGACGGCGGCTTTCCATAATGCCTCTAGCTAATTCTCCCCACTCAAAACTAGTTCGTCATAGTTACTTTCTCGGTGTACCGCACCATTCTATCTGAAATCAGTGAATGAATTTGGAATAAACAGCCGGAGCGAGACTTCTCGGGTTTAGTCTCGATTTCGTGCAAATAAAGATTTCAGCCTTACGAGCCTGCAAAACTAGGTCGTGTGTGTTGTGTACAGGAATTCGTTTTCTTCGTACTGCCGACACATGCAATAGTACAAGGTCCCCCAACGTGTTCCACTTGCTTTCGTAAAATCTAAACAAAATTCGGTTAAAAACAGTATGGACGTGCCTCAACGATGTTCCAGTTTAATTAGAAGTGGTAAATGGAGCAAAGAACGGACCCTGGTCTGGCATGCTATTAAAGTCACTCAAATCAGCGGCCTATTACGCGCTAAGGGAGTTTTAACCATTCCGATCACTTGAAAATTGGTCAAAGGCGAACAGATATAATCTTAAAATAATTTAAACTTGGCGATCTCATGGCACGACGAGTACGTAAGAATTAGGCAGCGAACAGCCAAAAAGACAGCACAATAAACCAAAACCCTGATCAGGAGCAAGACTGATAAATTCAAAAAGTTTTAAAAGGTTCCGCCTGAGTTTGTTTTGCAGTTAAGTTCACGACAATGGATTGCCGGAACCGTTCGAGAAGTGAAAATCTGATATTTTTTCCTAGAAATCTCCTTTACCTTTTTATCCAATTTTCGCCTAAAGGTCCTTGCTTTAAATTATTAACAAAAAGCAGCATCTTTTTTCTACTAGGATTTTCAACGAAGTCTCGAGTGAAATCTCTAATAGAGGCCACTGCGCATGGTTTGGTGTCACGTAAAGGTCTGTCCCACAGTGTGACTAGAACATTTTTTCAGTTAAAACTACATTTGAGGATTTATTTCAGTTTTCTCAATTTTCGTGAACAAGACGCCTAACTTCCATCTGAGAAGGTCAGCATGAGAAAGTGATGTCTGAACTGGTATTATCGAAACGGCCAGGCCATGTGTTAGACGCACAGGCGGAATGTTTGGCTTTGCGAGCCACTGTGCTCAATCTCAATCCTAGTTGGCTTGACAAGCTATGGGTAATTTAAAAGCGAGTGGGGCCCATACTGGAGCATCCAATCAGTGTCTTCCTGACTAAAATAAATCGGATGTGTCCAAACCTATCACAACGTGGCAGGCATTGTAGCCTGGAAGGTTGTCAACTGACGAGATAACTCGAGCCTACTCCGGGCTAAGCGTCAGGCTGTAATGGCTCATTCTTTGCGTGGTCTGGATGGCATTCTCAGCTAGGTGAGATGTCAGCTGCTCTTGCAGTAACCTGATACATCTGGAATGGAGACCAGTTCGCGGGTGGCCTATGTTTTTAGCGTTACCGATGAGGGTATGATGTGTAACCCCACTGGGTTACTATCCAATAAATATCGACTTATTTTATTTAGATAAGTGCGGCTTACTGTAGTTTACTTCATGGTATATCGTAAAAGAGGGTTAGGAGCTTAGGTTTAGGGTTAACGGATGGGTTAGCTTTAGTGCTTTACTGTATGGGTTGAAGATTTCAGTTTTGAGGGTAGGTTTTATGTTTCGAGTTGGAATGAGGGTTTTAGGGCTAGGCTTATACTTAAAGGTTAGGAGTTAGGACTCGGGTAAGGGTTAAAAAGTGGAGTTATGGTAAGGCTTCTACGTTTAGGGTCAAATGAATTATTAAAACGGGTCAAAATCCCCCTATTACTTAGCTGAAGTTACTGGTTTGATAAGGGTTTTAAGGTTAAGGTTACAGTCATCCGGAATATAAAATGCACCTATACGATTTTCCGCACGACTTTGTTGGAAGCCGACGACTCTACATTGGATGTCTGTGTTGTTTAACAATATCCACCGGCAGTTCCAGGTCACAAAAGCATTCTACTGGTGGTAAGTTCTTTAGATTCCTGGAAACTTCCTGAACTGGCCCTATTATGAACGGACTCCAGTTCACCGTCAGGCTTTTAATGGCAGCATTTCACTTTTGTGGATCCTTCCCCAGGAAACCATGGTAAAAAAACGTTGAGCAAAAAGCAGCCAACACTCACTTCTTAGGTTAAGGCAAAAGCAAAACGCCCAATATAACTTAAATAATTCTATAATGCAGAAGACCGTTGTAAGACGACGTAAACTTCAAAACGATCTAGGCCGGCTGCAGGAGCAAAAATCAGAGTTCCACACACTCTGGTTGACTGTCGATGTCAAATAGAGCGAAAATTACCCTTTCGGTTTCCTTTGATGATTATTGGTCGCTTCTAACTAATTGTTTCCTTGCATGAGTGTTAGAGACTACATACACCGGGCTGCGCAGGACACAAACAGTGATCAGGCTGGCTCACCGTACCCATTTCTCGGTCCGCGCCGAGTCCACGCAAACCCATAAGTATTGCAGTTTATACCTTTAAAGCGGACTTCTGATCAACAGGTTGCGGGTTCCAGATTCGGGGGCACCACCTGGGGTTGAGTATGACTGGCTGACGACGGCTTATGTGCCAGAAAGGGTCATTCCAGTCCTTTTTGTTTTTGTCGGTTATGCCTAAAATACTAGCCGCTGTGCGGCTGTTGGCGGAAGTCGAGAGCGAGTCCCAAGGCAGAACGGGACGAGTGAGTACCATAACCGATCGGTGAGTTTCCATCCACCAATAAGTGTACATATATGGGTATGTTTGGTGCCACTCCTGGACTTATACCTTTACGCCGCGCCAGCCATTGCGCCCAATCCTATCACCAGCTGGTTGACAGGTTCGGACAGTCGACTAGTGCATTGGACAGGGCTGAGTGAGACCAACATTGGGGTATCCATCCTCAAGGTATATTAGTGCACTCCTCACTAGAATAAATTTGACACGGCCAAATTTACCACGACGCGGAAAGATTCGTGGCTGTGAAGGTTACCGACTCATGTGATGTCTCAGTCCTCTGTGGATTGAATGTAAGCTACAATCGTTATTCATTACTGTGGATTTTATGATATTCTTGCCTATGTGAGATGTCCGCCGCTTGAGTTGTAGTTTGGTACATCTGGAGTGGGAACCCGATCGTGTGTGCGGCACGCGTAGACTGACTAGCATTTTCAGCCATCGCGCCCACGCCCATCTCCGGCCAATCTGAACTTGTCTTGCCATCGGAGCAAGGTAGGCGATAGAAACGGGAGAGCGGTAGATGGCGTGAAATTCTGCCCCTCTATAGGCTAATTTACTGGTAATTTACCGGTGTTGTGCCACCTCCATGGAGCACGCGGTGGAATCGTCGCTAGCAACGGTCGAACTGTCGAGTGGTAGATGAAAGGGTAAAACACTTCCATATCCACTGGCACAATCAGTTAGATGAGCGAACGCCACTTCTGTGTGATGCTAAATACTCCCCCACTGCAGCATACAGAACACGACCCGTGGCTCAATAGTTGTGACATTGAACTTAATGCTCATTGATCAAGGAATCCGGCATCGAGCCGCGAGTTTCCCCGACCCGCAGTTGAGAGGTGGCTGGTTGAGGACAACAAAAAAGTCAGAATTCGCCATTCAAACCCCCATATCTTTGTTGGCAATACTTTTCACTACACTAAAACATCACCTTCAATTAACCCGAAACTCAAGAAAGTTAGCAGAGGTGTGGTCGACAAGATATGGCCTTAGCACTAAAGAAAACGCACCGCGGCATACCTTCAATTAGTAGCAACATAATTTCCATCCAACTCGTGTACATTGTTAAGAGTACTTACATAGATGTATATAATACACCGGCATGTAAACAATGGGGTTTTTCACTCTCACCAAATAAACTGAAACTGTAAGTTCGCTGCTAATATTCTGAAGGGCGATACCTACGCGCTCTCCCTTGTTGACCCGCATCTCTGTTTTTAGATGCAGAATACCTAATCCAGCAGAATCGCGCGCGGGATATCTTTGCGCTACGCCGCTGTGCGGAGTAGGTTTAATTGACTTTAACTGCGGAAAATTGTCCTGTCACAAATCAGGACGGTACCAGCAAAACATTCAGGCACGCATTTTGGTGCCCAACCATATTGAGTAAATCGGAAGTTGAGGTGTCAGATTTTGACATGTTAATTAATACAATAAATTAATATTTGCTAAATGGTGTTGGGAACGGTGAGACACCAACCGATCATTTGAACCAGTCGCAGTTGAGTCAAGCAGCAAAATAACTGCAAACACACGTCTGGGCTTTTAGCTAATATATGCGCTGAAGGAACTGTGGAACAGTTTTCTCTGTAAACACTTCATATAGTTTGACAGAATTAAACATAATGCAACTATTCCACTGTGCTAGTACCTGAATTGAGTGATTAGATAAACAGTGGAGAAGGAGTTGACTAATTTTGTTACTTTCCTCCGACTTCCACTAATTTTGATAGAGGAAATTCTTAATGTACATTTCCCACTTCACCTAGACTAATCAACAAAAGCGCGGAAACCAGTGCATCAGCAACAGGGCAGGCGAGAACTACGTAACCATAAGTGGTAATTGAGAAATTTTATTAACCACAATAAATTTTCAGATCATTCTTCGTTCTGTATATATAGAAAACCTTACCAGATGGCCTCCACAGCATTGGATAAAGATAGAATAAAACGCCCATTCAAGGTGTGGCCCGCGTTATATTGAGCCAATGGAACGATTTATTTTTGTGAGGCCACAGTGTGTAAGGAAGTGCGAATCCTTACGAAATCTGGCAAGGCTCGGCATAGTAAATTAGGTGGGAGAAAATTAGTTGGAGAAAACATAAATAGGAAAAAAGTTCGTGATTGCTATTTGGTGGTCCGAAGTCTACATGCGATATACAGTTGCCATTAATACGAAGACTTCTACAAAAACAGTTGCGTTGCCTTAAGGTAAATTTGCAAAAAACGCATATAGAAAAGTTTAAATCTTTTTAAGACATTTTTCTGCGCGGGAGTTAATATGTGCGCTTACGTTTATTCTGCTTAGAAGGCATGTCAGATACCTTTGTGTGTCCAAAGGTTTCCTGATCAGTATGATTTCTCGTCATACCAAAATAAAACAATTCTTGAAGTAGGTTAATGGAATATGCAAGACGAGTTGCTTGGGAATCTCCATAGTTTGATCGTCGACCACTGCAATGCCCATTACTCTAGTAGCGGTAGTAAGTTGGCTGATGGTAAGGACTTGCGTAGCATCTGCCCCACCATCTTTCCCATAGTCATCGTTTTTAAGTAGTACAACTAGCAAAAAGGTCAAAGATCGGCTCACAGCAGCCGCCAACCTAGTATAAAGCCCGCTCTGCGTCAGAACACATTTGATGACTCACCTATAACCTAGGTCTCAAACAGGAACATACTGGCATTGCAGAAATACGCTACCCTCATATCGATTCACCCGCAGCAGATCAGGATGGTGTCAGCTGAGGTCAACACCTCTTCTAGAAACGACCGATAAGAGCCAGTTGCAAATGAGGTCAGATTGGAACGAAACCCTCGGCTACGACTTTGAGTCCATGAAAGCGACCTAAAGGTTTAAAGCGATACTTAAAGCTTCATCTAACGGTTTTTCGCGGTATAATCAAGCCTGTCGGTTTGAATTTGGAAGGTAAAAGGCGTAACGTAACCTGGACAAAATAAATTGAAAACTCTCACTAGCTGACCGGGGCGTGACTAACTTTGCTCTGTTGTGAGGCGGCACGTATTTTGCTCTCTAAAGAGATAAAAAGATGCTCTTTGGTGGCGAAACGCTCTGCAATCTCTGCATACATCTTCACATGAGTTGGCGACAAAGTAGCCATTATCTGCCCGTCCATAGGAACAGTAGAGAAGAAGGCTGATCGGATACGAACGCAAGCACTGTGACGACAATTAGGACTTGTGCAAGTGTGACAGGTAATTGTATTAGGTTGAGTATTGTCGACAGTCCGACCACCGCCGACCCGACATTAGACCCAGTTGCAAGGGATAACAGACAAAGTTATTTTAAAAAACTCCTGGCCATAACAGAGGTTGGGCAAAGGACATCAGAACCCGACTTTAACACGCGCACTTAAAATACTTTATAGGAAGAAGAAGAGGTAAGAAATCAATTTCATTATACGTCTTTCCCTGATGTTACGTCCCGCCCAGCTCCTTAGGTAAACACTTCCAGTTAACCTTATGCGTGCACTCATTCGATCCAGCAGAATCGATAGTCAGTCGACGTTTCAGGTGTCGAAACTTAGGTAGACCGTTTACCCGATGCACAGCTGGCCATTTGAGCCGCAACCCACTTCCTTAAGCTGTTTCGCAGTTCTTCACAGTCCTGTCTGACTGTGCTGGGAGTGGGTGCGTGGGTCTGCAAAGCATCACTTGTCATCACTTGAGCTGACTGCGTAGGATCCCACATTCTGCAGAAACTTCACTCGACAACGGTCTCAGCATCGGAAATGTAGCACCCCTTCAGTTGCCTGGTCGGTTTGTACCTGTGCCAGGAAATTATTCATAAATCGGCAGCACCGGCGTGGCTGGAGTTCACATTGCAAGGCAAGTGACTTGTAAAAGTTGGTTAGATCGCTCCATTGCCGCCTTATGGTGTTCTACGTAAGACACGTCAGGAAAATAAACAGGTATCACAGCAATCACCCCAGGTATAAACAAATATGCTCGTTTTGGGAAAACTATAATAGAAAACATATTTCTGGTGACCTCTAGGCCTGAATTGTCAATTGACATCTCGTGATTAAATGGACCTCATCAGATAAACTGTGGCTACACACGCAGGGCTTAGAAACTAACTTCCTAGTCGCCCCTCCTCACCGAAGGCAACAGCAAGGCTCCGCTCACCTTGAGTTAAATTTCAGAAAGGGTAAATATTTCCGCGTCTTAACCGCAACATTAGCCCGAACCCAAATCTTAAACTTAACTTAGCCCAAACCCTAATTTACCTGGAACGTAGCGCATCAACCTGGATTGCGGGCGGTTCCTGTTTCCATGTCCCGATGAGGGGCCATATAAGCATGAGACAGCTTATGATATTCCTTGAAGTAAACATTGCCATACCGATATGATTTACGCCTCCTTTGCAAGAACTTTGTGACAAAATGATCATGATCTTCGAGTTCAACCTTCATATTTGCTCGTAAGGAAATTGGTCGCAAGCTATAGAGAAGGACGAGCTAAAAATTGATTTGCATTTTAGAGTCCTCTGTGTGCAACCTATGAAACAAACTATTTCTTTCGTGTTCGCTCCTTTTCTACCTCACAGACGTTCGGTGGAGGTCCATGAAATCGATACCCGTAGTTCGCTTCATGTTCTGAATTCGTTTCATAGTGAACACAGAACAAACGGGCCCCTAGAACGCCTCCGTCTGTATTTTAACAAATTAAATCGCTCCTATGTTCGATAGTAACTCTAGTCGAATTGGCCTAGTCTTAACGTTGAACCCTGTTAAAAACGGCATGGGCCGACACCACGCACGTCCTATTTACTGCAGTTAATTCCGAAGAAAATTATCGTCATAGGCAGAAGGGATTAACAACGAACACTCCGTGATTAGGTCCCACAGTTGACAGGACAGGTGCAACACCAGTGCACTCAGTCTCGTACGATCATGCTGTTGGTCTTCAGGAAGGAACTGCATAGGATATCACCGGTGTACTCGGAATGCATTTGTAATTCAATTTACTTTTGTCCAGTGCATTTGGTTAAAGTAAGGTACTGTGAGAGTTACCAAAGGTCGCGGGGTCGAATCCCAGGTGGTCCACACTTGAAAATAGGTACGACCGGCTGAGGACGGCTAATAAGCCTGAAATGGCCATTCCGGTCTCCCTTGTCTTTGTCTGTACTCCATCCTAGGAAAAATAATCTGTTCTGCTATGCTATTGAAAATATACCGTCAAGCGGTCATTATATCTTACAATGAATGTGGAGCATGTAATAAGGAACACGAATACGCAGATTAAAGGCCTAATAACTGCAAAAGTCGTTAAAACCGAAAATTAATCGCTAAATATAACACTTGAAAATTACAAATTTTCCACCACACAGGCAAACGAAAGGGTATTTTGTGCATGTGGTCTATAAAAGATACGTAAACTTATAAGGACAACGAAAATCGATTTAAAAATTACACTAGATAAGGCATCGCTTTTCACAGTGTGATTGTCGCAGACGGCTGAGACTAGATGCTTTTAAACGCCGACATTTTCGCACGATGTGAAAGAAATGAGTATCCATATCACTACTGGAGGGCGCTCCGGTGTATTGATACAGTTATTAATACGGAAACCCTGGGGAGATACGCTGAGAACAAACTGGAAAGCACTCGTATAAAGATGGAAGAACTAGAGCGTTACGTGTGTCAGCGTGTTGCGGTTCTGGACCCCCTGACAGAAGACGAAAGACAAGAATTTGGCAGCTGTACTCAAACCATCGGAAGAAAACGTGGAGACGCAAAAAGATAGTCATTTCTTCAACGGTTGTACGAAATAAAGCCACAATTACGTTTTCCAAAAGATCCCGATCGGTACGTCCACAGCCATTCCTCTATGCCACTTGATAAAATGCCACTCGAAGCATTATCCCTAGGTCCTAAATTCTGCTTGCCTCGTCAAAAGCTTAGTTAATTAGTTAGAAACCCAATTCGAGAATTTCTGGAACCAAACTTAGGACCTAAAGCCCAACTCCGCAGAGTGTTCAACACTTTAAATCAAAGCTGGTGAAGTCTTATTATCAGTGCCTGAACAAGAGACCACAAATTCGGGGATTGTTAAGAAAAGCACACATAGAGAAGTTAAAACAGCTTTGAGCGAACCCAGGTATCTTGATAATCAGATCGGATAAAGGAACAGGCATCGCTATAATGAACAGATCAGACTACGTAATGAAGATGCACTTCATTCTTTCCGACCAGAAGAAATTCAGGGAAGTACATAAAGAAAAGGATTGCACCGATGAAGTAGAGGCACAAGTGACTGACTGCTTAAGACGCCATGCAGATGGTTTTCTAAGCGACCATGACCTCGAACGCCTCAGACCAGTAGGCACACATATCCTTCGACTGTATTGTCTACCGAAGATCCACAAGAAAGGCTTGCCACTTCGTCCGATTTTGGACATGCGAAACTCTCCTTATCATGTGGTTAGAGGAAAAACTAAAGCCTGTACAAGGTCAGCTAGCGCCACGTAGCTACCGAGATACCTTCGAATGTATTGAAGAAGTCAAAGACCTTAACTTAAGCGGCATGAGGATGCTATCTTTGGATGTCTAATCACTTTTGACAAACGTCCTTGTCACTGAGACAGTTGATTACCTCTCTGAATTCCTATTGACCAGTGAGCAAGAAACAGGAATACCGGCAAATTCACTGAAAGAATTATTACTAAGATGCACATTTAATGTGCGGCTCCTTTTTGACAACCAGCTATACGGACAAATAGACGGCGTTGCTATGGGCTCGCCACTTGGAACTCTCTTAGCCGATGTCTTTATGGGTAAGCTGGAGAAATTTCAGCTAAGTGGCCACATCAATAAGCTGAGACATTACGGCCGATACGTTGACGACATCTTTACAATTGATACAGGAAAAAAAAACAAATGTAGACGCACTCTTAAATACTTTAAACCGAGCACATCCGTCGACCAAATTCACTTTGGAGATTGAAAGAGTAGGTTCACTCCCTTTCCTAGACGTCCTTATAAGCAGAAGACCCGACGGTAGTGTCCGAAGGAGTGTTTATCGAAAACGAAAACCTTGTCTGGGCAATATACGAACTTTGGCAGTTTCGTAACTCTCCAACAGAAACATAATTTAGTCCGTTGCTTGGCGTAAAGGGGTAGGAAAATTTGTTCGGGAGATAGTATTGAGGAGGAGCTTGGGAAGATCCAGACCCTACTTTGAGAGAAAAGGTACCCTGACAGGTTTATTACAGAGCATATTGTCGCAAAACCAGTTAAACTTGCCACGCTTACTGTGGAAAATAAAACGCTAATCCTCAGTGCTCTTTCCAAGGGATGCGGTTAGTGAACTCCTGAAAAGACGCCTAAACGAAGCCGTTACACAAACGTTCCCAGCAGTGAGACTTCAGATAGTGTTCTCAACCAACCCTCATTTGCGAGGCGAAGGTACGGATAGGTTGCCGACTAAGATCACCTCCATGTGCATTTACTCGTTTACTTGCTCCTGTGGAACAGGTTATATTAGTCACACAAGTCGGCGCCTATCCAAAAGAATAATAACACTTCCCAGCATGGCTGAAAAAATGGGAAGTCAAGACCATAAACAGCGCCATTCTTGCACATATTGTTGACTCCGGGCATAGTGTGGACCCCAGCGAAGCTTTCCGTGTAATTTATAAGGCCCCACCAAACTACCCCAAGCCACTGGGTCAACGTCTGCTAGCAGCAACAGACGGGATTGCCATAAGGTTGAAGAAGCCGACTTTGTGTGCACAAAAGAACCTCGTACAGGCTCCGCGCTTGGCAGGGCCAACGGTCGCTTAACTGCATGCATTCTTCCGCGCCATCTCTTTCCTCCTCTTCCCCTAGAATGGTTCTACCAAACGCTCACTGCCGCCTAAGACAGTATGTCTTATCATCCTTCCCCTATGCACACCACTTACATAACTTACACAAACAGACGAACATTATCGATTTCATGCTTTATATTTCTACTACGTTCCAACGTTCCCTATAACTGTACTGGCCTGAACAGAAGTTATCGAAAGCAGCGCGTATGCTCGCCAAATCGTCCTTGATTGGATGGCTTGAGATTATGATTCATGATAATCCGTATTACAAGTTCGTCTAAGCAATCCTTTCTAATCGAAAACATTATATAATTTTTGGTTAACACTTCATAGGATGCGCCACATATCGTGCTTAATGTGAAGGCCTAGTTTTAAATCGATGCACACAACCACATCATAAAGGTGAGAAAGTACATAACCGTTTTTGTTATTCCACTCAGTCTAAAAGAGATTGCGAAAAGTTTGTCTGCCAAAGGGCAGCGAGGAACCTAATTCACAAAATTCATCGATAGAAATGACTAGCGAGGCATGGTCTATGGAAACTACATATTGCCCTAATTGGGGCTTGGAGGCACTAATGAAATACACGTGTAGTTCTAGCTCGGATGCGGCTGACAAGAACAAAGGTGTATTTATTAAAGCGATGCGCTCAGTCAAAATCAAACGCGATCGTGCCTCCCTTTAGAACGTTTAGTCTATAGGTCAGGCAGCTGCTAACTTAGGAAATCGATGAATTAATTTTGGTTTCGGATTGAGAACAAACCTATGCGACAGTTTGTAAGGTGTCATTGTTGGACAGCGTGCCGCGATGAAAATGTCGCCAGTCTTCTGCGACGTGGTAAAAAAAGGGTTCCAGTCAAGAAGTCTGCCTACATTAATCAAAAATTCTATCTCAATTATGATAAGGGGATCTGTAGTTGTCGTAGGTGAGACTGAGCCTCATCGCAACTGCAGGACCTTGAAGGATTAACAGTTGTGTGTCATACATGCATGGCTGTCCCGTTCATCTCTGCCCCGAAATTGAAAATAGTGCAGCCCAGGTTTTTCGGTATTGACGTAACGACTTTCATCGGCAATTTATTGCATCACACTTTCATTGCTTTTGAGAAAATGACTGGCGGTGTTATGAATAACGACAGTTTGCTTGTTCAACGGTGAAATACACATTCTTCCTGAGAGTATCCTCATAGATTAAGCCTGTTCTACATACTAATTCTCAAACCTAACTCAGAACCGATAAAACAAGTGCTAGAGAGGGAAAATCGGAATGAAAGTTGCCCACAGAAATATAAGCCCTCCATAACTTAGTTTACTAGAGATACGATACAATATTTTGAAAGCGAGTTCACAGAAATAGGTGAAAACTAAAATTATTTCGGGTAAAAATAGTGATAGTGTGCTAATAGAATGATAATTTGGGAAACTTGTAACTCATTGACCTTACTTTCTCCTGTCATACCTATCGTATTCCAACGAGACTGTCAAAATACGATAAATGGGTTTCGCCGCGGTAGTTGACCTGGTATAAAGTCTAACCCATGTAAGCCCTGCCACGACTGGTTCCCCTCTCACAACCGACTTAGACCTTACATAACTCGCGTGAGGTAGAAACGCCGCCTATTGCAATGAGCTTTCGTCAGTCAGACAAATTGGTTGCTGGGCTACTGCCACTGCGTTCAACACAGTGTTGTGGAGACACCACTGAGTGTCGTAGAGGACAGACCGCCAACTGCAAGTAGATCTTTGACGTGTTTGCCAGTCTACAAAGGCAACTAAACCCTGCAGGAGCAGCAACACGAAAGGTCCGGATACGATGACGACGGTGGGCTAAGGAAGAAAGACGGTGAGGTCAAGAAGACGCGTGGCCTGACTACCAGCTCACCCGATGGAGAGGCAGACGAGCAAACAGCCGTCCCTCAGCCGGAAGGACTGACCACTCAAGTAAGTCAGTATTATCAAGATCACATCAGTCAGGCGGTGACAGGCAACAACGAAGAAATGCAGTCATGGACAAGGATTGTCGGCTTGAAATCCGTTAGAAATTGAAGCCGATTTTGCTGTACAGCGCAAGTGTTGGTGAATACGAATCAAAGAAGTCCGAGCGACAGGCGGGTTACATAGTTGCCCCAGAGATTTCCACTTCTCGACAAAGCCCTCCGTGTGCGAAAGATGTCTATTACGTTCGTAGATGTGGCAGTTGTCGCCAGCAGTGACACTACGTATCTTAGGTTCCGTGGACGTGGTGCACCGCTTGACAGAACGCAGTAGTTTTCCTGGCTGCGTGCACCTAGCGGAAATACCTTAGACGGCAACGTCGCCAGTGTATTCCGCGCAGGTCGACATTACCATCAGAACACCACTGGAAGGTGACTACGGCAAGCTTGTATTAAGGAAGTACTAGTTGAAAATTTTGAGAAACGTTCCTTAATCTTTCAATTTCAATTATATTTTCCAGGCCGCGTCCTTGCAACTTCGTCTTTAATCAATTTTTAAAATCTGTGCAAAGATTTTTTTAAATAATGGAACCTACGTCGTTACACTTTTAACCTGCAAAGCCTATTATAGGTCCATCTATGCATAGTCCTACCTAATATTTTATCGTTCTCCCCTCAATCGTTTATCGAAAATCACCCCATAAAGCTGTCTTATATAACCAGCATTCCGCAATTGGCAGCAAACAACAGAATTCACGAACTTAAACTTCCGTAGTCAGAAGGATCAAGATTTTGGGTATGCTAACTTACGGTGAATGAAGTCAAGCGAGCATTCATTTAATCCAACACACTTTGAGGAGATTATAAAGAAAGGATAATACATTATGCACCTAAAAAAATATTCAAGTGGCCACATGTCCAAAATATTTAGAATAACCTAGGATATCAAAAAGCAGGTAAAGACTTCCCCGACACAGGCCCACCAGCTATCGCTTGGCCGTCTGAAACCGCGAAAGCGACATTAGTTTTCACTGAAAAAGTACAAGTAGGAATTGAGAACTCAAGTAGTAATTAACACACGCGTTTGTGATGTCAGCATAAGTAAAAGCCTTGTCAAGTCAGTTCCCTTGTGCCTTAGGCAAACCGGCCGGACAGAAAACGTATTCTCCACAGTTACAATTCGCAACGAAGTGAAAACGGTGTGCTCCATTTTATGAAGTGAATTTTCACTCAAAAGATCAACTCTATCAATGTTGGCGTTTGCGGCTATTGGAGTTCTGGCCTACATCACGAATCCCTAATGGAAATAGAAACGGATCAGTGCGTAAGGCGATAGACGGCATTCCATAACAAATGGAACAGAAATTTACATGGAAAAAAGTTCACGATATTCAAAAACCGTTCCCCCATAAACATACAAGCAGTCAAGTGAAAAAAAAGGAATGATTCCTAATTCAAGAAGATGAGAATGTCAGCTTTCAAATAATCTGTGGTAATGTTTGTAGCTCGGATCATTTGAATAGTCTTACGCACAAAATATGCGCATTCAGAATGAAGGACTTAAATCTCAAAAAATCGTATTGAGGCTGAAGATAAAGTGCGAAAAAATCCAGTTTTACAAGGGTGAAGAGAGTTTTTTACTGAAAACACATAAATAAAAAAGTGTTTCGGACAAGTTTACAAAATTAAAGTAGCATGAATCAACTTCCGTAGATAATGCATGCATGCTTTTGGTTAAGCATTTTTTTAGCGATGTATAGATCCTAATCGCAAAAAAAGGACTGCAAGTTTGTCAATTTATTTGTCGATGCCTACGTAAATGTAATAAGTGTTCCTAGATTATCTCCATCAAGACTTTTCTGTTGTTCATTTGTAGAAGATTATTTCTTCATCAAAGTAGGTATTTGAAATAATAACGTATTTCGATCTCTAACGGCCTGCAATAAAAGAAAATAGAAACGCTAACGACAATATTAGCCTAGTTTAAATTACGCAAAGCTATCAAAGCTGCTTTCATAATATACGTGTCCATTTTATATCGCAAATGTTTTATGAACGTCAAGAGACATTTTAAGACGTTAAGAGCTACATGAATGTATTTCACTCGAAAATGTATCACACAGCTTGCAAACTTCAAGAACAGCTGAAGAGGCAGTTGATTTTTTAACATATATGTGAACTATTATGCTATTGAAAATCGAAATATGCTGGCACTTCGACCAGTTACCTCGAATAAGACATCATTTCCCAAAAATGACTGCAACTAAGGAATGATAGGACACAGGAATAGGTACACCCTGCCTATCACAGGTGGCTTCGTGCAAAGTTCTAGGTAAGTTAGGTTAGGGCATGGGTATGCGAATGGGTACCTCCGACTGGAATTTAGCACAAAACGGCCTGCGATGCGGGGTATCTATTACCTAAAGGATTTTGGCATACGTTTACAGGCTACGGTTGACTCTACATGTGCATCAGAGATGAATGGGGAAAGGCAGACTACTGCAGCAGAGCTTTATCACGAGCTTGATCTGCACGACCGGTAAGGGAGATCGTCAACCAATAGCCGGCATGGTAGTGCGTATGATGTAACTTAGAAGAACAACCAATTCATTCGAGGAATATTTTCGATTTTCAAGCATAATTAGAGATTTTAGGCAATTTTTCGACATTATTCTACGTACCTACCTATTGTGCTTGAACGAATCGTGGGTAGTGGGGTAGTAGGATCACAGTGCTACGTTCCAAAATAAAATATTGTAGTGAAAAAAATATAATAAATAGTTGAGTTTTTCAAGATAATTGACTGTTGTAGCGTTGGCTCCTACATGCGATTTTGTATCGACAGTAAAAGAACCGACGTTCCAAATTTAGCCCAGGAGAGACTGTGTCCCAAGAGGAGTGGAGAAGAGAACATGAGGATCGGATAAGTTGGCCATCTCAGCCTGGTCTTGTCCTTGTCATCAGTAGAGAACCAGAGAGGAGGATTTCCATATTACGTCATTCTCATGCGACTTTTGTTAAAAGTCGTCCCCTGAAACTGCACCAGTGATATCCCAGCTGAAAGTAGTTTCAAGCAAATTAAAGCAGCGTTTTCTGGTTCCAAGAGCATCTTATTTCCGGGCGTAGTGATGTAACCTTTACGAGAGGGGTCAGCGAGGCTGAAGAAGCTGGTATTTTGTGACTTCAACTTTAAAATCAGATTTATCGACTGAGTGTTCAAAACTCAGATCTAAAGCGTGCTCCTTGGCTGTTTTAGCTCAGAACTATTTTTAACATCAATGCATAGGGAATTAGAGTGGCTGAGAGATGCAATCGTATTTTAGCAACAGTTAGGTTGGAACTCGAGTTTGTTCAAACCGATATATCGGTAGACAGAAATGCAAAGCAGTAAACAGACCGGAATATGGAATGGGTTGGTTAATCCCAAAGTAGATAACGGAGTTATACTACACATTACGTTCTAGAAATTGAGCTTTTTTGGGGGATCAATTAGTGAAACGGAAAGAAACACAGATGGAGCATGCCTTGCAGGACATTTGCTAGCCCACTCAGCGCAAATTTCTGATAAAAACGTCTAGCTTTTGCTAACTGGTTTCTTTGAATTTA
This sequence comes from Schistocephalus solidus, assembly GCA_017591395.1. Taxonomy (NCBI): domain Eukaryota; kingdom Metazoa; phylum Platyhelminthes; class Cestoda; order Diphyllobothriidea; family Diphyllobothriidae; genus Schistocephalus; species Schistocephalus solidus. The sequence continues at coordinate 120,448 of WEDG01001293.1, forward strand.
TGGTGGTTTGGCTAGATAGTCTGCTCCGAAGTCAACGAACAGTCCGGTGATAATACAGCCCAGGTTAAGCCAGAATGCTGGAATCTGATGGGGCGTAAAGTTCTGAAGGAGAAGATGCGATCGCTAGAACAAAAAGTTTATTGACCTAACGTTTCGGATTCTCACTCGAACCCATCATCAGAGACCGTAGCACAAAGTTTTAAAAAAATACAAAAATGCTCTGAAGTTTATAGGATTCTGTAGAGTCGTGTACCGATTTCCGTGATTTTTGCGACCATACAGTTTATGGTAACTTTGGCATTCAGTTAAATGCAACTGAGCATGTGCTTTCAAAGTCATTTGGTTTAGTTTTTGATTCAGTTTTAAAGGCACGGACACGAAGAACCATGATGTACTCAAATGTTTGGTTTGATTCTCGTTTCCAAAAGCCATTCCTTGTTGGTTAGTTGCGTGACTCGACCAATGAACGGGGACTAACAGTTCGCAGTGCGAACATAGATCGGGTGTTTCAAAATGGGAGGTTGTCAGTTGTGCTTAGTTGGCGGCCACTAGAAGTCCGTTATGCTATAACTGGCACACTTAAATGTGACTCTGTCGTTATTTGTTTGCCTGAGCGAGCATGGTTCAAGAGAGTTGTTTTCGACAACCGCGAGGCTTGAGTTAAAAATTTTCCTAAATGGAATTTTGATGGATTTTAGAAAAAAGCGGTACCAAGAACGAGGAGGGACAGGATGCCGATGGGACAGGAACAGAGTAGGAAAACTTTTAGCACACCAAATTTCTTCTTCTTGTTTTTGACGTCAAGGAGAAAAGTGTTTTGCTTCCTTTGGATTTCGTCGCGTTACCTGCATTTGACGGAACTTTCCTTGCAAAGGACAAATTTCGTTCGAAGCCCCCTTATCAAAACAAACTAGTCTCGTGGCGGCCCCAACATTGTCTCCTAATACAATGAACAAGGGGAATTCTTAAGACCTTGATGAGGTTACGGAGCCTTCGGGGCACGTTGATGTTCCAACTCTGTTCTGTTTTCATTCAGTTAGTCGCATACGTACCCAAACGCCAGTTGGAACTGTGCATGAAACCCTGAAGAAGCAACCGGTCTTTCAACGAATACCTGTTATCCAAAGAGGGAGGTGCATTCCAAAATAGTTGAAATTCTTACATCACAAACAATGGGAGGAAGCATCTTGTGACCGTGAGATATTGTCCGGCCAAGGATGAATCCATATTAGCATCTTGCACACTTCGACTATGCAAACGCCGGTCTTGATGCACGTGACTTACCAACATTCTATCCTTCACTGTCTCAAGCGCCAAACCAAGTAAAAAGCATCATAGGTAAGGCGAATATCAGACTTAGCAGTCAACAAGGTTAGGTAAGCTAGTCTTAACGAATGAAGATGCAGGAGAATGTTGAAGGAATGAAAACTGCGAGGGGAGGGCAAAAAAATCGGGCAAACGATCCACCAGCATTCAATAAGGGTCGTCAGAATTCAAAATATTTTAAAAGTCAGGTGCCCGAATTTCGGGGGCCCAATTTAAAGAGAACTTTATGATTTTCGGCTATCCTATAAACCACCTGGCCATTGCTCGTGCAACTTTGTCAACAAGTGCATGCGCAAACGGGACGACCGACAGAATCGCACCGACCCTAAATATTGGCGAGCGATTCCATACGTCAAAAACGTCTCAGAGGTCGCCAGTTACCTTCTAAAACCACTTGGAGTTGGAGTTGCACACAGACCGGAGGTAACCGTTGGGCGTCAGGTAACGAGACCAAAGGACCCGATGACGCGGCAAGAAACATCTGGAGCCTTTTATCGTATCTGGTGCAGTTGTGGGCAAAGCAACTATGTCGGAGAAATTGGAAGGCTGCTCTGGATTCGAATTGCCGAACACGCGGCAGCAGTGCGGGGAACTGACGTCAATTCTCAAGGCGCGGCTCACTCCGCGAGAACCGGCCACAAATTCAAGTTCGATGAGGCCGAAATTTTCATGAGAGGTGATAATCGCGTGAGCCGCGGGTTGTTTGAATCATGGTTAACAGGCTTTTGTCTATTAACAAGTGCAATGACCTCCCCAACCTATATTCGATGTTGAGACTCAACTTTTGCGAAAGCAATCAGCCGCTCGGGGGCGCTCAGGCGAACGTATCTTCCGACGCCAATGCCGGTGAGTCAGGTGGCCGATCCATTATCACACCAACCTGCAACACGGGTGATGAAAGTTCAGCGAATAACGACCCGCATGCCGACCATTAAACAATTAGCGCACCAGAGGACAGTCATCCTAGATGAAGGGGGAGCCGTTAACTGCTATGGGTATACAGTAGTATAGTGACTGCATGCTATAAATACTGCAATTCCGTGTACGAATAATCCGTATCCGATACGGACTCCGAGGATGAACTTCAGCTGAAATCCGAAATGTCAGGTGAATAAAGTTCTTGTCCCAGCGATCACGTCTAGCTCTTCTTAATTACTTCCTAGGACCCCCATTTTCGCTTGTATCAGAATCCATTCCGTTTAAATTCAAGGGTAGCATATAAAGTTGCAGCTAGCCACCTTCTCCTGCCATGCATATTTTTCTTTAAATGGGTCTTATTCGGCGTAAAATTGAGCTCACATTCACAGGCAAGCGTTCTCTTCCGATGCCATCTTCCTCCTTGCTGGTAACTGTGTTAATTAAATAAAGCAGCATGAACTCAAATCACGCGCTTTTAAGGCCATAGCTTTAGGTTGGACCACCTAATAGGACTAAAGAAAAAGACATAAACAGTTAAAGCTTTACAGAGCAAACCAGAAAGACGAATCACCACGAAAGCCCTCGATCTCCAGATACGTAAACCTGCCTCCTAGACGACGAACAGAATGCTAAAAAGCACCTTAAAACTGCAAGTACGAGTCAGCCTACACAGATACGTTATGTAGGAGAAGAAACTTACACTCTGGAGAGCAAACAAGGACTGTTATGATCTAATTTACGACATATCGAACACTGCTTACTCAGTCAGGGACACAATCCAAGTTTGATTGCTCTAGCCTGGCAGAAATTTCTTCTGACAAGTAGAAAGTTGTTTTTACGGTTTGGTTTAGAGACGATGACTGCAGCCTGTGAGCAAAAGCAACAACAACAATGGCTATTTGAAACTTTCATTGGATGTCAAACCTGTTACTGAACCTTCAGTGCTGAACTCCAATTTCGAATTTAGTGCAGAACAATTGCAAGGCAGGTGCATCTGGTGAAGGTGCAGTTGATGAGACGTCAGAGCACAATGTTTATGTGGCGGTTGGTTGAGTCTATGCGTCTGATTTTGTAAATACCGGGGTCAACCATCATAGCACGCGTTATAAAGACCGACCAACAGCCATAGTGATGGCTTCTCTCGTGAACAAGGCCATAAGCGCAAGAACCGCACGCGATAGTAACTTGAAGACTTCACTTCAGGGCAATCGTGGAGAGCTACAAATTTCCGCCTATCATGAAGCTTCCTACTTTGCAGATAAAATCAAAAGACCCGGCTGATTTAGTCATATCACGCAATCTGCAAAGCAGATAAGATCAGTTTCTTTAACTTCTCCACGAGAGTGGTCTAATTGCTCCCGGCACGGACAAGTGATGCGGTCATTTTTGTCAGCAAGGTCTAAAAAAGTAAGGCGGAGGAGGAAGGAGGGGGAAAATAGACCGAAGTTACAAGTGGAGCCAAAGCAAGACTTTGGATAAAAGTATATTACCCTCGCATCCTCCAACTCGATCTTTCAGCCCTAAAGTAGCATTCGGTAGAAGTTGCAATCAACAACTCCGGAGTATTCGGCGAAAATTTAATGCAAAAAAACTTTATTCGTCTGGTTTAAAATATCCGGACAAAACGTTAATGCCATTTTACAGTCCTACGACTGTTTTTGTGATGGTTGAGCCAAAATTTGATGAGCAGTAAGCGCAACAAGATAGGTTTCTAATAAAAGTTAGAAATTTGTGCCAGTGTTTGAAAGTATTGTCATGCGCTAAAAGATCGCCAAAATATTCAAAGTTGCACTCTGAACGAAATCATGTTTCTTCTGACAATATAAGCAACGTGGACTCCATAAACCCAAAATATGTTTGTGTGAGGTGACAGCAACATTGTAGGTGGTACTTTTAACTCAAATGGTCGTTTAATTAACTTACTCCCAGTTGAAGTTAACTGAGATTTCTCATTTGCCTTATCATGTGCATCAAGTATGCCAAGAGTCTTGCAATTTCGTTTTCCAACAAGACAAAGGTTATGTTCTCTAATGAAAATGCCCTGAACGAATTCAAGACATTCGAGTTCGAATGTTTGAATAAAGGAACATGCACTATCAGAATGCGCATCTTCGGCTATAAAGTTACACTAATGTCGTTTTTTCACTACTCCAGTCTTGCACTCCTTTTGAAAGTATTACTGAACAGGAAAAATTAATGCTAACGGGTTCTTATAGGACGTAGAGGGTAATCATGACTGAGTTGGTTAGTAGCATTTGGACAACAAAATAAAGGTTTGAAGCAGAGAAGCTGAGGTTGTGCCTAGTCCCTTGACCGACTGCTGAATACTTTGAGTGACTGGATTGGGAGGAATCGAGGATAAAGTTACCAACTGACATGGGAAACCGGTCTCACTTAGAATGGAACTTAATGGTTGTCTTTATGGCACTCGCACGTGTGAGCGATCAGAGACTCCAATATCTTTAAACGCTGTCTGTGTATAGTTAGGAATGACGTCATGTCCGTTAGGTTTTGATGAACTACACAGTTTTGTCAGCCATCGCGCACATGGGCGTCTCCAGTCATCCTGACTTTGCCTTAACATCCTAGTAAGGTGGTGTGGGAATAAAGAGTAAAGTAGATACTTCGAACTTCCGCTCCATTAAAAAAACTTCATGAGGCCGTCATCCTTGCAATCTTCAGATAATAATGGAGCAAGTCTCTTGCGCAGAGCAAATTATCGACACTTAATGTGGGTAGGGATGAGGGCAGCACAAACATCCCAGTTTTCAAACAGACCTTTGAGATCCATTTGACTATGCTAATTCTGTGGGCATTATGACCACTACAGTGTCGCACAATGGTATTCCGAGACATGTTCAAATTATTCTCCTCCAGTATATAAGAAAAGACTATTTATCTCCCATGCATGTTAGGCTAGCTTGAAATACCAAAAGTCAAATTTAAAGGGCTTGCGCAAACAAGCGGAGGAGGAAAGGCGTCCGCTATATCTACTTCGTTTACCATGGTTAGTCACATTCTGAAAGCATATGAAATTTGTGTCTGATTAGACCGTTGCAAAACAAAGTAAAGCAGCTATCCTTGATCATTACGAACAGAACCAGTTGCATTAAATGGGAGCTGGTTCTATGCTGTCGCACGCGACCGAAAAATTGGGCATGAGCGGTCGCACGTAAGATACCATGCGTAACTGGGGTCGAGTAAAGATGTCGGGTTATCGAGTTATTTCCTACGGCTACAGTAGCATTCAGCAACAGATGATTGGAAGTATGAGGGTAAACTTAATTGCCTTGCTCTCGTTAGATACCTGAGACAGGACTATTCAGTTATCAAGACAAAATGCCGCAAATCTAAAAGCAGTAAGCAGGGAAAATGAACTTCATCCCTCAACACAAGATGACCTTACATACCAGGGAGGAGATTTAAACGCCCTCGGCAGGCGCGTATAACAGTCTTATGTCGATGGAGGAGGATTTCTGACTCTAGAGTGTTCCAAAGACGCTCGTACTCAGGCCCATCCATTTTCTGGCATACGAGCTGGATCTGCTGAATACGTCCTGCCAACTCTTTATCCAGGTACTTGGCCGCCATACGCGCCCCATAGACTTCATCCTGTGGAGGAAGAGATCTTTTAAACAGTTGTACATATATTTTGTGTCAAGCCTCGACTAAGAAGCATTAGTTAAAGAGACTTTGTCTCAAAGCTGCTAGAAAACCCTTAGACAGGCGTTATACGAATGTCAATATTGCGCATTTGGCTTACCCGGTAGCAGATATTTGGGGAAAACTTGTTTAAGCTCAGCATAGTGGGTTCGCTGCTTTATAGTGATTAAGTATGTTAGTGTCTTTTCATGACCCACTCGGGAGCTTAGTCTGCGCCATATATGCGCAGTGTACATAAACGTTTCACGCCCTGTAACTGGACTCCAAAGTACAAATGCTAGACTCTGGAATCAACAAGATTGACTGACTGATTTATGCTATGTTTGACAAAGAAAGCTCTATCACATTCTACAAACCTTTATTGGCTTCAAAATGCGTATATTCTGCTTCACAAAAGCACCTCAAAGTAAAAAGTGTACTGAATCGAAGTCTATAGTCCTATGTTAACCCTAAACAGGAAACACAAGAGCGAACTGAAATAAGGTAATCTGAAATTAAGATGTTGCAAAGCCACAGAGGTTTCATACGTTGGCTGAATGATATAAGCGTGATTACACTGAAAACTATAACGGCGTTAAAATCTAAAAAAACTAACCTATACAAACATTCATCCTTAAATACTTCCGTTGCGTTTAATGATAGAGAATAAACCGTAAGAGCGCAAATCCCGTAAAACGCTGATGAAAACCTTTACACACCTTTAACTGCAGATTTTAACTAAAGTAGGATCGTAAAACTGACTATCAGATAGTCCTTAGTTCATTCACACACGAAAGCATTCTAGTTTCAAATAACTTTATAGAAAGGGTCACAAAATGCAATGCTATACTTGTTTTATAGGATATTACTCTTTACATATGTTTCCACCATTTTGCTGTAAAACAATAACTCAAACATGCATATTTCGAAATGCAACCTGTGTTTCAAACTGCTTTAACATTCTTATATCATGTTTTTGTGTTTTCTTTAGAAACGTTCCTATCACCGTCCATGGCTCGAGGAAGGTGCGAAATGATATTTATGGTGTCAAAGGCACTTCTTAATAATGACGTAAATATGGATAATCGGGCATATTCTATGAGCAGCACTAATAACTAAAGGAAAGTAGACTATAAGCAGAGCCACATATATTTAACCAAAGATCAAACTACGAGTCGCTTTCCCACTTTTTTGAGTAAAACCTTCAGAGAAGACAATTTCTCACATAATTTGCATATTAAATGTTTTTTTATTATCCTCTCCATAAAATTAGGCTATGCTTTTCTTAAATGCTGAATTTTTCAGGGATTAAACAGTTGTCAGGATGGATTTCTGTTCAAAAATAAGCACAACTAATCCATAATTTTTTTTCTTTGTAACCAGTCTTAGAGGTATAACTGCATTTTTAACGAACCGTGGCTTTATTTTCGAAGACAAGAGGGTCATGCTGGACACGTGTCCATCAGGAGCGAGCAATAATCATTCAGATGTGATTAATTAGCATAAATACAGACGAAAATAAAATTTACGGTGCCCGTAGAAAAAAGAGGTGTTTGGGATATAAACTAGTAATTAGTAATCCATAAATCCCGTGATTTGTCGGTGCATCGGTACCGCTGAACCGTTATAAAACCGACCACAAAGGCGGCAATACAAAAAGAAATCAATAAATTATTGGTACTATAGACTGTCTATCTTGCCTGAAGAGCGCTTATGTATAGTTTCAGTTGATTATTTTCCCTGGTTAAAATTGTCAAGGCCGCTCGGATACAATCTTCTCCTATTAGCTGGCGTTTCCTTTCCTCAAGTTGCAGCTCCTAAATTTTATAAGGATTTATTGAAAAATACACATACGAGACTTTGTTTAATGCCTTCAGTTGACACCTCTTCACCAGCATATTTTAACAGCTTTAGCTGAGCGTGGTGGAGTTCGATAAGCAAATGATCGACCTCTTTTTCAGAAAAGGACTTTTCAGCCAGTGCGGCTTCAAGATCGCTTTTCAGCAGTAGTTCTTGTGCCTAACAAACATGTTTCAATGGTATGATTTACCTCCGCTCTTGCGATTTTCTCGCAGGCCGACTGGGCTTTAAGGGATACTTGTGTAAATATTGAATTGAGATTAGCCAGTTTTTTTCGAAAATCTTCTTTCTCCGTATCTGTAGTTATTCCATGGCCAATTAGGACATCTAAATCCACATAAGTTCGGTCAAAATCTTTTTCTAGGCTGTCAAGCCAAGAAAACACGTGAGTCGCTGCCATCTATGACCCTGAGATAGTAGAGCGCGCGGCCGCGCACACGGTTTGTTATTGTTTATATTTTACCACAATGATGCATACAAATATTTAACATTTTCAGCTAAATTTGTCGTAAATATAAAGGGTGGATATTACTAAATGAAGCGAATTTTTTTATCCTCTAGCAAGGTTCTTTCTACTAACTATATGATTATACCTCAAGTTGAGAAAAGCGTAATTGATACCGCTTCCCAACTCAGTAATTGCTTATAACGTATATAAGCCTAAACCAGTCGGTGCAACTTGAAGGAAGAGTTGCTGTGTGTGGATCTATAAGATAAGCACACGAGTTCAAAAAAACAGCCATATTTTTAGCTGAACGTTTATAAATTGCAACAATACGATGCACTATTCTTACGGTCAACCTGGGGATAGGCGTAACTGTACCTGCAACCATTATTCAGTCAAGTCCAAAATTTATAATTTTGTGGATCTTCATGTGAGGATGAATGCTTCTTTCTCCTAATTTCTTATTGTAATTGCCAAGAAACTCGAAGGACCTACTGGCGATTCCTTCCTTCGAAGACGTCCTTGTATTCGTCTTCTCCCTGATATAGGTCGGGTTCTGTATATTTATTATCATCCATTGTATTATGCACGGTCACGAGAAAACAGACACGATTGAAATGCATGGAAAAATATTTATTGAAGAAGGATGTGGATACTAATATGGTGGCATTGGGCACTGCAACCAGGGAGAGGGAGGTACAGAAATAGATAGTCGATAGTGCAGTTCACTTACGGTGTGTGCACGTTGCGGATGATGTAGATTCCCGGGGCTATGACGTCCTTGGCTACGAAGGGTCCTTATTAAGGGTGGAAGTGTTTGACGAGGCATCGCACATGTGGGGCTGCCCAATGACGTAGGACGAGGTCGCCACCTTGGTAGGACAGTCCGTGCATGTGTCGGTCCGATTTCGCCTTCTGACGGTCGGATGCAGAACAGAGGCGTGTGTGAGCAAGTTTGTGTGTGAGCCGCAAAATCTCCTTGAGCTTCAGAATGAAATTATTGGTTGTTTAGGTGGTTGCAGATAGCGCCAGAACATTAAAGTCGGCCAGTAGGCGGAATTTTCGTCCTGTGAGCATGAAGAAATGGGCATTACGCATCAAATAGTGAGTGGCACCCCTGTTGGTCATCAAAACGAAGGATGACCGGAAGTCCCAGTAGTATCGATGATGGTTTTTCACGATGTTTTGAGAAGATTTATAATGGTTCGATTGGTGCATTCGACTTGTCCATTACCTTTAAGATGCACCGGTATGGTGTGGGTCTGTTAAATGAGTAAGGGGTCGGAGACTTTGCGTAAGAAGTCGCTCTTGAAATTCGTACCGCAGTCGGAGTGTAGGGAGTTAGTTACGTCAAACCGACATATCCACTCCGTTATCAGTGCGTTGTTGATGGAAACGACCTCTTGTCGGCGAAGGGGAATGGTCTCAGACCATTTCGTGAAACAGTCTACTAGTACTAAAATGTACCGATACGTTGATGGGGTGTACAGAAATGCGCAGACGATGTCAATGTTCATGCGTTTGTATGGATACCCTATGAATATGGGTTGCAATGGCACTCTGAATCGCGCAAGGGTGCCTTTAAAGGAGGCGCAAGTTGTACATGCATTGCAGAAGTAAGCCACCTGTTCTCGGGGTGTGGCCAGCAGAATCTTTGTCTAACTGCTGCTACCGTTTTGGAAGGACGAACTTGCCTGAGTTCGCAGTCTAGGTCAGTGAGAACGGGGATGTCTAGGCTGATCGGAATGACTAACCGTGCGCGGCCGGCTGTCATGTCTTAAAAGAAGAGTAGATCGTCCTAGATAAATATGTGGACCCACTGGTTGCGTAGCATGGGTGTGGTCTCCGAGGAGCCGCGTAGGTCGGCTTCCGTGGGCCGGTGTCAGCTGTGTATCTGGTGGTCGTAGATGATCGTGGTGTCGGAATCAGTGCTCCGTGCAAGCGCCCAGTGGTTTCGGGTGGGCTCGCCGGCCATGCCCATGGCAATGTCTTGGGCATCTGTGTTGCACTTGATCGGATTGGATCCCGGTGATCGGGCGAGACAGGTCGTCCTCGTTGGAATGTTCACGGTCGGGTCAGTAATGACAGGTGAAACTGAATTCCTGTAGTAACTCTTGCTGCCTTTCCAGGTGGCCCACGGCGTCCTTCTTGTTTGATAGCCATCGTGGAGCCTTTTGGTCTGTGCGTATGATAAAGCGTCGTCCAACTAGGAAAGTTCTAAAGCACTTGACAAAGGTTATCAGTGCTTATAATTTGTAGCGATGTGTGCAATAAATGTGCATACTGTGCAGGGTTACAGGCATTGCCCTAGATGACTCTACTAATGTAAAGCTATCATTGAATGTGTACAGTCAATATAAAATTTTGGACATGTAAAATGTTTTCGAATTAAAGCATAATGTTACTTCAAATGCGTTTTCATAGTTATAGTCGAAGCATTATAGAAGTAAAGTAGGGCTCTAAAGATTTTACAAGGCTGTTTTTAAGTAATCATGTTGTGAGACTCGTCTTTTGTCAAATATTTTGCCATCAAGCCTTCTATTAAAATCAGAAATGCTGTTGGCGGTAACCGTCTCGCTTGGTAAGGATTTCCCAGGTCTTACCGCTCGTTGGCTGATGAAAAATTGACCAAGGTTAAATCACGTGCGTTCGCTATTGACCTTGTAAGAATGACCACGCAGGTTAGTTGTGCAGGCAGACTCGTAGAACTCCTCAGCTTTCAGGGGGGAATGGAGGATTTCTTAGAGTTTCCCGTTCAGTTTTCGATAAGGATCGGCCTGCAAAACAGATAGAGCGCTTATTACCTGTTTAGTTTAACACTTGGGGCCTAATGCACCACCACGTACGAGATAAGTTATGATCCGCATATAAATAAGAATTTAACCTGGATAATTATCAACGTAAACTGTGGTATAAAAAGTAAGTTCTTAGAAGATTGATCAGAAAAAACGGAAAAAATATGGAAACCTCCTCTCTGGTTCCATGTTGGGTTTGAGCTGACGTTACGGGGGCAGCTGGACGTGGAGTTGCCGGGCTGTGCCTTGTAGAGTTTCCTTTAGGTGGGACCTTGGTTGTCGCCGCCAAACCACTGGTAAGTCTGCGCGCGGGGGCTGTGCCCAGAGCCATGCCCTGACTGCGTGTGATCAGGGGGACTTCCACGACTTCGGTGTTGGTTGACTGTCCCACTTTGTAGGTTTAGCTTTCAGAATTGATTAGGCGCGTAGGATATCCTCGTTAAGTTCCCCAGGGGGCTGGATCAGGAGGGTTTAAGTGACTTCTTGGGATCTCAGGCCTAGTTTGAAGTAGAAGAGTACCACATGCTCCCGGCCGGCAGTGGCAAGAGATGGATATGCGTCGTGGGTGAGGCATAGCAGGGCGTCAACGAACTGACAAAGATATTACTTGGCCTGTAGCCGGTGGTTAAGAAGCTGATTTATGGCCTCTTTCGTCGACAGCGGGCATTAAAAGAGGCGTTGCAGTTGAAGCAAAGAACTTTCAAAGGGATATGGCGCGAGAGACCTTCGTTGAATGCCCTCTCCATCTGGTCGTCTGCCAGATGCTTCAACGCGATCAGGCTGTGGTCTGCTAGTGACCTATCATTGAGGTGGAACTGTAGTCGTCGGAGCTGGCACCCAAAGCCCTTGCTGCTATCAAATGGCACAAAGGATGGTGGAATCTGGCTGGCGGCGTGGCAGATGGGCGATGGATGCGTCGAGGACGTCGCCACTACTGTAATAGCTGATTAGATCGAGGGACCTAGTGGCCGGAGGTTGACCCTCTCTTTGTTGGGATTCCGTCCTTTGAAGACGTCCTTCTATTCGTCTTCTCCCTGATAGGGAGTCTGGTTCTGTATATTTCTCATCATCCATTATCTCATGCACGGTCACGGGAACACAGACACGATTTTACAACTATGTGGATACTTATCTGGTTCACAGGTCCTGAGAAGGTGGGGTTGGGCACTGCCACCAGGGTGAGTGAAGTAAAGAAATAAATAGTCAATAGCGCAGGTCATTGCGGTCTAAAGATTTGGGGTGGGTGGAGTTTAAGGCTGCCACCGAGGAAGGGGGATCCGCGTCCTCACAGACTTGGGCTGAAAAGGAGAGCAGAAAGACGAGACAGATGCACACGCCAGGTAACGTTTCAAAAATTAATTTACCCACACTTACTCATGTTGGCAGTTGATCATTTTTCCTTCCCATCCACTTGCCACATTATGTCCAGCATTTTTGCCTGCGTTTCTGTGACAAAATATCTACGTGGTGAGGTTAGGCCACATTTTTGTGAGAGACCAACAATTTGTACAGTGTATCTACTGCGAGTAAGTTCCTTGTGTACATTATCCTAAACAGACAATTCTACACTTAAAATACAGCCAATTCTCGGTTTTTAAACGAAAGAGGTGGAATAAACCACCTTTTTAATTCCGGCAGTTGAACAAATGTTAAATGGTAGTGGATCGGCCTGCCGACTAGTCCCTGGGAGCCAGGTATTCAGGACGCGAGAAAGTCAACAGTTTTCAATCAGTGCTCGTTTTGCATGTGACGTGAAGGATCCCTACGACCGAAGTTAAAAACGATGACTAACTCTGTTAATTGCCTGTGTGGGTGCTCAAAGGAGACCTAAAATGAAGTCTGATCAGTTGGAGCTGAATCGGAGTGTGCCTTTTGTGCTTTATCATGCGATTCTGCCCAAGATTCCCCGTTGATAGATTAGAAAGCGGTATTTTATGGAAATTCCGCTATACTCTACCGCGGTCTAACTGTGACATTCGAATTCAAAGGAAATTCTTAACCCCCGTCTTTTAAAGCTCGTTCATTCCCCAAAGTACTTTTATCAAAGTCGTCAGTGAGCACATATATTGACAGATCCTACTAAGGTTAAAGCTGCTGGCTCCATGTATTTCTGTGGTGACCTTACGCTGTCAATCAAATCAGCAAATCACCTTAATATGTGGCCTTTCCTGTTCATCGAAGATCTATATTGATCCATTTCTTGTCACATACAATTTACAACTTGATCTGAAGCATGCTTGCTCATAAATTATCCTGGAACTAGACGTTTGCAACGCTATCAACATCATTACGCACTGGGTAGTATATCCATATAAAAGACAATCGTTTTGAGTAAGTTCTGTTTTGATTTTATTTCACTGTTTGATTAATAGTTTCGTGAACGGCACACCCCACTTATGCGTATATCTTGAAGACATACTTGTAAACGGCCCATCTGTACATAATCACCTGTAGATTCTAAACATGGTGTATGTATGCTTAGAAGAGGCCCGTAAAAAATTCCAAAAAGGTAATTTTACTGTTTTTTTCAAGCTGATGGAAAATCTCCGCTTTAAGTTGAATAAAACTTAACTTACTTCGGCCGAGCATAAGTTCCAGGCCCAGAAGACTGTTTTGCGCTGCAGTTTAACGTTCTTTTGGATGCTCACTTACTTGTTTGCTTTATAAATCAGTCGGCTACAATCTTTGAAGTCTATTGCTGCCAAGTTGGAAGGAATCGTCACTGAAACTGTTTGAGACTCCAAAAAGGCTTGCGAATGGGAAAAAGTGGTCCTTAGATCCTCATCTTTCCTGAGGCAGTGCGACTTTGAAAAGCCTTTCATGGCAAAGTACAATGCACCTCGGTTCTGTTCTCGTGCATGCCATGATTTCTCTTCCAAAAATTATTATTTATTCTGCGTCTAGAGCTATGTAGGACTTGCCTTAAACAACTGTTTGCTACTGGATAAAGAATCCTTATAAATAATAATTGGCTTACAACATTTATCTTTGAAGTTTATTGGACTGTTCAACAATCACTGAGAATCCAAACCCCCCTTGTATTTGCTGGGAAAAAACGAGGGAATATAACCATTTTTCTCATCGAAAATGCCAAGATGGTTTCTCAGTCATTCCGCTTAACCTTTTTAATGAAATACCTGAGGAGTAGTGAAAGTGAATTGTCCAGTGCGTTTAGTGGGCTCACCAGCGTAAACAATGTAATTAGCAGAACATGTTATTTTGAGACCGTGAATCGATTGCAGAAATTTTGTATTTTTTATTTTTGAGGGTTACTTGCGTAGCCCTTGCCGACTCTATTTATGTTCAATTGGAATTATTAATGCAAGTGTATGACAGTTTAACCATCAAAGTCCGATGGTGTCCACCGTATGCTCAAAAGAATGGGGGTGCAAGGACGGTGACTTGAGCGTGATTTAGTTTAAAGTAATAGTTGACTTTCGCGGTAGCTACCGCACTCTCTCCTCCTCCCCCACCTGAACCCGGTGTCATGACAGAGTCAAGAAAACCGAAGGCGGGAGAGAGCGCGGGTGGCTGGAGCGGCCGGAGCCACCCATGGGCATGCCACCACAACTGGCTCGGATCCCACGGAGTGGAAGTGCCATTAATGCCATATTAAGAAGGAGCCATTGCAGCCTGACTCTTAGTCCGCCGGTCAGCCACTCCACATGAAACACACATTAAGCTGATCATGTGGTTCGAGATTTCCCGTAAGTTGGCAACCTTCCAAGCCATGGCTTTTGGTGCACTGTTATAATTTCAAACGCGTCAGATTGTTTATATTGAGAAAAATGCACTGAGCTGTCGACCTCACTCTCTCCTCCACATCCGAAATCAGACCACTGTCCAATCCGGTCAGTTGTCTGATTCCGAAGTGAGCACAGCTGCTGGTGACATCGTCTACATGTACTTCGTGCACGACCTGGCCCCCCAAACACAAGCGCCAGGATTTTACACAGCAGGGGTTGAACGGCTCACATGTTACGCGTGAGATAGACAGAGGTCATGTTAAGAGGTAGCCACCAAAGTCTGATTTTCAGACCACCAGTCAGCCACTTACACAATACAAATTGAACTGACTGCGAGGTCTGAGTGTAAGTGTCAGTTGGCAAAATTCCAACCCACAGCGCTTATCGCCCCATGATATTCTCAAGCTCAGATCACACATGCAACAGAGGAGTCACATAAAGAAAGAGCTGAGGACCAAACTTGCCTCTTACTCATCTATGCAGACTGAAAGCATGTTTATTGTGGTGTTGCGTTTGATACTGTGAGGTGCAGAGACTGATGAGGAGGGATGTAGTTTTGTTGTATAGCTGGCGGTATTCTACCGCAGGTTTTCATGGAGATGCATGTAACCCAATAGGCCCGTGCGGTATGTGAATGTGTATGGGCAGTGCGGACAGTTGAGTTTGGTGCGGCGGGTGTATGTTGGTGCTCCTGAAACTGGTTCGCCGAAGTCTGTGCGATGGATTCGCGAGTGACCGACCAGGCCGTTGCCTGATGTGCATGTGCGGTGACAATGAGGACAAGATATGTCAGGAGTTGCTGAGTCTGCGGGGGTTCTGCTGCGCGTACTGGTAGTTGAGCTTTTGGCGGGAATATGGGAAGTGTTGATGGGTGCGCAAAATGTGCTGGCATCCTGGTGGATTACACTTTCGTGGATGCGCATATGACCAATCAGGCCCATGTGGTGAGCGAATGCACGTGAGCAGTGAGTTCGTTGGAGGTGGTGGTATCTTCTATGCATTGATGCTCCAGGCCCTAGTTCGCCAGTCTCTGTGCGATGGATTCGCAAGTGACCTATCAGGCCGATATGTGAGGTGAATGTGCGATGGCAATGAAGCCAGGTTAGTACTGAGATCCCATCGCTTGTACTGGGGGCGGTGGTGGTGTCGGAGGTAGTAGTTAGCAGGTAGTCTGAGGTGGCTACATAGGTGGCTACATAGGTGGTGGGATTGGAGCAAGTGGTGTTCGTCGCCATGATCGGAAAACTGGGTGGAGGAGGAAGGATGGTGTCAGAGATTGTGGGCGGCGGGGCATTGATGAAGTTGTTATCAGAGGTTGGGGTTGTCGTCGTCATCGTTTGGCCTGAGGCAGGTGTGGCAGAAGTTCAGGTTGTGTGATTGGTGTTGCATTGAGTTCGACGATGTCCAACCAGGCTGATTCGCGCGCGGAATGTGCGTTGAAAACGTGGACACGTTGGCAGGGCTTGGACAATGGCTGTGCTGATCTGCGGTGCTTGAGGCTTGCAAACCACCCTTTTGGCCTTACCTGCGGCGATCCGGTTTTCTTCATTGGTTGCTGCACCAGTTCTCACGGATCGTCTCCATGACAGTCTATCTTGAGCGATGTCCTGCCTGGTCACCGGGTTGATTTTCAATTGCTTCAGAGGTTTATTCAGTGTCCTTGCAGCATTGTTTTTGACCTCCTGTCGGCGCGGTCCCGTAGTGAAAACTCCGTAGAAAGGTCGTTTTGGTAGTCACTCATCGTTTATTCTCGCCAGGTCGCCGCTCTATCGCCATTGCACTTACCTCAGCATGGCGTGGATGCTGAGGATGTCGGTCCGCTCCAGGAATTCCGTGTCCGGGATTCTGTCTTGTCATCTCAGCTTTAATATTCTGCGGAAGCAGCTGAGGTGGAAGTGATTCAGCTTACTGGCTTGGTTTGAGCAGACGGTTAAGGTCTCCGCTCTGTAAAAGAGTTTCGTCAAGACGACGGCCCTGTATATTTTTGTTTGGTGTTCAGGTGAATACCATGGCACTTCCACACGGAGGCCTGCAGCCGGCTGAAGGTCTGACTGGCTTTGGAGATCCTTTGAGCAACCTCGTCTTCGATTCTCATAATGCATGAGAGCGGGCTTCCCAAATAAGCAAAGGTTCCCACATTTTTGAGTTAAGCACCGTTGACCTTTATTCGGGGAACATTGTATTCCATGCTGTGTGGCGGTTGGTGCATGACCACCGTTTTTGATGTACTGATTGTTTATCCAAAATTGATGCAGCCTGCGGCGAAGAGGTCCATGCACCTTTGCATGTCCTCCTCCATCACGATGTAATGGACGCAGTTGTCCGCGAAGAGCAATTTATGGACTGTAGTCGTAGACACTAACGTTGGGGCCTGCATACACCGACTGTTGAGAAGTTGCCCGTCAGTTCTGTAGGTGATGCGGATCGCATGGTACTCATCACGTTAGGCATCCATCAGCATAACAGATAACATGAGACTGAATAGGGTGGGGTCCAGTACGCAGCCCTGCTACAATCCGTTGTTCACTGCGAATGCTTCAGATACCGTCCCAATGTCAGTGACGCATGCTTTCATCCCGTCATAAAGCTGACGCACCATGTGCGTGAACCACTCAGGACAGCCGGATTTCTGCATGACTTTCAACAATCCGTTGCGACTCACCATGGCAAAGGCATTCGTCAGATCCACGAAGGTAGTGTAGATGTGGGTTCGCATCTACTGGTACTTCTCATGTAATCGGCGGGTAGCGAAGATCATGTAGGTTGTTCCGCGGTGTCTTTGGAAGCCACATTGGCTTAATGGGAGCAGGCCCTGCTCTAGGTGACCGTTAAGACGATTGAGAAGGATACAGGCGAAGATCTTCTCAGCGATGTTGAGCAAAGATATGCCTCCGTGATTATCACAGAGTTGCCGGGTCCCCTTTCGCTTGTAAAGATAGATGATGGTCGCGTCTCTGAAGTCCTGAGGAACTTTTCCTTTGCGATAAATCTCTTGGAAGAGTGCTATGAGTCCTGCCATCAGCCGGGGCATTCTGTGCTCGTAGACTTCCGGTGGTATTGCGTCGGATCCCGGTGCTTTACTGCTGGAAATCTGCTGCACGGCCCAGGTGGTTTCTGGTAGGGAAAGCAGCAGATCCAGGTCATTGTTCGTGTCCACTTGAGGGAGCCTATCAATGGCAGCATTGGAGATGGCTGATAGTAATAAAGAACACTTCCGTTCAGGGAATAGGGTCTCGCTTAGGGCAGCAATGTCCACCTTGTAGCGCGCCAGTTCCTGAGTGACTAGATCCATCCTCCATTCCGGCCGGTTGCTCCTAGGATATTCTAACAGGAAGCGAACATTTCAGGCTGCAATTGTGAGTGGACTCACCCAAGCAGCCCGGAGTGTATGGCGCGGGTTTGGGGATGGGGGATATTGTTGTTTGTTTTGAGTTTAACGACCGCGTATTTTGCTATCTGCGAGCCGCAGCTGGCTGTAGAAAACGTAAGACCCAGCATTTTAAGAGCACCTTATCTAGCTCTTTACTCCGCGAGGAGGCAAGCAGTGCTGTTCCTAAATAAGGCTGCTTAGTCATCCCAGATTGGCTGATGAAATCCAGTATGGGTCATGGTTTGTTTAGTAGGAAGGCGACCCGATTTACACTGGGTCATCAACGGGGTTGCCAACTCGCCCACTTTATGACTTTTTTAGGTGAGCGGAGGTGGGAAGTTTGGGCGTCAGACAAACCGGGCGTGGAGGCACACACAGTACCACATACCCTCACCTGGTTTATCCCGCCGGTGGTTATGGTTGCCCTGGGTGTGGCCGCTGGGAATAGCCCAGCTACGAAGAGCCACAGATGAGAGTTGGGTATCAGTAAGAGGTGGCCAGAGGAGCATTCACCACCTGTTCAAGACAAATGGAGTGACCAAATGCTATCTGTGTGGTGTTACCCCTAACAAGTACACTAACACCCCATGCAAGTGTATACAGACAACATGAAATACAGTCATGTTTAAGGTTTGCGGAAACATTTTACATCAATTGTGTTGCGGCCTGATAAATATAAATTTTAATCCTGAAGTAAAGCTTATGGTTGGCTGAAAACAGTCCTGCAGTGCGAATTGTCCGTTATCGAAACTTAAGTATTCATGCTGCCGTTGGAACAAACCCATGGTACCTGGAAATGAGTTCCATGGTCGAACCACTCGCTAACTGAAAGAAAACTTTCGTTTATCTAGGCTCATACATTCGCATTTGACCTTATATGGAAGACCGTGCGGGTGAGTTATGTTTGTAATCTCAAAGAAATCTTCGGATTTCAGTGAACAGGCATTTCCGTGGATAATGTGAGATTCCCATGGCAGGTCACATTTTATTTGCCTATGTGATAATGAAACGAGTTAAGCTTGAAAAGTCTTTCTGGATATTACAGGGTCCCGAGACCTTCCACTAATTTTTTTCACCCATCTTTGCACCTGCTCGATGGGATCACTGTCCTCCTTCAGCCAGGGCTTCCATGCTGGCAGCCCGTATTCCAAATGCGGTTTAACGAATATACTGAAGATCCGCGAAAACAGTTAGGGAGGAAAGACTATGAAACCACGCCTGATCCAGTGCATGACGCATGTTGCCCTTTGTACGGCTCTTTTAGTGTTTGGAGGGCATTAGGTTTGAAGCTGTCCAGATGACCAGATCTTTGTGCAAATCCGCTTCTTTTAGTGGAATTCCGCTCATGCAGTACTCGTGTTTGGGGAAAAGTATTCTCCCAGATTCCAAGAGTAAGACTACATATTTGGGCATATTGAACGTCAAAATCCACTTGCTGGACCAGGCGGCCAATTTTTAAAGGTTTTCTTTTAGTTTCGGTGCGTTTGTGCCTGAGCAGCCCATCAGATCTCTAAGAAATATTTGGCGCGGTGACCTCGATCAAATGAAGACCAAACTCAACAACATAAACCGTGAATCAGTTTTTTCTGGTAATATAGCTAAGGATGGGAATGTTTGCGTAAGTTATTGCATGTTCTCCGCAAAGGCCCCTGCCTGATTGCACGCAAGAGATTGAACAACAAAAAGTGAATAAAAAACGGAGCTTGTGATAGAAATATCTTGCTGATGGAATCCTGGGTCCATAAACGCATACAAGACACTGATTAATCAAGTACGTCAACTTATCTTCAGGGCACGGCAGGATTTTGATAAAGACCTACTGAACCGTGCAGTGGAAAAACCGAAGTTATTATACAGTTATATTAGAAGTAGCACTTGAAACAAAGACCAAGTGCTCCTACTAAAGACTAGCAAAGGCAAGAGATTAGTGGGTATGGAGCAAAAGCGAAGCACCTTTCAGAATTTTTAAAATCCGTCTTTACGTCTGAGAGTGCATTTACTTCTCCTGACTACAACTTCGGTAAGGGTCCAATTATCGAACCTGTATCTTTTGACGAAGCAACTGTTCATAAAGAGCTGTGGGCGCTGAATAAGTCAAAATCACTGGGCCCAGATAACATGCCACCCAATTTATTAAAGGAACTGGCTGCGGAACTAGCCAAACGGTTGTCTATGCATTTTCAAGCCTCGTTCGAAGCCGGATGTTTAGCCGCTGATTGGAAATCTGCACGGATCACACCGCTATATAATGGTGGCAACAATATCTCAGCGAATAATTACAAACAAATTAGTCTCGCCTCGATCTGCTGCAAAATCATAGAAAAGATAATTTAACGAGAGCTAATGCGCTTCTTAGAGCAGCATAAAATATTATCCGATGCGCAGCATGGATTTCAAAGAGGCCGGTCATGCATGATGAACTTGACTTTCTGTTTGAAAGGTTGAGCAGGTACATTTGATGTAGCAAATGTGCTGCACATAGCCAATATTGACTTTTAGAAGGCATTTGACAGTTTCCTACATCAGTGACACCTGCACAAACTCTGCCAAAAAGGCGTTAGAGGTAATCTCCTGAAATGGATCCGAAGTTTCCTATTTGGTCGCTCTCAAACTGTCCATGTTGTTTACTAGCAGTCAACGGCGGTTGCGGTCAAAATTGGTGTTCCCCAGGGCTCTGTTCTTGACCCTAGTTGGTACATTATGTACGTCAGTGACTGCGTCAGTTGACTGGATCGTGAAATTGTCCTGTTAACGGATGATATTCAGCCATGGAGCGACATCCAAACTACAACTGACGTAGAGCACCTGCAAAACAACTTCAACAATGGTCGAGGGACTGGCTTTTGCCGTTAAATGAGATAGAATGCACTCGCCTATGATTCGGCAGACCCAGGTTTCCGAAACCAATGGATACCTGCCTAAATGGTTTACCACTTCAAGTAGAGGACATGCAGAAGGACTTTGGAATGTGGATAACGACGTCGTTTAAACTTTCGCTGCATTGCGTAAAGGTAGCTTAGTCTACGATGTCTGTTCTGTACCTTGTCAAGCGGGCTTACTCTATTTTTGATAAAAACTGCTTCGCTTAAGTCTTTCGAACGTTTGTGCGACCGCAACTGCAGGTCACTATCCAAGCTTGGAGACCATGAACCACTAAAGACGTCAGTATCCTAGAAAAGGTTCAAATATGTGCAACCAAACTTGTGACTATCAGAGCTCAATACTCTATGGCACACGGTTGTCTAATCTTGATCTCTTTCCCTTGTTTACAGGCATCTACGAGGTAGCTTGACGCAAACATTCCATTCCGGACTTTTGCCTCGTACCTGGAGATTTCTTGCAGCTCACAACAACCACGAACTTGAGAGGTCATCCATTCAAACTACGTTTGACTGGGGCCAAACTAGACACACGTAAGTTCTTCTTCTCAAACTTGGTGGTCGAATCCTGGAATGCTCTGCCTCTGGATATTGTTATGTCTGCTTCCGTTGAGATCTTTAAGAAGATACTGAATCGCCATAGCAGTGCCCGCTATGATACCACCCGAATACTTTAATCTTGCCTCACTTGAAAATATTTCTTATTATTACAATACACTTGGCATATCTCATTACATTTTTTTCTGAATTTTTTATGTCAAATTCATTGCATATGCTTACTGACATCACCCCTCTCACTCACTGGCTGCTTGCTAACCTACAAGTGCATGCGCTTATTGTACTTTTAATATATGAGTATTCATTTATGTATACGGCTTTCGATTAACCGACGGCTGCTTGTTTTCCGCATGTAATTATATAAATCATCACAATTTGAATTTTCCCTATGTATCTAAGATTTTTCTCAGTAACATTTAACCAATAGGGAGTTCAAAGGCACTTGCCTATTTTTCCCTATATAAATTGAACTGAAAACTGAACTGAACTATGACAAATAAAGAAGAACGGTCCCTAAAAAAAGAACGAGCAGGCAAGTGAAAAAAAGGAACTATTTAAATAAATAGGTCTTTTGATATATCACTTCTTGGGCACTGTCAATCTCCTTGGAACACAGTAAAAAAACTAAAACAAACACCTCTTTAGCACGTTAGCTTTGTTTTGGTTTTATGCGAAGACTTAGTGTTCAAAATGAGGAGTTTGTTTTAAGCCAAATAACCTGCCTTTCAAGGTTTAATAATATAAAAATTATAAACAAAGCAACTACACAGAATGTATAAGAATGTTTAGGGTCAAAATAATCTGTTTACTTTTAACGGTCATCAAACCTCGCACTCACCTGCTGCTTGTTAACCTACAATTTCACACACTAATACTACTCCCAATATGCGTGTAGACATTTTTATATACTTTTTTCTACTAGCCAGCGGCTGCTTGATTTATGAATGCAATTATGCAAAACATCTTTTTTCGAATTTTCTTAATCTGTCGAATATTTTGCTCTGTCAGCTTGTAACTAACAGAGAGTTCAAAGGCATTTGCATATCTCTCCCTTAGTAAACTGAACTGTAAAAGAGCTAATGGTTTCCAGATTTTGGTATCATCTGCAAACCTGATGGCATCACTGTCAAGATGATTAGTGCTGTTGTTTACATAAATGAGGGACAGAAGAGGAACTAAGACTGAACCTTGAGGTAAACCACATTCTATTGGCACCAGCTCGGATTCTGTGGTGCCAAAAAATAGTCTTTGCAGTCTGCATGACTTAGTATGCACATATGTAATCTGTCAAAAGATTCGAGAGTGGAACCTGAGAGTTGCTCTTTTATTTCAATTAAACAAATTCTACTTGTAATCAGCTCTTGTTCCAGTGATCGTGCCTCCTTCTTCACCATTCTACAACAGTAAGAAGGAATTGAGTCTAAAAGCCGTGTGTATGCTCTTAGGAAATCGCGTAGATTAACTACCGTAAGGCCGACAGATCGACCTCGGAGACTTGCATGATGCTCATCCTGATACAACTTGAATGAACACATTCGATCGCAGGTATTTTGTGTCAAATAGTATGCGCGGGTATCGAAAATACGCTAATGTACTTCCTATGTTTCGAAGAACACAGAAGACCATACCAACTTTGTCCCTTGAGACTTGAGACTGAATAGACTGCTATCAAAGAGGGTGCATGTCAATCATTATGGGCCATTGGAGAGAAGACTAATTTTGTTGGCCACAAATGCCCATGCTAAATGAATTGAGGTGATTTTTAACAGACACTCTTTTCTTTCAATTACGGCAGCCATTCATATTTTTCTCCACCAACCTCTCAATGTCACTTCCAACTGTTCACTGACCTCATCAACTTTTAACGTCAGTTTATATTAAATTTGATACCTCATGTTGACACTCGCGAACATTTTCTCCTGACTGAAAATCTATTCCGAGTCTCCTAGATAGGCATCGGCTGCTTCGATATACTCGGTACTCTACCTGCTGAGACTACTTTATTGGACCAAGTCACTCTTAAAGTTCCTGTATTTCAATAATATACACTTTGACCGTAGCTGTTGGCACAGTTCAACCCTACCTTTGGTCTTTTCTTGAAAGCTCTCTTTAGTTGAGACATGTCACAGCACCTATCGTTGTGAGCCCTTCGTCATCTGTTTGGTTTTTGAATCGCTCCCACCACTTCCTTGAGGATCCCTACTTTATACTTTTAATGGGCTTCATGCCACTGACGTTCGTCCCTAAATTCTCCTCAGACCAGGATAATCCAAAATACTATACCTCACAATTCATCTCTCACATCTATTACATCTACGACACGAAACACAAGGCAGATGATGTGCTGTCCAAACCTTCCTTGTTTCACTTCAGCTCTCAAAAGAGAGAGAACTTACCTCCATGGAGGCTGAACAATGACATTCGATCGAAGGGGTTACGAGTCACTTAAGGACCTTTAGCTTGTAGACGTCTTTCTGACCAACGAAGTTGAAAGAATCCTTTGTGACATCTCTCAGCTTTCCTATCGTCCCTTGTAGAAACAGAAACTATTCTAAGTGTTATTAGGGTAAGCGCATGAGTACGTACATTTTGGCTACTAGGAAGTTAGTAAGGCACTGATTGCTGTCAAGTGTCAATTAAAATTTGAGTGAGCTCGTGCAGTGACATAGGCCAAGTGAGAAAAGTTAATAAACAAACTTTATTGAAGCATTTTAATAGCTTGTCAGACTACCATTAATGGCATTTAGGCAACGTCGGCCAGAAAGATGCACAGATTGTATTATGGTGCGTAATTATATATGGATCTGAGATCCTTTTGAAAGCGTCTGCAGGCGTCCATATGACGACATCTGCAGACAAAGAATTCAATCTTCGAAAACTCTGCTGCTAATAAATTTTCGTATTTTTTGTCGGACCCCATTCACACGTTGGTTGAGTGGATACACTTGCGCTTTCGATGCGGCTATCAACTCTACGAAGTCATCATATACAACTTTTCTGTACTTACATTGACAATCCAACGGAATACAAATGCATACTTTAAATAGCTTCCCAAGTACTACCATATATGTTAGGAAAAGGCGCGTTTTAGGCACAATAACTAGCTTTTATATTCAGGAATGCCTTACATTGACATATAAACGCCATCTTCATTGGGTTTATCTCAATGTTAATTGTATATCAATGCCGTGCTGCCGACGATGAGAACTGAAGGCGATCTCTTTTTACCTGTCGGAGGAGAAAAGAGAAGTTGTGGATTTTTCCAACAAACATCACAGGTTCAGATTTATAAACTTCTGAAAATAATTGACAGCTGTAAAAACACTAATCGATGGAAACGCCATCGCTAAGCTTACACCGGAGGTTAGTGGCGAATACGACTATTCAATCACTTTAATCCTCTATTATCCACTGGAGTCTCCCCTCTGCGTTTAACTGAGGTGATTTTTACTTGTGGATCGATGACATGCCATTCATAGAACGACTAAGAGTATCATTGGTCATCCTGAGCAGGATGGCGCGACTGTCCAAAACTAATTCTTGTATGCTAGAGTCGTATTAAAACCAAGGAAAGTCCTCGAACAAACAAGGACTTTTCAGACTACCGCTTAATGATTTTCCTAAAAGGTAATATACCAAGGTGCATTCTGATTGCACCCGTAAGACCTATTGTACCAGGGAGAACTATTATTAGTCAAAATCTGAATTTTTTAAAATGATGTTACTGTCAAGATTATCATGATGGGCACGCTGGCGCACAGCAAAGGCATGGAAATTGCATACTGCACTAGCTGGTCGGTCACACAAAAATCAGCTCATGTGCAACTATCTGCAACGCACGCAGGAGTTGCCAATTGTGCTAGACATGCAGTGGCCTAGCAACTACATTCTATTATTGCTGCGAAATCTGGGCAACCCAATAACCTTAGTTGACTCTGTTTATTATGATAGATTCAAGTCAGAATCAGAAACTTCAGGCTAATAAAGCTCTTTTTCCAGTGATCGTGCCTCCTACTTCGCGATTAATTTCTAGGTTAAAACGTTAACACAACAGTGCCCAGGTACCGGATGACAATGCTACAGAAAAATTCATTCTTCATTAGTCCTATGCTGTTTCTTGGTGGAGAGCTTGCTTACATGCACAGTATAGCGTATTACGTAACTAGTTTCATTGACATAGTGTACATATCATGATGTTCGTGAATGCTATGACTATCCCGGTCAGCCAATAAGCGCAACGGCTTTATCTGTGATTCAATTTTGACAACTTGATATTCTGAAATAAACAAATTGGAATTGGTTTCTTTTGCCCTGTAGTATCTAGTCTGAGTTCAAATCCAGGAAGATCTTTGCAGCACGTTTTAGCATTGTGCGGTAAACAAAATACATTTAGGGCTTCATCATTTGTGTAGTATTTTTCAGTTCCATTTTTCTGCATTTCCTGCCTTCTGTATCCTAGTGCCATGTCAATCCTTCTCCTGGCTTCAGTTCCCCGAATTTTTGCCCCATTTTAGTGCTAATCATATAAATTGTTCTCAATGACGCCCTAGAAGTTTCAGTTAACTGAAAGTCAGAGTCTAGTGTGAACCAAATCGGTTGAACGAGTGCCACTGTTTACTTACGCGGCTTTTTCGTTTTCTGTGACCAGTTTGCGTTGTTTGTTTTCTAATGGATCAGGAAATCGAAAGTCATGTTTCGAAAAATTATGAAATTATTAAACGCATTGGGAAGGGGGTAGACCTCATAAAATTATAAACTGCCGTTTAGGCCTACGGAATAGTGTGGAAGGCGAAAAATAAACAGAATGGAACCAATGTTGCTCTTAAAAAGATTTTTGATGCTTTCCGAAACCAGACAGATGCCCAAGTAAGACTTGTTTGTAATATTGAGACTTTTTAAAGCGGACATTCAGGGAGATCGCATTTCTTCAAGAATTTAATGGACATCCGAACATAATCAAGTTGCTTAACGTCATGCGGGCAGAGAACGATAAGGATATTTATTTGGTCTTTCAGTACATGGGTACCAGAATTTCTTTTCAACTTCATTTTTAGAAAGCGATCTGCACAAAGTAATTAAGCGTGGAAACATTCTAAAGGACGTACATAAAAAGTTCATAACTTACCAGCTTTTGAAAGCGGCTCTATACATACACTCCGGAAACGTTATACATCGTGACTTAAAGGTTAGCCATCTGAATTTTTATTGAAACCAAAATGGATAAATTGAAGCAGATATTTTCTTACTATGAGTCTTGTTACTATGCAGGGAAGCTTTTTCAAAAAACATGGGTGAATATTTAACCTTTTATGCCGCAGTATGACACAAAAACTGTAATAGTAGCAATAATGCTAGTAGCTGTCCGATCTATTTGCTGTTGTTCCTGCAGCTTTTTGATTTAAAAGTTTCCTTAACTTTCCAAAATTTAATAAAATTATTGATATTCGACTGCCTGATGCTTCTTCTCATATTTATCTTTATTTTTCACCAAATTATAATACGAATTATGCTGCCCTTGTAAAGTATCTGGACATTCAAATTCACAGTAGAAGAATTGATGCTTCCCTTAATAAATGATTTTGTGAATTTCTGAGATATTTAGACTTAGACTCCCAAAATAATTTCCTTGCGGCACTGAGCTCGGGATATGCTAAGTACTGCATATCAAAAAACTACGGGATTAGATATTTTACATGTCATGTTTTATAACTATCAGCCCTGGCTTGGCACGTTCAAGTCACTACCGCGAAACCCATACTTTACCATTTCATAGATTTTTTATGAACACTGTATCTTACGTGACAGATTAAGACCCTAAAAGTCTTTATCTGAAAGACCAGTGGATGGTTTTCGGGTCAAACGTTTTTGTCCTATGATGTTTCAAACTCTTACACAAGCTCGTTGATAAGACGACAGTCTAGTTACAATTAAATGTCAGGAACTGAAACTGCTATTAAACAAAGGCTTGCCAAAATAAAAATGCAGTTTAAACGGGACTGTGAAATAAGAACTCAAATCACCAGTCACTAGCCTTTATTTCCGTCCGTTCAAGTCTGCAGTAGCAGCACTCATTTAAATGCTGAGCCCTTACATTTCGATCTCTGAATGATTTGCTATAATTTTTACTATTGACCTGCTTATCAAACAATAAAACTTGTAAAGAAGCGTTGTATAGCTTTCCTTTATTGCTATGCCATCTTCTTCAGGAAGAAATGCCGCCTATAGCGTTAATAATCTCTCAGCTCTAGGGAGTTTTTGATACATCTGCATACTAAGTTCTATCTTGAGAGGGCTTAAAAGAAAACAAGGTATAACAAAAGCAAATGGCAGATTTCTGACCTGATAGGGTTTAAGTGGACCTTAATGGCTCTGATAGGTGGTCTCTGAGGACTGCGGCATAAGAAAACTATTATAGATAAGTGATAAATAATTGCTTAGTCTTTACCGTGACCTATGAAATTTTTTGGTAACTCAGAGGAAGTCTTGATCTATAAAGCCACATGAAGTCACCAACATTTTAATCTGACCTGTATCTGTTTCAATGTCATCAACTTCTCCTGTTCGTTTGGGTCACTTAATTGTTGTTTTCATCGTCTGGCCCATAAGTCGTAACAAGCCCTTTTGACATTCCAACATTAGCACAGATGTCAGTGACTTCGGTTTAAATTAATGTGAAATATATATCCACTGACAACCTTGGTTCATCAATAAGCTAAATGCAGGAAAAAATTTGATTGCTGGTGGACAACGTCTTTATATACCAATAGCACTAGAGCATGTTGTCAGCCAAGATTCTGGAGGACCCACAATCGACAAAACACGAATTTCTTCTGAGTGCTCTATTTGTTTGTTCGATCAGTTCATTTTTAGGTTATGAGAAATATTTCTTGTTTCATAGATTGGAGTAGAAAACATAGATCTGCCGAAAGTTTGTTCTCAATGGTTGTACCCCTTTTTGAGTGTTATTTGGGACAATCCGTGGCGGTTGGTCCCGTCATTAATGATAGTCATTCCTACCGATTTTTTATAATTTTGTTGGAAGAATACCAGTTCACCCTTCTTCTTGAAGCCTTCAATTGCCAGGATTATACACCGATTATCACAACAGGTGGTCAGTAGGGGCCCCATAGTATACACTCTAATTATGTGGTTAGGACTATCTACATCTATTAGTAGTATTGTGCCTTAAATTTGTGAACCAGTAGCTTCATTAGAGAGCACAGGTGAAATAGATCTCAATGAATCGTTGGCCAGCAATATCCCTGCTAGTAGTTTCATCTGTTTTGCGTTGGTTTGCCTGTTTCGAGTTGACAGCGGCTGTCATTTATAATGTTCTAAACTGTTGACCTTGCATAACAAATCACGATGGCCAATAGCACCTCCAAGCTAACACAGTGCTATTATCATCCGTAGTTTTGTGAAATTATCCCTCAGCGCTTTTGCAATGGCTGACTTCTTCATCGTCGCTCTGCCAATACGTTTCCGGGTCACATTCAGTGTTTGGCTAGTTAAATATCTGCTTCGCCGGTTCAGTCTTGACCACCTTCCAACACAACAGAGTTAAAAGCATAAAGAAACCGTATGGAATGTTCATGTGACTTTATGGATAAGCGGTTGAAACTGACGCGAATTTTCCTCATATTTTTGGTCTATGATCAGACCTAGAGGTTTTAATCCCCATTTTCATTTTATATAAGACTTTCTTTAAAACAAATTACAGAAAATAAGTAGGGGTATTTCTGCATTCTCTGTAGTCTTTTGAAAGTTCTGTTTGATATCAATCTTTATTCGTAACGGCGTTTCGTGTAATCTGTGTACTGCTTACTCTTTACGTCCTTCGGTCATTGCCTTCCTTCTTCTCTGTTCTATGCAAATTACTATAATGCATATAAATTATGTTGAAAACTATGATAGACACAAGCAATCCTATAGGGTACTTTAACCGGTTTAAACTGGATTCTTTACATTTTTTTCTCCGAATCTGTACCTGCATTTTAGCCTTCTAATATTCTTCTGGACTCTGAGTGTACTGTCAAAGTTTGTGACTTTGGTCTTACACGATCCTTGACACAACGGCATCCGAAATCAGGAACCGCGAAAGGTGATTCGACAGACCCACTAGAAGCCGCTGACCCAAACCTTACGGAGTATGTAGCGACGCGTTGGTATCGTGCTCCCGAAATCCTGCTTTCCTCGACAACGTACACAAAGGGTGTTGATATGTGGAGCCTTGGCTGTATTGTTGCCGAAATGTTTCTCGGAAAACCCCTATTCCCAGGCACTTCGACCCTGAATCAGTTGGAAAGGATTACGAGTATTGGCCCTAGGCCGACACGAGAAGGTGTGTTTTTCCGACTTCCCCTTTTTACAGTTGGTGCTCTTTCCCCCTAGATCTGCAGATGTTAGATATTTAGGAGTCTCAACGTATTTGTTGATGCATTTATTAACTCTTTTTTAACTCTAATTGATCCAAATTTTTCGAAATTACACTTTGATGTCACTTGAAATATGCTTAAACTAAGCCATCAATCACAGAAGGTATAAAATATTTAGTCTTTTTGGAGTATTCTGCAAGTCTCTCCAGCATTCCATGGCACCCGATGTTTCATTTGACATTTTCAACAGTTCAGCGAAACTCATCGCAATATGCCTGGTTTGCCGTCTTTTTAATTCCAGCCGAATTTTCAATAAAGGGAAAGGACGTTTCTTTTTTTCAGAATTTGTATACTTGTGATTATGGGTTCGTGTTTCTGTGAGACATGCGTTTGTAGTGTTTATTATTCTGTTGAGCTGAAGTGAAGCACCTAATATCAAACCGAGCATATTTGGAGTCTTCAGGGACGGCTGCATTAAGCATAATTACGGCTAAAATTGAAGCGGAAGATTAATGAGTATAAAAATGTCTCTGAGTTAGGTTTCCGGAAAACGAACGTAATTGTTTTTAAGAATCCGATTTTTAATCTTTACGCATTTATTATGATGCTGCTGCACTTTTTTTCTGATTCTGGTTTGTGGAGTTATATTGTGAGTGCATTTCTGTGGGACTGGCCTCTTGTTACTTTGTTTTTGGTTCTTCGGCTTAAAGCTAATGTACCTTCTGATGTTCTCCGACAGCCAGGAATGTTGGAATTGATAAACTATTTTTTAAGAACATAGTGTATAGTTCAGTATGAACAAGACACTCACCATATTATATGGCTATTCTGCACGTATGATCCAGACAGTAAGCGATTATTCCGTTGGTAGAAAAATATTTGTCCGTTTGTGTGGGTTGTCTGAGAGGTGTGCATAGGGGGAGGATGATAAGAAACAGTGTGATAAGAAAACGTGGGATAAGCGGCAGTGAGTGCTTGGTAGAGCCCCGGTTATATCCCTCTTCTGATTATACGAAAAGTGTTTACCTGCTGCCTGATTTTATTGGACCCAAAATTATAGCTCGAAAAACTGCCGGTGTTGCTCACCACAAGGGTGGATGCATATACATAGGTATGAACTTCAGTGTCTCCCGCCGTGTTCCTCGCTCTCCTTGGGCATAGAACTGGGCGTTAGCCGATCTATCTTCGGTAGGATACCTTTATTTTCTCGCAATGGTCCACTCATTGTTGCTCCACGTTACCAGGACGCTGTGTACGCATGTGCCACGCACGCGGACTGAAGGACTGTACGCAGTGGGTTGGCGACAGCGCCTGCATTGTCAGCTATTGCCTACGCGCAGTGGACTCCGTCGTAGGCATTCCTGCATTTCAAACATAGCTTTGATGCCTTGGCCATATGAGCATTCAGCATCTTCTGCCTCGTATTTACTCTATTGACCTAAGTCCGCTCTTGGATTTCATATGTCCTGTCCCACAACAGATTACTCATGGAGTGGATAGTCATAATTTACCTTTTTTTCCTTCGAGTGGTTATAATTTTTGTGTAACCTTGACAGGATCTAAACTTATCCTGCTGGATTGAATTAGGTTAAATCTACATCGTCGGTGAAACCTGTAGGAAGCAGATTAAATATCTATTCATAAGAATAATTGGCGAGCATCCGTTTGCCTTCAATGAATTCTCCTCAGCCCAATATATTTTGGTGGGAACGGGGTCGATTACAGCATGGCAGTCATTAGAGAACTTTATTAAAGTTCGTCTTAACACGCAACCAGGGTGTGAGAATATGGGGATGGGAGGGGGTATTAAAGAAGCAACGTGAATGTTGCCAACTAAGACAAGGGAGACAGGAATGGCCATTTCTGGCTTATTAGCCGTCATCACCCAGTCATACACTTCGTCCGTCTATAATACTAGCCACAGCGTGGCAGCTGGTGGGGCTTGAGAGTGAGCTCTAAGGCAGACGGGACGAGTCAGTTCCGTAACCAATCTGTGAAGCGGCCATCCGCTAATGTCAATATTCCCGATCAAAAAAGGTAATACAACTATCTCATGGCTCAATGGTTAGAGCGTTGAACTTCTAAACAACAGGTCGTGGGTTCGAGCCTCGGGTGGTACCCTACCTGAGGTTGGGTATGGCTGGCTGATTATGGTGAGTAAGACAGAAATGGTCATTCCAGATAGTTGACCTTTGATCACGGTATGAGCTGAGCATTGATGAGGTTCTTCTGTGTGCATAATATCGGCCTCCGTAACTTATAAATCAGACGCAAAGCGTCTAGGGTTCAGACTTTGCCCGGAATCAACGTGTGCTTGAATGGTTATTATTATTATTATTATTATTATTATTATTAGTAGTAGTAGTAGTAGTAGTAGTAGTATTAGTATTTGTAGTAGTAGAAGTAGTAGTAGTAGTAGTAGTAGTAGTAGTAGTAGTAGTAGTAGTAGTAGTAGTAGTAGTAGATGTAGTAGTAGTAGAAGTAGTAGTAGTAGTAGTAGTAGTAGTAGTAGCAGTAGTAGTAGTAGTAGTAGTATTAGTAGTAGTAGTAGTAGTAGTAGTAGTAGTAGTAGTAGTAGTAGTAGTAGTAGTAGTAGTAGTAGTAGTAGTAGTAGTAGTAGTAGTAGTAGTAGTAGTAGTAGTATTAGTAATAATAATAGGGGATTTTATTGATTAACACTGCTCTCCGGCAGGTTTTGTCGCACATTTTCTAAATATATCTCGAAGATCTCTAAATGCGGGGAAAAATCGCAGCTAGAAAATAGTGCATTTGCTCACCCACGATGAGCCCTAGAGCAACCCTCTGCACAATGTTAAGTTCTAAAAGCTGTTTGTGGGCAGAAAATCAGACAATAATTAAAGGGGCCAAATGGAAGCTCCCAATGCTCGCTAAAAATACTGTGTTTCGAGAACAGAATCACAAAACATACTAACTAGATAAGTAAGCTCTTGTTGCGGCCCTCTGGCTGTTATTGGGCCACTCGAAGTGACTGAAGCTATTTTGCTAACGTTCGGTGTCCAGAAATAACGATAACCCCCTCCTCAGATTTACCAACGTTTTAAACTAATGAATAATTTCATGTTACCCAGTCAGCCAGTTCTCGGCTTGATTTAACTCGAAACCGTCTGGGGTAATGAAAAAGACCAACACTTCAAACGACAAACGTAAACTTGGAGGCATCATTTGAAAAATATTACGTTTTTTATTATTTTATAGCAGCGCACCTTTTACTGCCTAGGAAGGGTAACTGTGCAGGAAGATGTTCCTGATATGCTTGTCTAGAAATTGTTTTGCTTAGGCACAACGGAGGAAGCTTGATGTAACGCAACAGCCTATATTTCTTTCCGAAAATCTGAACGGGCTTCGGTAATGCTTTCCCTTTTCGGCGTGCAAGCGGATTTGAAGATGAGTGGTCTAACGCAGAATCTGATCTTCAGATCGAGGGTTCTCGTCGTGGATTTGGGGGGAGGAGTCAAAGGTTTCTTGGCAGAAAATTAAGCCGTACTAATGAGTGGTGCAAATCAGGAAACCACTGTCTGTTTTGCTCCTCCTCTGAATTTGAATGTGAATTAGCGTTGCACGCTACTGAAGTTGTTGAATCAAGAGTGGCTGCGTCGGTAGTAATGGGAACCCACTGACCACGTTTCGGACTATTTGATGTATTCCTTCTTTTAAAAGACTGTTTTCAGATTTCACTTTTCTTCCGTGACACGAATGTTCTATTCCTTGCAAAGCTTCGTTTCTAGGTTTTTAGACTCGTAAAAGTTTTTTTTCTGTAAGCTAATCTTTCCTGCTGCGTGGCAAAGGAAGGTTCATATAAAAATTATGTCCGTCACTTTACTGCTCCATAAAGTATAAAGCTTCGGAAATAATAAGCCTGCTCAAAGGTGATAGTCTTATACGAATAGTTATCTTTAAAAGTTCATAGCAAATCCTTAAGAATGTGAGAATTTTTCGTTCTTAGCGTTTTCTTTAGTAAAACCCATTGTGTACTTGTGGGCGATTACTGAACAGTACACACAACTCTCCAAAACCAGTTCGCCCGCTGAGTTCGAAAATTTCCACCATGTGCTCCACAGCATGGCGGTGCAGGGACTGTGACTTGCGCTGAATTATAGTGAGAGCAGACTTTCGCTGAATCTACCTCACTCTCTGTTCAACTCCCCCACCTGAACCCGCTGGCAAGAAGCGTCAAGAACACCGGAGACGGGAGAGGGCACCGGCCCACGCACTGTGCTGAGACCATCAACCTCACTTTCTCCCCCACCCCTAGCATCATGCCACCGCCCCAGCCGGTCAGTTGTCTGATGCGAGAGTGGGCGCAGTAGTTGACAGGGCTGTCGAAGCCGGCTGCGCGTGCCTCAGCACGACCTGGCCCTTTTTACACCCACACCAAGATTACCAAAACCAGGGGGTGAGAAGGAGCCACCACCGTCTGACTCTCAGTCCACTAGTCAACCACTCAACTCTATTGGCAGTTTAAGTTTAAGTAACGTTTGTCACATAGGCTTCATAGCAGCACTGACAATGTTGACTGAGAGTTTAGCCAGCGTAAGCGTTAGTACCAATGTGTCGCTGTTTAAGAACGATAAATGTAGCGACCGGCTTCTATTTTGCTTCCTAACTGATTTATTCAGAAATTTAAAAACATTATATAAAAGAAGTCTGCTGTGACAAGCTATTATTAAACCGTCTCTGATTTCCCAAGAAATTGAAATATGTTTTCATTATGATTCCGAGCAAAAATGTTGCTACATAGTGACCGTGCCTCATGTTTCTTAAAGTAGGTAACCTAACCTCTCCTCCGCTATCTTTATTTTAAAAACAGTCGTAGCTTCATATTACAGCCGCCTAAATATCAGTCGATTACCTGTCTATATGTACTGTATCACCATAGAAAATTCGGTGCTGTCACTAAATTTCCTGCCTTGCGGCATTAACATCAGTTTGCCCACACTCGGTGTTAGATAATCGAATTTTTCTTTATATGTCTGTAGTAGAGCCTAGGAAAACCAATCGTCCAATCTAACAACTTTTGGAAAGTGCAGTTATTGCAGAGCCTTGGTTCATTACTTTTTGGATAAACTGCAGTGTTTAAGATGAATTTGCATGAGCACTTTTTCTCGAATTCTAAAAACTTATGGGACAGGTTAGATAGTCAAAAACTTGACTACTCACACTTTCTCCAGCCAAAAACTCGGTATTTTCCCACTTCCCTTTCAATAAAATGTCATTTTCCTGAAAGCAGATTTAATTTGCAATTTGTTCGTCGTCGTTATAAAATATCATAACTCAGGAATAAATGTTCATGCAAGATCCAAGTCAAAAGCTCGCAAGTGGTCTTCTGTGTACTACCAAGGAGCTTAGACAAGCCCGCTTGAATGCTACGTGAATATGCAGGGTTTAAAAGTCTAAGCTTACATCGAAACTGACCGATTAACCTGCTGGACAATCCTGCTTCGGAAGCCCTTTCATAAAATTGTTTCAGGTGCTCATGCTAATAGGAGGCACCCAAACTGGGGCAGAATGCTCAGCGGGTGTTCAATCAGTTTGAATGCTTAACGTGCACTTACAACTCAAAAACTTCTATGCGTGATTATTAGCTGTGCGTAGGTGCTGTTATATCCGGTGGTCGAACATGTTTTGATACCGGCTGTTTGGTTGAACACTCTGTTATCATTCAGTCTCCTTGTCTTTCATTGTAGATATAGATTGTCTACGCTCCGAATATGGTGTCTCCCTGCTTGAAAAGCCCATTCCAAAGTGAGTTGTCTCCTTCTGCTTGAATGCATATTGCACTGCAACCTGATCATTCTTTACGTTGAACCCCGACCCTTGCCATTTCGCATTGACATTCTGTGAAAATTCAAACTGCTGTCTACTTCCATTCGTTATCTGTGTTATGCAAAGACGGGTTGCAGTTGACAAGCCGTCACGAAATTTGTTGGAACCAATAAATCCTGCTGCATGCGCCTGTTTAAAATTCATACCTTAGAAAAATGCTTCATATATCTGACCTTTTTTCGTCGGCTGTCATCCATCCCTCAGCTATCGCCCAGAGCTACCTAAGATTAGGAACTCAGCCCTTATTGACGTCTGGGCCTACGAAATATTGCTAGCTTCGTCCACGCTCATGTAAATTGCGGCTGCCATGGCTCGATGCCTCGCGTGAAAATCTGGTAGCTGAAAAATATGTTGTTATATGAGTAGTTAAGTGGATCTCATCACAAGTGAAGTAGACCTGTCAGTCTTGTGGTCAATTTCAATTTTCTCAAAAGCTAACTTTTAAGTAGTATAGACCTGTGTTCACCCTGCCGAAACAGTCACCGCTGGACTTATTGTGCTTAACGGAAGCTAAGTCAAAATGACATGCCACTCATCTGTCCGTATACAGTGACACCCGGTGAAAGTAGTTGTTATCCGCCTCCATCCGATCCTTTGAGGCTGCATTCAAATCAGTTAAGTCCTAAAGTTTACCCTCCCAACAACAGCAGTCTGGCGAACAAGAGGCCCTCTTTCACCGGATATTACCGTGTACGTACAGCCGCAGGGTGGTTCTACTTATTTTCCATCACTGTGAAACCTCTTCTCCCGGAGTATCTCTCAAACTCTTTACACTTTTTGATTGGGATGTCAAGCAGCAGAGGCATGATTGAATAAGACTTGGTCAATGACCAGCTTGACAGTAGTCTAGCATAGGGGACCTGAAGTTCAGCGCTACCATCTCTGTTAACTTTTGATACCTGTCTGGTGACAGGGTATCCCGGGTGTGTTCTTCCTATCGTACTGGCGCATATATCTGTAAAACCAAGAGCCAATTCATAGAACAAAACCCTTATTCGTCTGCTATTTCGGATTTGCACTCTAATCTATCATCAAATGCAGAACTAGCGCTAGGTGATGATTACAAAAAGGCTTCGGTTGCTACATGGTCGCAGATCTGCTGAATGACAAGCAAACGACCAACGCTGGAGATTACCACTTTGGTAATCAACTACTCGGAAGTGGCGGCCAAGCCCGTAGGATGTAAATTACGAGCATGCACTGAACTTTTAGGGATCACTGAGTTGAACTCTCATAATAAACTTGTTCCTAGGCTACGGCGTGTCACTCCCATCCACATCCCATGCACCTGTACTTCCCGACCTATTTTGGCTCTATCTCTGAGGGTGGGTTCGAGCGGGAATCAGAAACCTCAGCAGCAGCTATATTTTATAACCTTCATTTTCACCTCTCATTTTCAATGGAGACGTCGTTCAAGGTGTACCTTATCGACCCTATCGGCATCTACTTCCGTCCACTGGGTATGACTGTTCATCACCTTTTTACATGACCCTATGTTTGGCTGGGAGGAAAGGTAGGGGTTGTTCGGACGCAGGAGAGTGCAGAGTCCCTTTATGCCTTTCATCCGCTGGCTTCTAAGGTTAATAAGGTTCTCCAAATTACACGAAACTGAAATACCTGTCACTTCAAAGGACTTTTGTCCGTGTATTTTTTTTTAATTAAGTGAGCTTAGCTACTGGTATAGAACTTCGGAAGATGCTGATGAGAATCCCTATTGTACTCCAGCTTGAGACAAGCCAGCAGATGAGATATCTGGATAGAATACAGTTGACTATACTTTTGACAGGACTGTCATTACCGTCTCAGAGGTGTTTGTTCTGACAGATTGACACTACTATTAGACAGCATTTCGATTTTCCAGAAAACGGGTAGCTGGTTTAACTGAAAAAACCTTGATGATATATGAATGTTTCAGCCATCCCAATTCCCGGCCACCAGCTGTCTGCTGTTCAGCAGAGGTTGATAAAATTAGTCATTCTGGTATTCGTGTGCTATGGCCTACACGGCAAGGAATATACAAATAGTGTATGTCGCTCAGTTGACCCGATTTTCACTTGACTTCTGTGTTTCTTAGCTGCAGCCGGTATCCTTTAACCCTACGCTCAATATAACCAGTTAAGATTAAATTGAATTCGGTATGAATGCCTTGTATGGCCGTCTAAACATGACATGGGAATAGGGACCGCCCCGCTCGCTTAAAATAGGTGGCCTTACGGTAAATTTCAGGAAGGGTAAATAGACCCGTCTCTTAACGCTAACATGTACCTTAACATAAAATAAACTGTCCTGAATCTTAACCCTAGCCCTACCCCAAACCTAAACCCTACAGTTAACACGATTATAACTTTAACTCTTAGCCTTATCATGACCCCAATCCCAACTCTGACCCTAACCACAAACTTAAACCTAATCATAGACTTAAACCTTACTCTCCCCCTAATCCTGACCATAATTTCCAGGAATGTGGCTCAAAATGGCATTTATTTCGGGCAGTTCCTATTCCAGTGTCCCGTTTAGGTGACCATACAAGGCATACTTACCTCGGGATCTGTGTCAAACTATTCCTACTTTGGTTCAAATAGAGGGAAATTCATCTCTGTACGTCTTTAGAAGGGGCTCTTAACGACACGCGGCAGGATTAAGCGGAACCGCTCACCATAAGTGGTTCCCCATAGTGCAGGCGGTCTTGTGCTGGACTATAAGGGGTCAGGAATGGATTAGTGCTAGGTTTATGGTTACATTTAGGGTTGTGATTAAGGTTGGGGTACAGCGCTGGAATTTTGCGCAAGACCACCTGTCATAGGGAGGGTATCTATTCCCGCGTCTACCCTTTAAATATTCAGTCCAATTTTAAGGGTAACGAACGATTTCGTGTGTCACAGTAACGCCACTTTCTCCTCTAACTTCCAATTGCAATTTCCCAGTTTACCAAGTTGATTGAATGTAACTCTTCTCCTTCTTGTCTACTGTTTCTTCCTGCTCGTGTTTTTCACTTCCCACCAATTTCGTCAACAGGCCTCTGAAAACCCTGGATGATATATTTCCAACCCTGGAACCGTCCGGTCCACTGGATTTCCTCAAGCGTCTCCTTGTACTAAACCCCAATAAAAGACTCACTGCCGAAGAGGCCCTTGAGCACAACTTTGTTCAAAAGTATGTTGCATAATAACGAAGGCTACCGAGATGAAAATACCATTTATATCTGTCTGCGGCCCAAGAAACCAACAATCAGCAAAGCCTTCTAACTAGGAACTAAAATTGAGTCATGCAGGTTGCGCGGATATTTTATTAAATTGGACGCATAAAAACGTTCCTGATCTCCGCAAAAAATTACTTTTAACCCTCGTCCTTCCGTGAGGGACATGCTCCTAGTCAGTCAATAGTTACCATTGTAGCTCATGGGGTGATAATTCTTTAAGCCATTTCCTCTAGTTACCTAGTGCAGCTGGCGGCTGCAGTACTGATGGGGGCAGAATGCTTTAGGTATGTCGTGGATATTTGTTAGTTCCTTGGTCAATAAAATTAGTGTTCGTCAAGATGCATTTATATGGTTGTCAGTGGGTAGTACAGAAGGGCATCGCTCAGCTTAACTTCTAATCTTACCTGAAATTATGCCATATGAAAGCTGACAACATGTTACATTGTTTCAAACCATTTATGGTTAGCCTCGTGGACGTGATTTTATTTCGAAGCTGGGTAAATTCCCTATTAGTAAATTCTACCCCCTGTAAGTTACACCACGTGGAAACAGACAGCATTTATATTTATCCCAGCTGTTTGTAATGTGTTCGATATAGATGAGTTCTTCCTGAAGTTCGAACGCTTGAGTAAAGTACCTGTCCAATGATGTCAAGGTTTGCTTTTAATGAGCTTGATCTTCGAAGGTCATTACCACGCATTTCTTCGTGCAACCTTTTAGTAAATGCGTTTTCGTCGGTTTTGACTGCGTCAAAATGTGGAGCCACCAAAACTTTTGGGATGTAAGCGCATCTGATCCGCATTTTTCACCCTGACCCGTACAAACGAAGTGGCACTGTGATAATTACACTTTTCAGTTACTGTAGCTGCATTTTCTGCACAAGTAATCAGCAAACTCTGAAGAAACAAGATCCTTGACGAATCCATAAAATTACGCACCGTGTCTCAGAAATTTAAAAAATGCGGTCCACAAGTAAATAGGCCAGCAAAACAAAGAAATGTATAGCTTTAGACGTTGGCTATAATCATTTTGGTTAAGTTAGTTCTCTGCAATAACTGTCTGTGAAACTGTAGGGATTTCTTGTGTGGTCCCCGGGCAGAATAGGGGACTATGAACACCCGGTTCGCAAATGGTTTGTGTTGCATCCTAGTGATGATGGATTAGTTTTAAGGTTAGTGTTGGTGTTAAGGCTAGGGTTATTTAGGGTTAAGGTAGGTTATGTTTACGATTAGGGTTGCAGTTATGGCAGATGTTAGGGTTTGGACACGAGAATAGGTACACTTCCTGAAGTTTAACGCACTGCCAGCTCGAAAACTCGCGTAAAATTCTCAACTGAATCGATAGCCGGAAGCACTCTTCCGGGTCTAAGGTCATGCTATTTTCTCACATTACGAGACGGAGGATTGATCTGAAGACCGAACCTACAGGCGAACAGAATTCAGATCGGGACTGCTGTAGATGGCCTTACAGCCATTCTCTCTAACCGCCATCATTTAAGTCAGGTTAGTAAGACCAAGAACCTTTATTCCTGACTGGTAATGTGTTGACTAGCTCTTTATACTTAAGCAAATCGTAGAGAAATCTCTGCGGTTACATCACATCCTCATACTCTACTGCCTGGATTTTTACTGCTTTACTGCTTCTTTCTATGCGGTCGTCTATAACGATCGCATATCCAGCTAGGCGAACACAAACAACAAATAAACTGGTAGCTGCTCTCATCAAAAATTATTTCTCAAGACTAATAAATTGCAGATTTAGTCAATCCAGGCCTCGGTTTTCTCGCATTGGTGTTCTGCTGGTTGTATCGTCCGGCTGCTGCGTTGTCTCTTGTTTCTATATGCACGCATAGACTTGCACCATCATAGCAGGTTATTACCAATAAATGGCAAAGCATCTGGCCTTTGCTTTGAGACTGAAGGCTTAACTTTCAGGTAAATGGATTTATCCGCTGGTTTTTACTATCATATACAAAAGCTGCAACAGGCTAGACCACCGAAAGCTTGGCTTGAATTACCACTCGTTATATATATATATATATATATATATATATATATATATATATATATATATATATATATATATATATATATATATATATATATATATGAGACCACAGGGTGGAATTAAACCCTTTAAAACAAGTTGGTTAAGAATTTTTCAAACACCGCGTGTTTCCAAATAATAGTTTCAACTCCACAATTAAGTGACAGTTTCTTCTGCACACTCCTATGGCTTCCATCCAATAGATGAACACCATCTGATTAGATAAATTGATCAAGTTGCGATAATTAACACTTACAGAACGACCTTATCATTAGAAAAAAACAGTGTATCAAAATGAACAATAACTTTAAAAGGATACTTGAATTAAAAACGCTGATGTTAGTTAATTTTGGTCTTCACTTTATTCGGATTCAACTGTATAGTGGCTTCACTTGTCAGTTTTACTAACCAGTTCGGTTAATCCAATGCTGAAAAGAGTAACAATTAAAATGGCATGATTTACGTTTCACTTTTTTATGTAACAAACATTGTACAAGGAAAGTGTTAATGAGAAACCTTTCAATTCCGCTGAGGGAAATGACGTCCTTTTTGAAAATATGGTTTGACAAATTCAATATTTTACTTTTAATAAATTTAGAAATCAAAGATTTTGTAAACCCTCTTTGGCAGTCAAAGCCAAAGTATTTAATCTTTGATTTCTTCATATCACTTATTGAGCACGCAAGCTTTATAATATACAACAATATTCTAACTCACATGAGATTACTCCGCAGTGACATATTCATTTATTTATGAGATCGCCCTCCACTCAATAAGTATTACCTCTCCAGCATAGTCAGACGTAAATAGAATTTTAGATGATGTGCAACTATAAAATATGTTTCCTACTAAAATGCTGCATAAATTAAAAAAGGTCGTTTTTCAGAAAGACGTCTTCCCAAAAGGTGGTTACGGGAAAGTTGTTTCAGTCTTATGGAAGTTAGCTGAACCTTCCGAAGTCTGAGCCTATTGTCTGAGAAGCATTACCGTAATGAAAGTTGCCCACGTATTGAGCCATTTGAACTAATCATATCATGCACCAATCAGTATAAATTATATTGGCCTCCGGTGGTATACAGTAGATTTCCTATCTTTAGAAATGTCAGTGAAAGTTGTTAAATATATTATAGATTCTAATTAATTACTTACGTAGGGTTGTAATATTGATCATCCTGCAGCTTTATCTCAAGATCTTTTAGTTACTGGAGGGTACCAGCTTTTGAAAGAGCTTTCTGTTCACCTGCAAAAAGCATACTGTATATAGAGTGGTTACTTAAGTTGTATGAAATTTTCCCTTTGATGTTTGATGTTCTTATAAATTCACATATATTTTATAGAAAACAGGAACGAAATATTCCTTCATGTACTCGTTTGGTAGCAAGTCACACCTTCTTCAGATTTTATACTTCAAAAAAGTGTACCTTTAATTTTTAAAAAGTTTTTAATTAAGATATTTTTAAGACAATGAAATGTTCATTCATAATACATCGTATTGGCCAATTGACTAATGTTGCTTATAAAGTATGCAATATGATCCACACCCATGGTCAAATTTGATTGGAACAGGGTGAGTGCTTCCTCTCGTCGTAGAGAAATGTGGGATTTTCGTTAAACAGAATGTATACCTCATGTAGTTTGGAATCCTTTAATACAATTGCAACGGCTGATAGGGTTTTAAGTTCTTCGCAATTTAGAACGTTTATTAAAACCTAAATATGCCCTTTCTTCAAGCGTAAAATGCATAGAATATGTAACTTACTACCAAACGCTTAAAAGAAAGAAGCTTTTGTGCATGTTTTCTATAAAGTATAGTTGAATTTACAAGGCGATGAAAATCAATGAGAAATGCATACTACTTAAGTAGCCACTTTTTCCAGAGTATGCTTTAGTCGAAGCAGCTCATTCAAAAACCGGCAACCTGATAGCTAAAATATTTCGAGATTCGGTTGTATTATAATCAATAGTAAAACCCTATTTAAGTAATTTTCCCGAATCGAAAACACATTTGAGAATTTTGGTTGACACTTTGTGAGATGTGAAATCTACTGTATATGTTTGTGGAGAGTT
Source organism: Schistocephalus solidus (assembly GCA_017591395.1). NCBI lineage: Eukaryota > Metazoa > Platyhelminthes > Cestoda > Diphyllobothriidea > Diphyllobothriidae > Schistocephalus > Schistocephalus solidus. The sequence goes on from WEDG01001293.1 coordinate 163,518, forward strand.
ATGGCAATGAAACCCTGTCCGTTTCTCTGACTTTGTGAACTGTTATTCCCGTAGGTTCCGAGACAAATCTACTGAAATCCGCTTAAACCGAGCCATTATTCCTCCGTTAGACGATTGCCGACAGCTGAGTGTGGCAGACTATCGATCGAGACTCTATAAGGTAATTTTCGGTATTTTATTGTTGTTTGTTCGTCCTTTAGGAGAGTCATCTTGTTGTATACCCTCTCCTTCTTTCCGTAAAATGCTTAGCTCCACCGATTTCTTGCTGAAAAAACAGTTGCTGGGATGAGGACACACCGTGGAGCGCAGTATATCCTGTTGAGAAGCCTGTAAGTGAGCGAACCCAACACGCAGATACCTGCTTGGTTATTTCATTAATACTCGGTTTGAAATAAGGACTACTGTCCGAAAAACATTCGGTTATGTAGTCCGCAAGCAAATTAAAACCGGTAAAGGACACTTGCGTATGGTCTTTCATTGCGTTTCATCGCTCTCGTAATTTAGAGTTAAACTGCTTGTTCTGTTAAAATCCGCTCAAATAATGGACCTATGCATTTAATGAACAAACTAACCATTCTGTTAGTTCTATTTTCTCGTCAGTGTTCTCTTGCATGACTTGTTTACTTGTTTCCTTCCCTTGGGTCTTTTTATTTTATTCTTCTGTTTTGCTCAGGACCAAGAGGTCTCTTTTTCTTTCCTATGTTTAAATCGCCAGGTAGGCTTTTAGTGGCAGTACCCAACACTAAGTCATATGCCAGAGACAACTGTCTCACCTGGACTCTCTCAGTTAAGCTAATATGTTTTCTGCCCTAGGAAAATTATTTGAGTTTTGGGCATTTCTCATTTTTGAAAGTTTAACTTGGATTAATTTGGAAGGTCTTTTGAATGGACTGCTCTCTAAAATGATTTTTAGCTTTGCACATTTAAATTTCCAATGTTCGTGAGAACCAGTTTCAGGTGTGAGCGCAGTGAATTAAAAAGCCAAAAAGTCCACAACTCCATATATACAAGGCTGGGATCTTGCCTGAGCGAGTGGTTAAATGTAGGTCACTTTAATAAGGAGTTAGCGCCGTCTGTCCCTCGTCCCCAAGGAGGACAGCGTTGTCTGGCAACTCACTCCTTGTCCATAGAAACCAGACTTTCCTCACTTCGGTCCAAGAGAGAGAGCTTCCATAATATCACATTAAAAAGAAATCTCCGCATAACTCGCCTTTCAGTCCAGTTAACCAAACTATTCCTTTGGGTGGCAACCGTTTGACCAACACTGATCAGGGTGATGTAAATTACCCTCATTACTAAATCAGTGTCATTCTGCAATGTCAAACAATGGCCTAACCATGTCACTATTCTAAGCGTGTTAAGTATTCTTTCCTATTTGGGGGGGGCATTTACCGAAATCGATCTATTTTCTTGGTTCTACTACTCACCGTCAATGCTAGCTTCCACTAGCTGCTTTTATTTTTTGGTCTTCTTTCGCATTAATGAATAGTTCGTGGGGCTTTTTTTCGGTGATCATTATTTACGCATTCCTGCAATGTTGTGTAAATTTCCGCCAGCCTTATGTGTCAGGGCGGATTCCCTCCTAACAATTTATACCGACCGTTTTATTTAAGAATCGCTTTCCCAATGTAAAAACTCAGGAGTCATACAAGCAATGCTTAAAACAAAAACATTCACGAGCCAGAATGTTTTTCCTTTGCATACTGCAGTTTCTTCTGCTCGGCTTTGTCAGAAGGCAAGCCCGCTTTATAGGCGGTTGCGCTCATATTTTACATTCGACAACGATTGCTCGTGGCCTTTAAAGGCGGAATGTGGACGAAATTCATCCAGAGAACTTCTATCTTTCCGAATTACGAGTGGAAACAAAAACTTCGCATCGTCTCTTGCACTTCAGCAAGTCACCTTACGCGTTCCAACATCAACGCTATGGGATGTTTTAACTTTTATGGATTGCATGCATCCTTTTCTCAGCGTTCCAACCCTTTGCCAGTGACTTAGTCTCATCTTCGCAACCTTTTATAGATGATCATGACCAAAAAGGCTGAGCGAAGGCAAGAACTTGAGTCCCGTAACATGCACTACTGCGACTCGGTGGCTGGCTCCGATGAGCAGGGTGTAGAGAGCGAGGTACTTCATCTACTTGCTGTTTCATTTTGTAGACCCTTAAGGTATTGCTTAAATGTATTCCGTGGGTACATTTCTCTGTAATAAATGAATTGTTTTTTCCTTATCCCAGGTCTGTTCTTCTCAGAGTTCCAGTGCCTCCTCCACTATCCGAAGCGCTTCTCGATCAACAGAAATATGTAAACTCGCTTACATCTTTCAATCTCCTTTGTCGATATGAAAAATTAATTACCCAACATGTGTTTATCTACCTGTCCTCTTACATGAGCATTCAGAGACTAGTTTGAGATTTTGAAGATCCTGTTAACTTCACCAATCAGCCAAAGTTTTGTTATACGATACAGCCCCCCTTTTGACACGTTACTGAACGAATTTTAGCCGTTCTCCATAGTTTTCTAAGGCATTTCGGAACAAACCTCGCAGTGTTCTGAACCGGAAACCCCGACTTAAACTCCATCGTCCGACTTCAGTTATCTCTTAGTAATCAAAGTCCATGAATACTGTACGGAAATTGTGACATACCTCTATGCGCATTTGATACCTAATTAACCTTATCGTTTAACACCGGTTTATTATCGATGCATCCTCCAATGTTGTCAATTAACTCCCTTACGACAAAAAGTCTAAGAAACGGTAAAAATCTCGCGGATCATCAAAGCAACCATGTCGATTTCGATTACTTTTTCCGTCCCTAGCTAGAAGTTCTTCTGCCGAGAGGCCATCTCGGCCCTACGAATCCAGTCACAACCCTTCTCAAAGAGGTACGCAGGCGCAGCCAATGCGAAAGAATTCGATGTCTCCCCGGCCGCCATCAAATCGCGCTGAAAACGGGGTTCGCACAAAACTGCCGCAGACCTACATGGTACGGAAAGAACGTGGTCCAACGCCTTCGCGGTCTGCTGGTTTCCAGATGGTAGTTCGGAGGGATCAAGTGAGTTTCTCTTACCTACGATAACCACTGTCTATTCTTCACTTGTGAACATACACCTCGTGGTCTCTGTTATATTTTAGTCGTCCGAATCCCTCAACAGCCGACCCCACAGTCATACGGGCAAACCGAAGCAATCCCACTCAAAAACTCCACCTGAGAGTTTACCCCTGAGGCCCCGTCGAAACGCATCTCTATCTAGATCCAAAACGTTTTCGGAACCCCACCGGAGTGCCGGTAGGGGAAGCTCAGCAGTCAGTCGGGAACCCAGCCTAACGCGTCTGCAGAAACAGTTCTCTCGCTTGCCGCAGACCTTCTCTAGGGCCGCTGCGAATCCAACTATCCTTCGAAGCAACACGTCGCCGGGTATTAGATCGTCTGCTCAGTTGCCCAATCAATCCCTACAAAACCGGGTAATCAGGAGCTATTTCGTTCTTGACCTTTGCATACCATCTTTAGTGCATGTTATTTCTAGCAAACTTTGTGGCCGTCAACTACTTCAGATGGGCAGCCTTTCGGAAACTAAAGTACATTGCGGTGTTTGAATTACATCAAATTTCACACTTTCCAGTCCGTTGAGATAATTCCCTCCTTAATGCCTGCCTATCGCAGCAACAGGGTGCGCTAGTACTTTGGACGGTCTGTGAAAAAATCGCTTTTAATTTTTAAAAATGCATTGGAATTGAAACGAGCTGTCGACAATGTTCGGTCTAATTAACAAAACTCTATTTATTTTTTCAAAAAGCACAATTATTGGCACAGTATACTTATTAGTAAAGTTGCTTTGAAAACGCCCTAGCATCTTCACTTTGTAAACTAAGCAAATTAATCCCTTTGACTAATACGCTCACTTTTATGGAGTTATTCAAGCTGTTCAAGGTACACTCTTCGATCGAAAAGGGTAATCAATGCAGCCATTTGGCTCTCTGGACTTGCTGCCTCCGAAATTGGTCACTAAACGGCAAACCGTACAACTAATACACATTTGACAGATACCTCATTTAGTATTGAGATGTTGAGTCAAAGAAAGTTTTTTAGTTATACCGTCTGCGTGGTTGTGTTCCAGCCGGAATAAGTATAGGGGAGCAACAATTCATTTACCATAAGTATGGTTAACACCCTTGTGTCTCTAGTTAGATAGGTTAGACAGTATATCGGATCCCCAGCATTATAGGGTCTTTTACTATTTATAGTACTTATTTATGGCCCGGCTCATAATAATGGTTTCATCGCTTAAACTAAGGTTAAACCATCAACATCAAACTTATGTATATTTTGTTAAGTTTCCTGTAAATGCACGTGCACTTTTCTGAGTTTCAACTTAAAAGCTTAGGAGGAAGTTTTATTGATTTCTGCCAAGGATAATGCAAAATTTTGAAACTGATTATTTCAGCCCATTCTACAGGAATTCCCATTGATCGATTGGTAAATACAAGTCCGTCTTTGGCAAGTTATCATCCACTCATACAGAGTATTCATGGCCGTGTATCTAATTGATTAAATGGTAATACTCGGGTTCCTCAGTGTCGATCACTGCTTCAACCAAAGTTTTGGAAAACCTGAAATCTAACTTCGGATTCAGGATAAAAAATGTGAGGAAGATTAGAAAAGGCTTTGGTAAGGATCACTTATATGACACCGTAAATAGGACACGGGAAATGGGACGCCCGCCATACATTTATCTATGCACCCAATTCCAGATAAATTAGAGTTAGAGTTAGGGTTAGGCTTAGTTTTAACTGCAGGGTTCGGGTTTGGGATGGGCTTAGTGTTAAAATCTGGACTACGGTCTAAGGTAGTCCTATTGGGGTTAGGATGTGGGGATGTTTACCCTTTTTCGAATTATGCACATGGTCACCGTTATTACTTGGGCGTGGAGTTCCTATTGTCGCGCCTGTTTAGGGGGCCTTCGAAAGTATTTCGAATATAAGGGGCATGGTTGGTCATAGTAGAGCTGACTGTAGAATTACAGCATATATGGACTTCGTTTTAGACAAATTGAGAAGTCCATTGGTAAAAGAAATTTTCAAATGTCATAGGCATTCACTGCGATAGAACTTGAATCGTTTACCTTATGTAGATAGTGAAAAGAGAAACGTGCTTGCAGCACTACACTCCAACCCTCTTTTGTTAATTCAAAGGTCCTTCTGTGCTTCCAAGTTGCCGATTTAAATTGCCGTAATATATATTTCTGTCCCCAATATTTTCAGATTAAACATTCTAACTAAGTAAGGGAGACCGGAAGGGTTATTTCTAGCTTAATTCGCCATCAGCAAATAATCATACCTTAACCCCCGATCGCAGTTCCAAGACCGGAGTTCCAAGTAAAGTCGTATTCCGTCCCGCAGTCGGGGCAGATCGCTGGGTTTAATGTCTATGTGGTTTTGAAACGGTGACTCCTGTAAATCCCCAGTAGGAAGGATCCCGACTATCATCTAAGCCTCGGCTTCAGAACCTTAACGGCTGAAAGCTTTCACCTTACATGTTTTCTTGTCGGATGAACACACGATGGTGGATACACCGACCTCCGACCCTTGGGAGGGGCGCTGTGCGGCGTGCACGCGTTTTTGCACCCCCGAATACTTTTACTCGATGGTAGTGAAAGCCCCCTCATCCTCCAGCTCTCCGCAGTTTCCTCATTTATCGGATGTCTCTACTTTAGCTTCGAAACTCGATAGATTAACGGACTTGTCATATGGATCTCTCCCCCTTCACTATCGTTGGTGGTCGTGGGGGGAGGGTGAGATTAAGAATCAAGACCCCCCGTGCTGTCATCAGGCTCGTCATCGCCATTCACAGGCCCGGCGAATTACTTGCTCGCCACTGTGAAAATCCATCCATTGAAAGCACTTTTGGCGTAACGACGTATTTACATGTACAGAAGTCATCTAAAAATGCCCATTATGGCGAGGTACGTAAACTGGGCAGGCCATAAAGTAGGACTTTGTTTTTCGTAATTATATGATCGCTGTCTACTTCATATGGACCTATACTTCGATTGAGAGGTTTTCTTACCCTTGTCAGCTTCGCCTTCGACTACAATTTATCGTCAGTATTAAACAGACAGGCAGCTTTCAGTTTTCGGCTATTATTAACCTTAAAGTCAAATGATAGAGTGCTTCACCAATTCGGTTGAAGCACGTAATATGCTTTGGATCTCCAAGTTAAACTCCCGGTAAGGGGCTGTACAACCACATGCAACCAGTTATGTATAAATAATACCGAAAAATATAAAAGGCTGGAATAATCCGTTCTGGTGTATTTGCCGTCATCAAACGTTAACGCCTCGCTCAAGCCGAGAAACTCTGGGACCCGAATTCAAGTCAGTTGGTAATCACGCATCTGAGTAAAGTGCTCCACCAGTCCTGCCTATCGCTATCGGTGATGCTCAGTCGCACGGCAGTCGAGGCTCTGGTAGGATAATCGTCAGCGGGTGAACTGGTAGAACGCTTGACTAAAGTACTCGGGACCAACTGATTCAGATTGAACTCTCAAAACTACCTCGGTTTGAAATCGAGCTGTGCCCGGCCGGTGATGACGAGTTAGCCAGAAATTGCAACTTCAGGTCCCTTGTCTTTGCCTACGTTTCTCTCGGTTGCACAACTTTGCGATTTCAGCTGAAATTACCGAAAAAATTGGAAGTAAAATCATTTTATGCTCTGTTTTTATTGTATTCAAACGGTGGATTGGAAAACTATCAAATTCAGTGATATAATTGCGTAAAGTTTGCGCATTTTAAAGCTTGCGTTCTGCGATGCTTTATTCCAATCTGGAAGTCCTTGTGTCCTACCCCCACTGCTTGCTACAAGCTTCATGTTTCGCTGAAGGTTTTTAACAGCTAATCTTTAACTGTGATGTTCAAGCAACCCTTAAGTCATTGTTTAATTCAGAGTAATGCATAAAATCACATTTTTGGTTTTAATTACTATCAAAAACCGCAATGCGGATGTCAAGGCCTCTCTGTTATGTCTAACTCCCAATGTTCATTTCACGCAGTCACAGCGCGAAGGGCTTATATGAACTTTTAACAAATGCCTTTGTTGACCTTAGTGAATGTTCCCAGTGCTGTTCTCCACGTTCTGAATCTCTTGTTTTCTTGCCTTCTTCTACTTACGCCTCTCTGTTCTCTTCTGCGCACTCTGCTGCCTCACTCTCCCCTCTTTTCTAGTCGCCTCTTGCTCGTGCGTATTTCCTGAAATTCCATGATTAAAATCTTGCTCATTTCTTCGATGTCGGCTAGTGAAGAAAGCGGTTCCGTGTTTGGTTATTTTACTTGAAACACCATCGGGCGCTGCGGTTGGTGTGACCCCGCAAGCAAAAATACCACTGACACAAGCTCGTCAGCGAGCGGACAACGGTGCTCCTTCCTTGTGTGCGGTTGTGATTGGATAGGTCACTGTCGTCGCGCCTACCGCATTTCGGTGCCACGCGGACACTTGCAACCAATCGGAGTCGCGAGAGTAACCGCGAACCAACCGAAATGGAATTAATGTCGAAGGAGGGCTCACCGATCTGGCTACAGTAAAAAAAATATGCTTATCAACTTTGGCCCTTGCACGCAGTCGCATAGCGACCGGTACTTGAGCAGATGGAATACTGGCGAAGGAAATGGAGACTGACGTCGTCGACCGTCCGTATTACAAGCCTACGGTTAGATAACCCGGGGTTTGTACCTCAACCACTTATCCATTAAAGTCTTGATTCGAGAAACGATGTAATGAAATTTAAGGTGGTGGTAGAATGGCTTACATAGTTCTGTTCTGCTCTCCGTCCTTCACTTCACGGTTAACCTCTAACAGACCGCAGGTTGTTCCAATTTTTGATTCCTAAACAGTCTGCAATCTTTCTCAGTACAGGTCGAGACAGAGCTTGTGAGTTAAGATGAAAATTTTAATTGACTAGCGCTCTTTGGAGTTATAAAGGCTTGGAACGAAAAAAGGCGTATGCCACTTACAGTTACTGGTTTCCCCATATCGCGAATGTTTCTTCTTTGACTGGAATAAACTTGTTCCCGTCAGTGATTTGACAAGGCTTTTCGAAGTAACCAGTTTTCTTGCTCTCCGATAGTGGGATGTACCTGGACCATACATCCCGTGAGAATGATTGGAGGTGCTTGGACACCGAAACTGACCGTAAGGAGCAAAAATTACTTTGTGAAGATTACGAAAGTAAATTGATGCCATGTGCACGTATTGAGAATTTAGTTGGCTAACAACGTACATCCTGGCTTCCAAACACGGTCATTGGCTCCACTGCCTTTCTTCTAGCACTTATAAACTTTAAGGGTTCATTTGCATCCTTAAGATTCTCACTCATTTCGTCCTGAATATTATTAGTCACTGTGCTATTCGATTGAATCACTGTGAGCATCATCAAACATGCAACGGTTGCCATAGATTATCATCATTTTATTGACTTACTAGATCATTCTGTTGAGAGTAGAGAAGGTTTTTAAGTCGGTTCTAATCAAGCCGGCCTAGGGACATTTATTTTTTATTTCATCGAGCGGGGCACCTCACTGCTGGATGACCGCCAAAAGTGTCCAGAGTCTCAGTTCAACCTCTGCGCAGTCTCGGTTTTCCACCTGCTGTCGGGTTGCAGGGTCGAGACAATGGCCATTTTTAATATGAAAGCATTGTTAGGCTCTTAAAAGTGACCGCGAACGTAAGAAGCTGAATCGTGATCACTGCACCTTCTGTTTCATGCATTATTTATGATAAAGTTGAAGGCTGTTATTTTAGTACAATAGCGCTACCCAATTGTGTTTTTATCGCATGAACTTACGATAACATTTATCCTTTGGCCCTGAGTTGACATCACAAGGATGCTTACTTTTTGTTGTCATTATAGTTCACATTATACAGTGATTATGATGACGACAATCAGTAATATAATTATTGCACTTACCAGCCAAACATCCCTGCTGCTGAATGTCTGATCTTCGACTTCCTACCTCAGCGGGGAGCAGCGAATTGGTTGTTGAACCAACTTGATAGACATTTCGTTGCCCCCTCCCCCTAGTGGAGAGATGCTGGGTAGGGTAGAGAATTGCATTTCGGTTGCCTCTGTCAGTCATTTCCCTCTCCTCCCTCCCTCCCTCCTCTCTCTCTCTCTCTCTCCCCCCATCCCTCCACACGCCATCTCTACAGGTGCGTAGTCACGCCTAATTGGACGGCTCATTGACCTGCCGTGGTGCCGATCCCCTTTGAACGATCGTGAACGTAGCCTATGGGTCTTCTCCATCTGCGGATGTTGTTTTTACCAGAGCGACGCCACTTAAGTCGGCTAAGCCGAATGCAGTGCGCACCTGTACGGTTGTTAAAGGAGTGGGAGGGACATCCCCGGTTCGTTCCAGTTCCCCCTCTTTGTTAGGGCATGCAGTTGGCTAATGAACTGCGTCAAATGTTAAACTAGATTTCCAGTTTCTCCTCTTATTAAGACGCGAGTGCCTGTGCGCTAGTAAGTGAGCGAATTGTGGTAGTTTCGGGGAGGAATCAAACACCTTTCTCCCACCGCCAGCGCCAGCACGCCCGCATTGGGAAGCTCTTATCGTCCCTGAGGCAGGTCAAAATTCCGGCCAGCTCCGATTACGCACTTGGGGGATAACACCTGTTAGTTAGCAGCCTACCCTCCACGCAGGCACCCCCGCCCTTCCTTTCCATTCCATTAAGCCTGGTTTGAGGAATTTCACATACAGCTCTCTGTGGGCTAAGATACGTGCCGAGTCTGCTCTTCAAGACTACGAGAACATGCTTGGCCTCTGAATCTGCTTCCTACAACATACTATATGCTTCGTCGTTAGTCTTTTTTGACGGAGAGTGGTTGTCTGAAAGCGCCTCGCGTTTTTCTGGCCGTTTAATGAGAGTATTATTGACCAACGGTGATAAGCATGCCAATGAGCATCACCATGGCTTCATTCCTGTCGTATATGCAAGCCTGACCAACAGTAGTATGGGGTTACCTTCGTAGCCGACCACGATAAACTGCATCCGAACAGTTGGGACACTTTTGAATTCCTATTTTAGCTGGTTATTCAGCATTGCGGTCCCTCCCTACTGTACAAGCATCAACCACCCTTAGAACTTGCTTCTAAAAACTAAGTTTATATTTTGTTTACTTTTTTTTAATTCCGGCGTAAAATCGGCAATTTTTATTACAAAAGAGCAGTAGACGAACTTTGCTTATGAACAGCATATGGATGCTTGTGGCTCCTTTAAACCAGTGGATGAGGGCATGTGATATCTAAATTTGGAAACTATAGCATTATAGTATCGATAAAGTGAGCAGCATAACGATGTTATGTTTATACGACTTGAAACCTAATAGCAATATGTATTCCTTGAACATACTCTCAAAAATCCTTGTACCGAGGACCATCCTGAAGCTTAGTTAATTATTGGAATCCAGTTAGAATAGCTCACAGATTACATAAACAGAATCGGCAAACATAATAATGAACACATCCTCGCACCTAAGCACGTAGTTCATGAGACTACAGTGGGAGGATTTCTTAACAAAAAATTATAAAGAGCTTGAAATGTTTTCTTTTAACAATAGAACACTTTCCTAAAATTAGTCCCTAGTATGTGCTATCTTTATCACTCCTTACTGACGGACATTGAAATGTACTAATTTCTTCTTTTATACTTGGCTATAGTTTGCGACATTTTCGATAGAATAACAAGGACTTGCCATTGTTTCCCCTTCCAACATATTTATAATCTCCACTGCAGTCGACTTCATGCTTATTTTTCTCCTAACAGCTGACTTATTACTTTTTCCTGCCTTGGCGTATCTTTTGTCCAAGCTTCAGTTACTATAAAAGAGGTTTTCAAAGCGACTGTTTTACTGCATTGCCTTTGAATGAACACGATATAAAAGGCAAAAGGGACACAACGGGGCATGCAAACGTGCTAAAATTAAGAATTTGGATGATTGATACTAGCCAGTATTTTATTTGTTTGCACATGTTCCTTAAATGCCGTTAAAACCTATTTGTTTTTAGAAACTCTGACAGAAATGGGAAGATATCTTTGCATTTCGAACGACGATGGGGCTCGTAAACATGAGCTAAATTTTTATATACGCTTTTGCATGGAATGATGCCGAAACACCGAGTACCTATGCCCTGACTAAACAGAGTACCATGTTTTGACTAGGTATCTTTACAGATATCTGCATGTTTTTCCGTTTATCCTACCTTGCATTACGTAAAAAAAGCCAATGGGTTCCGTGTTATTCGACTATCCAACACTACCCGAATAATCTTTTCCGATTTAAAGTATATTTCAGGGCTTCAGCCAAGGTGTCACTAGTATGGAACATACTGCATGCCTATGTTTGCTGACTGTGTAATAGGAATACCTGACTTCGACCCAGAAGGGAGTTTCGTCGGTATGGGATCTTAAAAGCCCATTTTACCCTGGAGGTCAAATAAAATGCCTTCTTGGGGCTGACTTGGTTAAGCGTTTTGTCACAGATACTTCAGGGTTATTTTGAGGATCCTTTTTATGGGCCATCGTTTCTAATGTCTCTGACAACAGGATTACCTTTTTGAATTAGAAGGCATCTTTGCAGCACATTAAGTGATAAATTGCGAGGCGTCGATTAGTTCAAAATAGAAGAAGCGAACTATCAGTACACTGACAAGCTGCGTGATCTTTGCAGAAAACCATGACCGGAATACTTATATAACTAGCCTTAACACTAGCTTAGGTGGTATTATTTGACTCGCCTTTGAAGTTGGTCCAAAACTATGAGATGAGTGGTTTAAATCTGCGCTGGTATGGATGGCTGTTTCATGTCGAGGAGAGGCTGAGGTGGAATGCTGACGATCGGTGCCACCTGATCTAATTCGAAACAAAAGAAGCCCAAAGGTGCGCAACCTAAAGCACATGAACCCACTCCACCCCCACCCGCCTCCCACCGCGGTGTTGGGAATGCCAGTTCGGCTCCTCCAATACGTGCATGGGCTTGATTAAATATTTGCGTTCCTGTAAGTCTATCTAATTTTCCTCCATATCTCATACCGGTCTTCACACTTTATGCCTTCAGTACCTTACTCCGACCTCCGCCTATGGGCGGCGGCAATTTGAGAACAACAAGAATCGAACAACAGGGCCCTTTTGCAACTCGACCAGAAATTCTCGATCGCTTGCGGGCCGCAACATGGATCGTCTCCAGACCTCACCGGGCTTCATGCAGCCCTATGCCAGCATAACACAGTCACAGTTGAACGACCTGCATTCCAGGACGTGGATCAGGTGAAAGAGACACCCTAGTAGGCAGCCGCCCTAGCGGAGAGGAAGAAGAGGGGCGACTATGTGGAGGAAAAGAAGAGACTACGCACAGTGGTCGGTGGTCAAAATTGATCCATTCACCCATTCTCCACCCCTTAACCTTGAACCCAGGCTTCGTCATCCCAACATAATTGAGCTTAGGTTGCAATGCAAAATAAAGCCCGATCCCTGCCCCTTTGCCCCCCTTTCCATTCACTGTCCCGGTGTGCTCCTCTTGCGGCCTTTTCCGTTCCCTCATCACCAGTATTTTTCCCCCTCCGCCGATTCATGTGTATGGCTGTTACTTGTGTCTCCTTCACCGTTCTGTTCGCTGGTCAAAGCAGAGCACCAATCTCATTGGTGTCTGTGTTCGTGTGTGCGAAAGGGCTCATGTTTTGTCCGTTTTCTAAAGGTCGATAAATACAATTGCACTCCAGATTAGTTTACTCGCCTTCTCAAGCGATGAAAGGTACATACCGACCAGCTCGCTCTGTTGCGAAACGCCGGACACGACAGGCCCGCTTTCGCAGGGAACGAGGTCGCCACTGTCCCACGAGGTGAGTGCAGTGGTGACTTACTTCCTAATTTTTTTGCGAAGCACACCTACGATGGCTCTGCCAGACTGAACTCTTGACACGTCAGCTATGCTCCAGTGTACAGGTAAGGGCAAGAAAACCACAGATGAGCGTGAACGCTGTCGCTGAGGGAGTAAGATAGCTCATCTATGCGTGTCACACTAGGTCGTCACTACTAGCGCGTGAGTCCGTCCTAAACTAAGGGAATTTTGGCTCTTACACAGGCGACAATTATCATAAGAAGTGGTTTTAAGGAACCATTGCAGTTTTATTATCATGCCGGAGTTGTTCTGCCAGTTGACTTCCATCACATACCCGACTTTATGTCTATCATGTTGGTGCAAAGCGCTTCGGTTCCCTATAGTAAGAAACTGCTGTTCAGGACTACAGATGAGTCGGTTTTTCTATCTTCTCTCCTTACCCATGGCAACCGATGGTTCGTGATGGATGGATCGATGGATCGTGATATCAAATGAGGTATTTGACTGCCGTGAAGGCCTTCGTCTACACTTGTCGAACACACGATAGGCTTTCGCTACAAATGAATCCCATTCCCGTATAAGTGCAGGGTGCACATGCTACACTTCGACGTTTCACCGCCATTACGACGTTAAAGCAATGTTCCGCGTGGTTTTCATATATTTGCTGTGTTTATGTTCTGCTAATTGTTGACAGATAAACGCATAGGACCGAAACGACTGGAGAGTTTGGAGGGGAGAAGACCCGTGTGTGACACGCGCCCGGCAGAAACTTTGCATAACGTCAGCTTAACCTCATCCCCGAGTCGATGGCATATTGGAGCTGGGAGAGTTGTATCGATCCAGCCTGGAGCTAATGCCCAGTTTCTTCACTGTAAACCAAACGCGCTTTTAAACTGTCAGGACACACTATCAGCTGTGGCTCGTAAGGTTCACAATTGATGGAATGACTCAATCATTCTAAGGGGTTGAGGGTCAGGCTGCAATCGCTCCTTCTTCACGTGGCCTCAAGGCAACTTTCGGGATTTTTAAGGCTGATACTCTTAGGTTAGGACCAGTCTGTGCGCGGCGATCGTTGACGGGCTTTTCACTTGCCCAGCCACCAGGCGTGTGTCCATCCACAATCCCCTTGATTTGTCCTGTCACCGGGACGTGGGGAAGTTGGGAAGTGTGTGATGTGGACGTATTGTACGTCTGCTTCACATTAAACCAATTTACACGCAAATCGCAGCTGCATCAACCTTGCGGGACAGTAAGGAACCTAATCGCCTTCGACGGGCGCACTGACGATTTAAGAGAAACCTTGGATTTGTTGTTTGAGTAAGTATTGCCACTGAATAGGCTTATGCAATGTCGTAGTGTTGGGTAGGGAAGTTGGACATTACGGGTGATGGTTGGAGTCCGTGACACTGGTCCCCCTGTTGAACTGCAGTGGATTAGCAGCCGTCGATCCGGTCGATATGTGACCCGAGTGTGAGAACATATTCACGAGGATTAGACATTGGTGGCGTCGGTTAGCGATATTCAAGGATTACGTGTTTTGGTTTTTCCATATTTAATTGACCTCGAAGACAGTTGTTTCCATTTTTCTACAATATGTCAGTCTGCAGTGCCTTCCTAGGTCTCTTGGTTGGTTTACGGAGGCTCGAGTGAGACCATTAAGTTGCTAATTATCGGCCGTGTAAAGTTACATTGCACGCGAGCATCCGTAACTATGGCATAACCTGCATGTTGTGTGCATACTTTTATTCCAGGGCTAGAGGGTCCGAAATTCCTTTCTTCCAATTCATCTTCAGTGGCTTTTGGGAGCGATAAAAGGAAGGTGGTTCTTTCTTCATGGTGCAGTGTTCAAACCTCCCCGTAGACGAATATAGCTAGGATGGCAGACCTGTAAAATCTGTATTTATGTTGCTCAGGGTGCCATAGAGCTAGCTGACTCTGGAGATCATAGGTGCAATTTCGTCGTTGGCATTTATGTTTATTGAGACAGTACCTCCTGGGTAACTGAAGGTTGGCTCAGCTGTGGAGCGAGTTCCATCTGTAGTTATCATGGGCTCGTCTTATCTCCCAACTGGCGCCGGCTAATATATACCACTGTATTTGCCATGTTAATGGTCATTTGGAAACTTAAGCAATCAAAGAAAAATAAATCCAGCCTCCGTTAAATATCTGCGCCTCCAGTGTTCAGTCGGCCGCAAGTAATATATCGTAGAAACTAGTTTTAAATACATTCCTTTCAGCTTACACAGGTCACATTTTGAGCAGATTCTAATCAGCTCTCTATCTATTTTATCCCCATTCCAGGTAATTTGACACAGTCTGAGTCTATCATCACGGCAGAGAACATGAGGTTGAAGCAGGCGGAAGCTATCACGCGGCCCTGCTTTGCGCTGTCATTTCGTAGGTTTCTGACGCCGAGCCTGTGTCCATGACGCGCGTCATCACGTCGCGCAACTGCTTGCCCGTCTCCGTAAAGCTATCCGAAAATCCGAATTTCAGAGTTCAGAGTCCATTATTGCCCATGGTGTGGAAAACCTTTGCTTAAACCGCAAAGGTGGCACAGATGCAGGTCCTCATTTTCTACCATTTTCATGCAGTTTTTTGACGGTAAAGACCATATCTGCGATTCCATAATGGTTACGAACTCTCGTTTATGCCTCCGTAAGGAGTCGGTTTTGTATATGTGCATTCGGGCAGTTGAGAAGGATGTAGACAAATATTCTGTCAGGCATGCTGGGGGAGGGATGTACCACGGTAACTGACGCTTACCTGACGGTGTCCTTCTTGTCTGTGGCCACGGACTTTCTTTACCTCCTCCTTTCGTGCCCCCTAAACGGGCCACGTGACCAACACGGGGGCCACATCAGGGCACAGCAGGCGATATTCGGGTTGCGCTCCCATAACAAATGCCGAACCTGGGGGGGGTTGTGGTGGCACGCCCAGGGGCAGCTGCAGCCGCGCCAGCCACCTGCGTCTTCTCCCGCCTCCGGTCTTATTGACTCTGTTTTAATATCGGGCATAGGTGGGGGAGCAGGAGAGAGTGCAGTACATGCAGCGCAAGTCTAATATCACTTAAAACTAATAAATGCGCAAGTCACCGTCCCCGCACCACTATGATGTGGAGCACACGGTGGACATCGTCAGATTATGACGGTCGAACTGTCTTGGCCTCCTTTAAGTCTTGCAGTATTTATTGATGTACTCGCAGCTCCTGGACCTCGAGGGAGTGCCTCATAACGCGCTCAGTTAGACTGCCCGCGAAACATCCTTCAAAGGGTCCCGGCAGCGAGCAAAAAATTGATCAGTCCATGGCACGTTCATGATCAGGCCATGGCACGTCACTTCTGGTTCTGTTTACTGCAGTGAGCGCTTTGGCAATGGAAAGCTGACCAAGCTCTCCAAAATGTTAGTCCGTGAGTAAATTTGTTCCTGTGAGTCCACCTTATTGCTCAAATTATCAACCCGGATCTCTAAACTTTGCCAATCTGAACCGTCTGCGGTCCCGCAACATCCTTAAACATAAGGTACTGATTGAACACCCTAACTTACACTTATCAGGGGTCAATATTCTGACACGTTCTTGCTGGCATCCCTTTGTGGATGATGGGGTGAAACCTGTTATCAACAAACACACCAAATTTGTCTTTACAATGCACCAGAAAATAATTGGGCCTGAGAGGGTTATGGGTGTCCCGCCTTCCTCTAAGTGAATGGATGCGAAGGGTTAAGTTGCAGGCATTTTTATGAGTAAAGGAGAAGGCTGTTCAAGTACCAGAACAGTTTATTTAATATTCTGAGCTTTCGAACGAAAGCAGGAGTCCATCCAGAATGAATCTGTCTTCTGGCCCCGTCACTTTGACGACACGTTTGTTACCGTCAGGAGAAACCTGCTGCAAACTTTCTATAACTTGGTCACCCGAATCTTCCCCTGATATACAATTCACGAGAGATGAATAAAAGGACCAGAAGCTGCTCTCGCTTGATGTGTTCACCAGGCAAATTCTAAATGACAAAATATTGATAAGGATCTACAAAAAGGCAACGAATACGACACAACTGCTCAACTTTCACGGTAACCACCCGGTGGCTCACAAAAAGCTGTGTGAGAACACTGTTCAAGTGCATCCAGAGTCATTGCATCAGGCCGGGGGGAAAAGTACATGAAACCCCATGTCTCCACGACCAATTTATGCAGAATGGCTATCCGAAAGCGTTTATAAGCCGATGCCTACCTGTTCGGCCCACGAGGTCTCCAACAGAAGCACCGACAGTTCGACCGTCGTAGTCCGACGATGTCCACCGTATGCTCATGGGAAAGTTGAGCAGGGACGGTGACTTGCGCGTGATTTAGTTTAAAGTGATAGTAGACTTGCGCTGCATCTACCGCACTCTCTCCTCCTCCCCCACCTGAGCCCGGTGTCAAGACAGAGTCAAGAAGACCGGAGGCGGGAGAGGACGCAGGTGGCTGGCGCGGCTGGGTCCCCTATGTCCTAGCCACCCCTAGGCGTGCAACCACACCTCAATGTTCGGCATTTGTTATGGGAGCGCAACCCGAATAACGCCTGCCGTGCCCTAATTTGGCCCCCGTGTTGGTCCAACGCATCTACCACGTGGCCCGTTTAGGGGGCCCCTAACAGAAGCACCACAAAGGATATGGCACACTCATAAGCGACCGAACGCAGTTTTTCGGGACTAGGTGTTGGAATTGCACACCGGCCGAAAGCTACCATGCGCAGCAAAGGGATGAAAATCAAAGACCGACTATAACCCAGGGGGCAATCTGTGGTAGTGTATCACATCCCATGTCTCAGACTGAACGCACGCCCGAATCACGCAGACACGAGCATAAGTTGATTGTGTGACGTTGCGACTAATTATCGCAAGTATTCGTCCACACCTGTGACGAAGTGGACCATGATTTCAACTGCACAGTCTTCAAGATCATCACCCACGCCGAAAACAACACGATCCAAAAGTAGAGTGCAGCCTGGCCCTCGGATGGGAACACAAACAATCGATGTCTCGATCTGGCGTCGGCCTACAGAGCCCCGCGCGGTCACCTTTAGACTTGCGTCATTGGTCATTGAGTGGCCTGCCTCCGCCCTACAAGCGTGACCTTTTTCTGTTGTTGCTGCCACCTCTGAAGATGTACTCCTGCTGGAGTTCGAAAGCTCAGAATAATAAACAATTTTTTTCCGTGATTGAACAGCTTTCTTGTTTAATTCAGCTACATTTCAGGAGGATTAGGTTTGAGGCTACTATAAGGGTTAGTTTTGCTAGCTTTGAGGTTAAAGAGCGTTAGTGATGGGAGTGTTAGTATTAAGATTAATGTTAGGGTTAGGTTTTAAGGCAGGATGGGGTAACAGGTGCCCCGTGGAATTTAATGCATGTTCGGTAACGGTAGGTTAGCACAGCATCAAGAAAGCCAGAAACCCCAGCAGGATCGTGTAATACGGGACCGGTGGTAATAGGTGCTTTACAGGCGAGGCATTACAGCGGGTAATATAGGGTGTATACGCTCTTTGAAAAATTGCATGTTGTTCGTTCATCTCTTTGAATTTGCGAAGTCGATAGTGCATATCTGTTATGAGGGTTCCACGAATTTGCGAGCCCTAGCGAATAGCGACTTGAATGCCCTGGGATGTCCTCATTGCTGGTTTCACCCACACAGACTTCAGTTGAATCCTGTTGCTTCGACATCGGTGTTAAAAGAAAAATTGTTCTGACGTGAAAGATTTGTGCTGTACATAGCCTACCGTTACCGCAGTCATCTGTATTACGAGGTAATTGTGCTCGTGTTCAACCAACCGTTGCGTAGGGCACGATTACCCATAGTAACCGAACCTAACCTGTTGCAGAACCCTTGCCATACTATTGATGTCCGAGGAAGCGGTATATGCGAATTGTTACAGTAGATGACCAACTCGGACGATGAGGGGTTAGCCTTCATTTCATGGCAAGCGGCGCACCTGCAGATGTGAATCGGGCTTGATTATTAAGATTTGCTTTATATTTTTTTGCATTCTGAATAACATACCGTTGAAGATATTCAAACGAATAACCCACAACTGTTACCTAATGTTAGAAAATTTCAGACGAATGACGAGCAGGCAGTTTCAATGGCCAGTCTAAATTTCATTTTTTCATGTTTCATCCTAGTCAAGAGATTCACTGGACGGTGGACAGTAAAAATTCGATGCCAAGGTCTTAGAAAGGGATTTAGGCACCAACTAAGACAAAACTCACGATTGGCGCGAGCTTAGAAGAAGCAGAAGCTGGGAAACACAATGACTACTATGGGAAAGGTTCAAGGAATTCGCTTAAATTTTGCGTAAATTTGGTCCTCGCCAACACGACAGGGTCATCACCCGTCGGCATTAGGTATGCGGTAAAAGCGTTTTGGAAAGGATGGCTGTCTAAACAGGACACGGCAATCGGAAGGCCCCGTCCACTTAAATAAGGTGACCTTGCGATAAATTTCAGGAAGGGCAAGTATCCCGCATCTAACATAAAACTCAACGGAAACCTTTCTCTTAACCCTTGCCCTTTCCTACGCCGAAACCCCTACAGTTAACGCGAACCCAAACCTGACCCATTAATATAATCCTGATCCTAACGTTAAATCTTACCTCAGACCTTACCTTAAGCCTAACCCTTAACTTCGCCCTAACTATCACCTTAATCTTGAACGTAATCTCTCCGGAATTTTGCACAAAACTGCACGTATTGCAAGCAGTTCCCGTTCCGGTGTCTTGTTTGGGTGGCCATACAAGTCATCCTTACATTTTCGCAGGACGCTTTACGGTTACGGTGGATTCCAGGTATGGCGATGAGGCGTTTGAAAAAGTAGGTGACTGAATAATGGCGTGAGGTAAATGGGGGCAAGCTTCGATCATTGTAATCACACGTGAATATGTAAGCTCGACTCACAGACGAGGTCTTTTCTCTAGCATTCTGTCAGGTGAACGATCATCTGAACTTGACGAACCCAAGTCCTTCATAGCTGCTCTCAACGTTATATAGTCGGCAGTCTGTAAGAGGATGGAAATCCTCAAAGACATCTCCCTCTTAGGCAGTGACACACAGAATGTGCAGATGGCGCCTAAAAATGGCAAGACCTCTTCGAAAGCATAATCTGCGTGCTACCTCCCTTCCGAGTTTGGCAGAATCTAGGCATACTTCTGAAACTGCTTTCGGAGCACATGAGAGGTTTAACTGGTCTAATGGATGACATCTACTGTATTACTTGTTTTAATAAGTGGGTGGATTTAGGGAGGAATTCGACTTTCGTTGTTTTATGATACCTTGTGTCAATGTTGGCACGAGAGCTGATCTGTGACAGCTAAAGCCAAGCAAGAGGTCGTAGGTTAATTACCCCATCGTTTGCATTAACTCACCCCTTGTGTTGGTGACACATATGCATGTGATTGTGATTCAGGCGTGCATGTCATGAACCATAAGCAATTAACTGGAATAGTATATCGTATGTGAACTGGATCAGAGTGATAAAGATTTGACAGGAATCAGATTCTACCAACCGCTATTCCCGCAATGCTAAAATAGCGCAATCAAGTCGGTAGAACAGAAGATCATATCGAGCATTAAAAATTCAGTTCGTCCCCTTATTACGTGCGCTTCACTATATAATTATAAACGGTATTTACTTAGACACGTATTTGATACATGTCATGTTATGCTCCCGACAAAAGAGGGTCATCTGTTTGGGGGTTGGGTTGAGTGGCCACTTCATTATATGCAGGTAGCCTCATAGTTCTTCGCAGTGCCAGTTGAATACTAATATACCGTTGAAATTAGTTTTAACTTTCCGATTATCAGAAAACCTTTTTCGGTGAAATATTTTTTTCAATAAATTTAACTCTAGAACAAATAAAGAATAGTAAATAAAAGTGAAGTTGACAAATGAAGGAGTTCGCCTGCGATAGGCAACTGGTCAACTGAAACCGCTACGTTTCGACTCATCAGATCTATAAGCCTCAAAACCGACCATAATCGGTTCGTCTGCCCGTCTCCTTTCCTTCGTATTTTCCTCCTCCTCCTCCTCCTCCTCCTCCTCCCTCCTCCTCCTCCTCCTCCTCCTCCTCCCTCCTCCTCCTCCTCCCTCCTCCTCCTCCTCCTCCTCCTCCCTCCTCCTCCTCCTCCCTCCTCCTCCTCCTCCTCCTCCTCCTCCCTCCTCCTCCTCCTCCTCCTCCTCCTCCTCCCTCCTCCTCCTCCTCCTCCTCCTCCTCCTCCTCCTCCTCCTCCTCCTCCTCCTCCTCCTCCTCCCTCTCTCATCCTCCTCCTCCTCCTCTTGTCGCTGTCTCTTTCTTTTCTGTGTCACTCCACTAGAATTTAACCTTTTATTAAATGAAAGCCTTCATCTTAGTGCTGGACCTCTCGTTCGGTGACAGGTTAAGCCCACACGATCTCTTATCCCACAGTCCTTTCATGCCAGGGGCACTGATGATAAGCTCAGCCTCAAGGGTTCATTCTCCTTTGTGGGGACGATATTATGGTGGGGCATCTTAGTCTCATGACCTTATGACAATCGTGGTCCAATTGCTATATTGGCGTAAGCCTAGCTAGTACTCGATGTGTCGAAATCGCATCCACTAAAACTGCAACGCTCCTTCTGGTAGTTGGAATTACCGACGCAAACACAAGGAGTCCTCGTAGCCCAAACTTATATGCCTTTGGATTTACTATAAAAAGTTACGTTTTTTGATTTAACTCAAAAGCTGGAACTGGTACATACGTGTACACTCCCCTGTTATGGGTGTTTAGTTCGAAGAATTTCTGCATGACTATTGGGTTAAACAACCATGAAGCTTTTCATACATTGTCGAATGTTTAACCTAATAACTTATCTGAAATGACTTGAACTTATGCTATTATGTGGCAGAATTTAAATCATGACATTGTATTTATCAGTAAAAATTAAATCAGACTAGTTCTGACCTGCTAACTTACAATGTTGCTTTATTTAAAAAGAAGTGCAGTTCAAATCCTGCTGCCGTCCCAGAAAAAAACATCCGTTGGAATGAACACCCAAAAGAGGGTAGTTAGAAGGCTAGTCGTTGTTAATGCCTTCGTCCCCTTTCTGGGCCTTGACAATGTTCTTGTAACACGCGCTATCCTAGGAAGATAAACAATTACGTCCAGACCAATATAAGCGGGGCTACGTTCCCTGGGAGACAAGTATATGAATAAAAATTTCCCACAATAGCCAATTGCCTCACATAAAATGGATACCTTCATAAGGTGTGGCCAACGGATAAGCGTTAAGTGGGGAGTTCGTTCAATGCACTGAGGGAAAAGCTCCCAGAAATTTCTCTTTAGAACCTGCATTTGTTTACGATAATTGTGGTCGAGGGCTGATGGTATACAGGGATAAATCAATTTGAAGCTTGGAGGAAAATAGACCCCTATGGCTGGTGTCATTTTGAAAACCAGGTAAAGGTCCCGCACTGACTGGTGTGCGTGCGTAAATAAGTCTGGTGATCACTGTGTTCAAGGTAACATTACTCTAAAGAAGTTGTGACTAAAAACCGCCGGAAAAAGCATTTTGTAAAGTGCTCATGTATCTATGTTGACTAGTTCCAGCCGGCTAGAGTTTCACGGAAACGCTAGAACTCCCAGGACCCCGTGTCCGCACCTCCTTTCTAGATTTCTCTGTTCGTCATGGCTGCCCGGGTGATGACGGCTCAAAGGCTTAGCGTCGGCGACAACGCACAACCCAAAATATATATAGAGGCCCGACCCCACCAGCGAGAGGAAAGTAGGTCGTAGTAATCAAGCGCTGCCCGCCTGTGACGCCTTCTCTGATTACGCGCGCCGCTTCGGGCTTCTCCCCGGACGGTTTGCGTATGTGTGCGTGCATGCATGTGCCTGTTAGGCGTAACACTTGGAGGGGACATCCGCTTGGCCTGATTACGGGACGAGACTCAGATGCCCCGCTCCCCTCCCGCCCTCGCACCTTCCCACCCCCTCCCCCTCAACCCTGGGGTCTCTGGCCCACACAACCAAACGAGGAACCTCGCCTTCGTGGCACGCGGATCAGACTGCCTTCGCACAAGCTTCAAGCGTGCAAAACAAGCACACAAATCACGGCAGACAGGCTCAGGATCTGCCAAGTGCAACAAAAGGTGACAGTCTTCCGTTGGTAGGACCAAAAAAAATGCTCAAAGTCGCATCCGACGCTTTTCTAGGAAGGGTCAAACGTTTTAGGCGTTGGAGCGTAGACCCAGTCCCATCCGCGCATACCCTTTAATGTACATAATCTCGATAACAGTTCTATCGAATCCATGCAAGCAGTGCATCCACAGTGAACTTACAGGTCCTACACTTTGTTTTCTTTTCATCAGTTGAGCCACTATGTTTTTTCCTGCTCTCGATTCAGACGTGGATTTTTTATAAGTACATCGTTGAACTACAAGCCCGAGGATAGCTGCGCACAATGCTAGCAGCGCTTGGAAGGAAGTCAAATCTGGCCTAAATTTTGTGCCTCATTCACTGATGTCGACAGTTGCAGCTTTAGGCCATTATGTATCGTTTGTCATCTGCCGGTGTTATCTGCATTGCGTACCCACTTTTGACCACGGTGAATGGAGGACCTTTTGGTGAAAATGTTGGAATGATACTTTCAAAATAAAATCCCTCTCTGTTTCATGTCTTCAATTTTTCGATGGCGCCCTGCCCTCAAATCACTTGTGCAGTCAACACCGGAACTATGCGTTAGACTGCACATGACCACAGTGGAATGCATGAGCCTTTACACTTCCTTTACGTGAATTAGGAAGTGGAGAAGTCAGTTTTCTGTGGGAAAGCTGTGTTGTAGGGGGGTTCGGATAGAACGGCTGACGCTATTTGTAGTCTGAAGAGCTATTTATTGCATTAGGCTTTTATTAAACAGTTACATTTAATCAATTTCCTTGCGCCAGACAAAGGCCTGCAGGTGACTGCCGATGACATAACCTCAAAATTCAAACCTCCTGGTTCTCAATGGGCAGCCCCCTTTCGATTGTCGAGGAACAGAAGGACCTCGGTGGTCTAAGAAACTCCTCACTCAAACCATCTTCACAGTGGTTAAAGGCAGCTAAACGCGCGTCATAGGTCTTATTTGCGCTCAGACGTGGATTTGTGCAGATTGAGAAGGAACTCTTCCGAAAAACCTACAGGGCATTTGTTCGATCTCACTTGGAATATGCCGTCCAGGCCTGACGTCCATGGTTTAAGAAGGATTATCTACAGTTGGAACGAGTGCAGGCGAGGGCTACAAATATGGTCAAGAATCTTAGTCATCTGCCTTACGAAGCCAGGCTGGTTGAACTTGATCTGTTTACTCTCAATTATAGGCAACTACGCTGTGACCTCATCCAAACCTACCAGATTGTCAGAGACCGCAAGTGTGCCCTAGAATTTGCTGACTTCTTCGAAATGGCTGGGACGGAACCTCTGCGGGTTTATCCCTTTAAACTGCAGAGGAAGTTGGTCCACACGGACGTTCGTTGGAATGCCTTTTCGCAGAGGGTCGTTGGAACATGGAACGGCCTCCCTAACGAGGTGGTCCTTTCAGAAGCTGTTGACATATTTAAATGCAAACTAGATACTCGTTTGCTGAGAAACTACTGTATATATAATGAAGACTGTGTCAGTAGCGGCAGCTTGCTCCTGGCCCACACATATCGATGAGCTTACATTTTCATTTGTCATATTTATTACTGTAAACGTTTATCCTATTGACATTTTTGAATGTGAATAGGCAGCTCAAGGGCGAAAGCCTACTTCCCTCAATAAAGTGACTTAAAGGTGATAGCGTAGGATTCAGCTGCTTTTACATTCCTTGCTATGGTTGATCCAGAATGATTAACTCGCAGCCAAATCGAGGCCTTGGCTGTTAGTTGGCAGAGGAGGCATACTAGAAGGGGCTGTGCACTAACAGAAGTTGTCTAGCCTTTGCGCCTCGCCCGCCTTGCTCGATGGGCTGCTTCAGCGAACCGCTATGTCTGCTGGTCCTGTAAAAGTTTCCTGGAAGCTTTAACCTTTTGAGGCATTCGACCCAGGTCTTACGTACTTACCAGTTATATCGTTTTGTCTTCCCTACCAGCCAGTCTTATCACAGAACAGAGGTTTGGGTAGGAGCTGATCTGACCTTCTCACGACTTGACCACGCCATCAACGTGGGATTTGTTATAAGGCTGCTGAGCATGCCTGTCGATTGCAGCACTTGAATGTTTGACAGTTATGCTAGCTCCTTCGTGCTTAATCCTCTGAAGACTATTGAGATGAAGCTGATTGAACCTCCTGCATTGGAATTGACAGTGGTCCTCGTTTCTGCCTCATGATACAACGTACTGAGCATCATGGCCTTGTACACTCTGAGCTTGGTGTTGAAGAGGGTGTCCTAGTGGCTTCATATCGAAGAGCATAACCCACTAAACGCAGGATTGGCTTTGGATATCCCCAGATATAATTTTTATGTCGATGGGTTTGAAATTGTTAGTAAGCATGTTATCAGCTACACTGGTTCGACACTATCGGTTTTTTGTGTTAACTTACTAGCGCAGATTTTGCGTTTTTTCCTTGTTGATATTAATTCGAAGTCTTCGATTGTGGCTACGAAAGGGTCAAGGAAATGCCGAGGTTCCACTGAGTACTCAAACATTGACGAGCAGGCGTTCACTCATCAACAGTTACGAGTCTCCTGGGGGTATCGTCATGGAATTCCCCCACCAAGTTTGCGGTAACACGTTCATGGCGAGTTCGCAGTCAATCCGTACTATATGCATTACGGTAAAGACAACTTAAGTCAATCCGTTATAGAAAGCGTGGTTGAGCATACAGTTACTATCATTGTGAGCCTGACTGGGTCGGCACATCTCTATAGTCTTCCGGTCGTCTTATTTTTAAGGTGTCAACGGCTTTTTTAAAACCTATTTGAATGCAGAACACAAACTATTTCATATGCAATGCCAGACGGTTGAGTATGACATGGGCGATGTTCTGCTGCGTTGAGTAAGGTGAATCCGCCGTTGTTATTACCTTGTGTAAGTTTCCTTTGTTTCTATGGAAGGCTACAACAATGGCGTTATTTTAGATCCGAAGGATGTGCCTTGACAGTATTTGAAAACCTAAACAGGTAATTGCCTGGTCCCTTTTTTATGTGCAGCTTTGCTAGAGGGCAAGAAGGTAGCCAGTTTGGGGTCAGCGTTGATTTTCACACGAAGACCGCTTCTTCGAGGTTTCTAGTTGGTGAGTAAGAACTTTCTGAGAGCACTCTAATAAGTTGCCGAAAATCGTGCTTTTTTCGAGAATGTTTTCCTCTAAGAGCTGGGATGATAAAATAATCGATGGACCGTGGGCTTTGATTTTTTTGAAGACGTTTTGCCTTTCGCAGCGGTCAACTTACCATCGAATTTATTTTGTCGCACTGTTCAACCACATGTCTTTAATTGCCTCAAGTTTTCCGAAGTTGTCGTTTTTATCTGACAAACTTGCTGTTTTAACATGGAACACATTTTCCAACTCGGGGGAAGGAAGTCAGTTCTTCCTAGATGAGATGATTTTCAACAATGCTAATTTTTTCACAACTGGGTGAATTAAATTAGTTTAAATATACTAAAACACCCCCCTGGAAAAATTGACGGTCGCAATCGGATTCAAAACCACGACACAGCTTGAGTATATTAAACAATCTAACCAGCTGAGCTACGCAACGCCGACCAGTAGCCGTGAGCTTACTTACACTTGAGTAAAAGGACTTATTCAAATCTGCCAAAAACACTTATTGAGTGCATGAGCCTGTTGGTCATCTGGTTGGTTCTAGACTGATTTAGTAGAAAATCCTGCTTAGGCAGTCGGTTTAATGCATCAAAATTGGTGGCTTTCGTGCGTTACAGTAGGCTGACTTGGTAATTTGAGCCAAATGTGATTTAATGCACGACCTTCGACCGGAACCTCGGAGCTCAGTCGGTTAGAGCGCTGGCTGTACTCAGGCCTACCCTCACTGTCGTGAGCTTGAGTCTCACCTCGACCACCAAATTTTAACTATTGGGCCAAATGCTTGAATAAAATCTGCCAAAAACAACTCGTAATGATGAATTTGTCAATCGACGGCACACACGGTGAACGAGTTCAAGTCCATGAACAATATGTCCTTAAGACCGTCGTGGCTAGTCAGTATGGAAATAGACACGCTGATCCCTTCGGATAATATCCTTCCGATAACTCCCACAGGATAGAGCGACATACACTTTATTTGAACGTATCATTGCAAAATTTTCAGCAAAAAGTCCCCCATTAACTGGATATAAAAATGGGTACGCAAACGAGATACAACCAGAAAATAACAAACGATAAATGTTGACCGAAAGTTGCAACTATCGGCATTATGAACGGTCGTCCGTGAATGAGTCTCAAAATTTGTACAATATTTTTTTTCCTTCAAAACTGTGCTGGCGTCGTTTGCAATTGACCAAGTTATTGTAGAACCTACGCTTAATTTTTCACCCGTGGTTTTACGTTCACAGAAGTAACAAAGCCGGAATACATTCCATCATCCATCAGAAAACTAGAAGGCCTGCCTTGATAGGCTAAAACTTTGTCCTAGAGCCGCATTTCTTTTTCCGTGACCCAAGGAATCGGATTCAACCGGGATTTACGCCCCCACCCGATTGGCGTTTTTGCCGCCGCCAGAATACACCAAGCGGACTCTTAGGGAATCTTACCCAATCAGCTTGCACTAAGACGCCCTCTGCCATTTCATTGGCTCGAAACCCATCGCGCGGCCGATGCCACCAGCAAGTGACTTGTGGTGCATGCAGTTGCGGAAACATACAGATGGCCAATCCTTCGGGGTTCTACGGCAGCCATATGCTAACTACTTCAGCTTCCTGCCCGACTGGTCGCCGACGTGGTCGCAAGCCCGGACTAAATAGCAGTTTGGTTCAACGTAACGCAGCCAACGCTCGCGAACGCTCGCGTATGCGAGTCCTCTCAAGCGCTTTCGTAGAGTTGAAGGGTGTACTCCCTTGGGTGCCAAAAGATACCAAGCTTTCCAAACTGGACACTCTAAAATTAGCCGCCGGCTACATCGCCTACTTGAAGCAGGTTCTGGATGCCCCGCCATCTGCCACAAAACGCGGCAGTGGTAACAATAATGATGATGGGGAAAGTCTGTTGGGCAGTTTTTTACGCGACTCTATCGTCAAAGCCTCCCGCCCATCCTGGTCCGAGTCACACAGGACTTCCAGTACGTCTTCGAAGGTGGACCTTCTTGCCACTGAACCGGACTTCCCAAACCACAAGAGCCAGAGTTGCAATTATCATTCAGCTGAATTTGGAGATCTCCCGATGGATACTAGAAGTCCGGATATCACAACGATTTTATCCATGACAAAATCGGTAAGTATTGTGAGAATGGGCTAATTGTGGGATTTAACCTCACTTAAACCTCTGCCTTTCTTATTACCACCTTAAGACGATGCCTTTGAAAAAGAATGAACGAATGAAACTCTATTCATGCGAACTGAGAATTTAGGAAGTTAAACACAAGCAATTTACAGGAAACTATTGTTAGCTATTGTTTCCTACACACATTTTCGCTCTAGCAAACTATACATATATAAATTCTGATAAGTATCCTCTATCCTTCCGAATTAACACCACTTGATTAGGCTAACCGTCTGTGTGAATAAGGGATTTAAGCCTTAGTTCCATTAATCACATCAATTGTCTTTTCAAAAAAAACGTACACAATTTTTGTGGAAACTTCGGCGTGGCAACATTTTTTTGATACTTAATAGCAGTTTACACCGCATTCACAGTAAAGGACGCTAATACAGGGTATCTTAGATTCCCAGAGCTGGTAAGCGAATATGCTGGATTTCGTCAACGCTAAATGATGTACGGAAGAGACCAGTGATGACTTCGTTATAATTTTTAAGTAGTTATAGTCTAAACCGAGACCGTTAAGACCTGGAGTCTGAATCCTAATCCATCTTCCTGAGTGAGCAAACGCTGGGCACTGAGCTAGACGCATAAGTTCTGCAGACTCTGAGCCACTGTGAATGTGACCGAAGCATCCCATACGAAGGAGGTGTGTTCAATATTATTGAACCTTTCGTAAGGATCGGCTTGACAATGAAAACTGTTCCATTAAGGAATCTAGCACAGTGAGCGAGATACTTAAGTGGGCTTTCAAAGGGAAAAAGATGTTTGAGTGGTATAGTAAGATTCACTAGCATGGCATAACATCTTGCATAATTTCACGCGCATTGATGCATTGTTTTTTGCCTACGAACGTTTCCTCCCACCTGGGATTCAAACTATGGGCTGAAAACCAGGAAGCGTATGAGGGTAGTAAAGAAATGCCCTGCAATGCAGAAGTCGACCACAGTGCGCCGTATAAAGTTGTAAACTAACCAATAGGACCGCTTTAAAAACGGAGCCATAAAGAATTATATTACTAGTATTATTTCGTGACTGATAATTATAACACAGGTAACAAACACAGGATGGAAACCCCCTGAATTTTGGCACTATAGAAGGAAGGAAGGAAGGCCGATGCAAAGAACTAAGTAATATAAAATGCTAGCCAATGGAGAATGCAATTCATTATAAGTTCCCCTTTGCTTACAAACTCTTACAGGTCTGGTCGACATAGAATGTTGAGATTATTAGGTTAAGTCTGTGTGATGAAATTGCTAACCATATCTTATCCCTCTTTGAACTGCGCTAGTTTTGTAAAGAACAAATGTGTTTTCATTCGGCTGAGGTCAGAGCTGTACGCAATAATAAAGTTTTACTACCACATGCATATATTCCAGTCACCATCCAAACAGTTGGATTTCAGTTGTAAGCCTAACTTTGAGGGTAGTTAATCGGACTCACGGATAGGAAAGTTATCCTACAGAAACCCTTCCACTTGTCTTACATCGGAGAAAGATCGATTAATCTGACGACGCTCTTCAAAATTGCTGCGGTTGCCTTGCTCTCATTGACCCCCTTGGGAAACCACAAAAGAGTCAATCTACGAATACGATTTTCACGCAATCTGCGAAGCACCTAAACGTTTTAAAGCTAGTTTAGGGGAGATTTCTTTCTCAGACGAGTACGACCGCAAAATTCGGTTTGGTCAAATGCGTGTTCCAACAGCTAAATCCCTAACACAAGAATTTGAGGCATGTACTCATTCAGCGGAACAGTTCCTACAGAGGAAGCCTGACATTAAAATGTTAAGTGACCATATGCTGGTCCCCTTCGACGGACGTCACTCTTCACTTCGACCGCGCACTATCTTTCAGGCAAAATCATGCACACTCTGCTTACGAACTTTTTTTAATGTTCGATAAATCAGTGTCCTATCCAGTCAAACATACAGGAATGGTGAAGATGTCATCCAGCCTCACACCTGAAGTGGTACTACAACGTCTTGAGGCAATTAATATCGGTATAGCGATGGCATATTTGTCGACATTAGACGGGCAATGATTGGACACTTCAGTCAGCACATGAGTTCAGTTAGTTTGGACACCCAATTCAAGGTGAAAGAAAAAAGACGGCCAGCTACCACTCTTTAACGTGATAGTCCACAAAAGTAATGCTAGGAAATTAGGAGAACCTTTTATGGAAAGGCAAATAGGATTGCCTGTAAACTACACAATTTCAACCATTATCAGTGGTGAGGGAAATGATAACAGACAGAATTACGATAACTCCGAGAAGTTTTGGCACGAATTGTTAGCACAATTACCAAAAGAAGAAACACAAGGACTAAATCCAGGCCGAACTGATAGCCTGCTGAGCAATATATTACCGATGTATCTTGAGAATTCGTCAAAATACTGGGGCAAACGGTGGATAAGAGAAGCACAATTGCCAGGATCGGCAATTAGTGAACCGCTCATGCATCCAAGGGGGCCCAATACCTTATGCACACCTAGGATTGGGTAAGGCCAGCTGACGACCGCTAATTAGCCAGAAATGACCCTTCTGGTCCCCCTTATCTTTTGCGATAAAACCATTGGGAAATGGGAAATAGGCATGGGAAATCAAACGCGCTTGAAACTATTACGGTGCACTAAAAGCCGTGGCTTAGAAGGTTACCAACTGACGGGATAACTCGGACCGCGTGGTTAGCCCCATGGTGGGATTTGTGTGGAGTGGCTGACTGGCGGACTGAGAGTCAGGCTGCAATGGCTCCTTCTTAATGTGGCCTTTATGGCACTCCTACTCCGTGGGATCCAAGCCAAGTGTGGTGACAAGTCCAGGGACGGCTCCGGCCGCACCATCCACCTGCGCCCTCTCCCGCCTCCGGTTTTCTTGACTCTGCCATGACACCGGGCTAAGGTGGGGGAGGAAGAGAGAGTGCGGTAGCTGCAGCGCAAGCCTACTATCACTTAAAACTAATCTACGTGCAAGTCCCCGTCCCTGCACCATCATTTAATGGAGCATATTGTGGACCTCGTCGTAATCGACGGTTGAACTGTCGTGTCATCGTGTATGGGCGTACTTCGGACTGAGTCCAACTGATGGTGTCAACAGGAGGTAGGCTCACTGTCCAGGTCAAGAATAAGCTTCAAATAGTTGTCAACTCCATTTACCTTGCAGCTGGATTTCCTCTAATATAATTTTCAATATTCTGGCGAAATATTCTGTTGGGAAAAGGAGAAGGTTTTCTCCCAAATACAGACACTGTGTATTTTTAAATTGTGTCCCTCACCAGCACTGTAGCACGCATGTAGAACATCTGGGAGTTAGCAATGCACTTCGAAAAACCTCGTCTTCTGTGTTTAACTTGAGAGTATGAACTCCCCGTAATGCAGATAACCGGGCCTGAAATTGCGGGATATTACGACCAGCGTTAAGGTTGGAGTTAAGCTTAGGATTGATGTTATGCTTAGGGTTACGATTAAGGTTTGAGTTATATTTAATGTTAGAGTTACGGTTAGAACATGGGCATCTGTGTCCTTCCGAGAATTTAACGCAGGGCTATCTCTATCACTAAGGGTGTTCACACCCCCATGTCTTCCCAAATCCTCAAGAACTAAACACGTCAAATAATAAAGTAGTCATTCACGCATTTTATGTCTATTTTGTTGATATTTTTGAAGCTGTGAACCACGGTCAGACTACCGGCCTCTCGAATTCCTTTAATATTCCTCTACCGGAGCTAGGTAAAACTCAGCGTTGGCCTTACGAACTTCGATATTCCCCGATTTTAGTCCTTAAAGGCTCACTCAATGTTGCATGATTCCTTTGTCCGCTTGGTTCAGTGCAAACCTTGACTGAAACCGGAACTTTTGCTTGCGTAAGCATACCATGACAAGCATGTACACAATGACGCAGGTAAAGTTACTGGTTTAGGAATGCATTTATTGGTATAATGCTGTGCAGAATAAAGTTCTTAAGAGAAGGATTTAGGGTTAAATGTTAGACTTTTGACTAGGATCTACGATTAGAATTAGAGTTTAGATTTAGCATACGCCAAAACTCAGAGCCCACAAACCTCGTCAAACAACCTTGCATTTTCAGTTATTACCTATAATCAGAGACGCCAACAGTCCTCCCCAGCCCCGCATCCTTGAGCTCCCTTTCAACGTAAAATACGCCCGCCAATTCCCGAAAGCTCCTTTTTGGGCTCACTTTACACTAAATCGCCACTTCGCTCTTTTCCTAAAGACACATGACATCCAAATACACGATAAAATTTTCTCTAATATAATTGGCTAATTTTGGCACGCGTGCAACGAGGGGATTTAAATGCTTTTGGGTTTAGCATACTCCCAAAGCGGGTAATTGTTTTTAATCGCCAAAGTATTTGGGCGATATTTAAGGTTTGTCCAAACTTCTGCTTTAAAGAGGACGGGCTAGATAAGTTTAAATAAGTATATAAATTTTTGTTTTATCAGATTTGCACAATGAATCTCACCAAGTTGAAAAAACTCGGAGGCCTCGGTGGAGGTTGAAATTACAACAGCGAATGCAAGGCCTGTTTACAGCCAAGCTCTAACCGCCTGAGCTAGGAGGCCCTGACCGTGAGCCGATGAGTTTAATCACGGGTGGTTAGAGCGTTGGTGATACTTGCATTTGTCGTCGTGGGTTCGGAACCCATCCAGGCTGGGGTGTTTTACACGAATGAGTCAGATGAATAAGTGAATAAGGCATGTAAAGATGACTTGTTCATGATACAGCCTACTGGAAACTGCGAAACTCACTAGAGTCCTAGATGCGCTACGTTTGCCATACGGGACTGAAGTAAGCAACTCTTTAATTTCAGAAGTTTCGGTGTCTGCTCAGAAGGCAGAGTACTCAACCGGATTTCGGAAGGTCGATGGCTCAATTCTTTCCCTAGGCAGACGTTTGTTGGTCTTCGAAATTTCAATAATGCCTGTAGCGTAAAAATTAGAAGATGATTGCAACTTAAGTATTCACAAACTATGACAACCTTCACGTATGTAACTCGCCCATCGAAGTATTTCTTGAGATAACTCCAAACCTCTGACCGAGTTTCCCTGCTAATCCCACCCATTAATCAGGTAAGTGTGTTAAATTTCAGACATTTAGGCCTTGAGCGAAATAGTTGGTTCAAGCCAAATATGATTTCTTGGCTCCTCAAATACTCCTTATTTTTCGAATTATGATACTGAAAAGTGTTCAGGGAGTGACAACCAGCCATTAAAATACAATTAATCTACTTATCTTTTATTTTTAGGCGTACGTTTAAATAAAACAATAACTTATGAGACAATTTGACAATTAAATGCGACCAGTAAACACTAACAAATTATGATATGCCATTAATATTACCATAATAAAAAAGAATTTGAAAAGTATTGTTTCTGAACTCCGAGGGTGAGTTAGGGCCGATAATTTCTGGCTCGGCAATTGCAAATTCCTGTTTCACCCCCAAACTTAAACCAGACTACGAACTTTAAACGTTCTTCAACCGCGTGAACATAAACTGAGCTTCCTTATAAGTGACTGATTACGCGCTTTAGTATCAAATTATGAGGTTTAGGATTAATGTTGTACGAGAGATGACTAGAATCGAAGTGACAAGGAAACCCGAAGGCGAGCCGATAATCGCTAGCAGCAGTGGAGCAGTCAAATGAAACTTTATTTTTTAATGATATGTCTTGATTTAATTCTATTCTGGCTGGTAGTACCTGAACGCGGACATTACGGTCTTGGTAGTGCCAACGCTGCTGACATTTTATGCATGTGATATACACGCTGACCTTTTTTAAAATGCAGAATTTCCCACAGGGAAGGTTGGAACAGAGCTGTTATTCCCCCTTCAGTATTAATTCCAGAATCCGATTATTTCTTCTAGTTCCTGCCTATTAAGTGCTGAAATCCTGAAGACGTCAAACCGTCACAAGTTTTAGAAGGAATGCCCAGATGTGCGCAAATATCCGAATTCACAACTAAAGAGACATGTGGTGTTTGCACAATCTTGTTTTTAAAAATTTTCTTAATTAGGAAGCAGCATATTGGCGTCTTTGACACCGAGTTGGGAACGCGTCACTGGCGACGAGGTTAATTTCAATCGCTTCAGAAGAACGAAGAAGCAACGAGGAACAGTTTCTTGGGCTGCTTTTGCCTTGGCTTGCATAATTTTGGGGTCTGTTTCTTTTCAAAGCAAAAGTCGGAGCGAGGTTCAAGTAGCAGAAGAAGCAATCAGTGAGACATGTTTTGTAGGAGACATGAACAGAGACTGGCGGGTTCATCGAAAATAACCAATGGCAATCCGCACGACAGGCCTGTTGATATGTGTACTCACTGGATTCGACAAAGACTGTCAGCAAAGAAGTACGATCCACAACGAAAATATAGCGGTCTAGGCTACTTCTGCTTCTGGTACCGTATATGTGAATAGAACTGTCGCAATTATCACTGCAAAAATCAAATAAATTAATAACAGGTGGCCACTGTCCGGATGAAATCTAACCAATAGTTCCAAAATAGTTGGCCAGCCAACATCTCGTGCCTGGGAAGACTGACATAGTATTAGGTGGCATGTGTGACAAGGGACCGATTCTCACTTGAGCTGGCTTATCAAGCTGTCGATTAATAGCCGCAATTGCTCATTGACGGAAGATGCTTGTATGCATACTGAACCCATTTCAGGTAATACCGTCTTTTTCCTTAGACTGTTAGGAAAAGGGACGTCAATAAAAGTGAGCAGCCCGACAATAAAAATCCTATATGTCGAAACTTCCTTAAAGCCCTATATTTTTAAACTTTGAGCACGTAAAAGTGGATGACCTTTCAATTTTTTCACTGTCAAAAAGTAGAGTACACCATTAACCGGTTGATCAAAGCATCCCGAATTGGACATCAAATACTACTAACACATTAACAGTAGGCAGACTTGATTGGTAAAAACGGAATAGAAATTCATTTGACCCACTTGTGAAAAACTCGGTGGCCTCGGTGGGATTCGAACCCACGCCAACAAGAGGAAGGCTTTAGTACAGCCAACGCTCTATCCAACTGAGCTACGAGGCCCCACCGGGAGCCATGAGTTTAATCACACTTGGGTCAAGTTACCTGCCCAGCCAACTGCAACGTATGGAATCCACCAATTCTGATACAGTAAGCTGATTGCCCGCGCAGGATTTCCAAAGCAATCAATCTAGAATCCACCAGAATTAAATACGGATGGTGTGAATTTTAGATAATTTAATCTCCCGATTGTTTTAAAAGCTAACCATTTTAAACAGATTCCACGATTTCTGTTTGTAACAATTTTTAAAGACCATCGATGGTTATATACATATATACGGATAAAAAAAGCTATGCGCGTTGTTGCTGTGAGTCTCACTCAATATAGGCACTTACGCTAAGAGAAATTCCTTCGATGAGAGACCCGATAGTAGCGTTGGTTAAGTGCACCCTCGAAATGAGTTCTATTCGATTATAGGCCTTCCACTTTGTAAAGCCTGTTATTTCCCCGGATCTCTATTCTTAAACGAGGATACTTTTCTACTATGCCGGCGTAGTTTCCTGCGATGATACCTCCTATCTTACCTCTATCCTTCGGTTTTAGACCTTTCCGTCATCGGAAGCAAAGGGATGCTACCCCACTACCACAACGTTACGGGGTGATTTTTCAACATCTGGCAGACCTTGGGAGTACTATTACGATCAATTTGTCTATCAGTCCTGCCTGAACACATCATCTTCCAGTTTGGGCGAACCCCCGGAGAGCTATTGGGGTGAGGCCTGCGGGATGAAAGTACAACGGATGTCACTGCCTCCGCTCCCAGTGCCGACACTGCTGTGGGACTGCCTGTTCCAATCCACAGCGCCTTCGATCGGAACGGCGCATTCTCCAGTTACCAGCTTCTTCATTTCCGAAATTCGCAACGGCAGCTTTGATCAGACATCCAAATTGTTCCTTTATTTTTGTGCTCCAAGCACATACTTATATTTTAAAGACAGAGCTCAGTCGTTTTCTGTTTTACTCGACCAGCTGACGCTGGTTTAACGAGCTGCATAGGAATGAAGCCAATCATGAGGACTATAAAAAGAACGCATAGTGAGATTGTATGTGGTCTGGAAAGAATTAACCCAGTTCATCCATGCTTACGGGAAATGAAAACTAGGCCGAATAGGTAGAAATTACTTGAAGGGAAAAAAAGGTCCAAGATAAAGGCTTAGAATGGCATGCAAGTTCAATAAGTAGCAATTAGTTTTCTATATTCGATGCAAACTATGAAACTCGCATAATTTACTACTACTGTGTGTTTCTTACTATCGTAACCAGTCCGACAGAAGCATCCTGAGGAGTGTTAAGTAATGAAAATCAATTCCAATAGTCTTGGAAGATGGTCTTACGTAAAATGCAATGCAACGTGATGTACAGTTGAATAAAAACACCACGAAGTGACCACCAGGACTTCAGGTAGCGATTTACTGGTATATAAGCATTGGAGACAATTAATTTTCGGAGAAAAACGAAACGCCTGCATTCAGTTCAGCAGTCCAACCAAATCGTTGGAGTCTATTCACTGCGGGCTTTGAATACATCCGAAAGAAACCAACAGGGCGGGGCTCACTTGGTGAGGTAGTCTGATTACTGGTTAGATGGACGCGGGCTCCCAGTCTGGGCTAAGCGTGTAACTGGTTGAGACTGGTGATTAAGCCAGTCGTGCGTATTCCAGCCTCCTATATCATTGTTGATAGTACTTCTAGATAACTGATTGCCCATGGATATCTGAGCGCTTATGAATGGTCAGTGGTGAAACTACTGGGCAAAAGTTAACGTTCGCGCTTCTTCCTGCTACAAGACCAGATCAGCATTTGACAAGTGTCAAGCGCGGATCAAAGTACTGCACCAGAAAAACCAACAGGGCTAATATAAGTATGACGGCGGGTAACTAAGTCCAACGAAACGGATAAATTAATGAAGACATGTGTTTGCTTCCAACGTTCTCACCTTAAAATTTCGAATAATTAGCTGAGAACATGATTAACTACAGTGTTCCTTTATCACAAATGGTGGTGGTGCAAACACGCAATTACACTGTTCATATCCTGATGACATCCTGTATTCAAGTTTATTCTAAGATAGGGTTGACTGCCCACGCATCTGGCAAATGTTCACACAGATGTTATCTTTAGGGTAATTTTTGAAACCCGGGCAAACAACACGAAATTCAAAGATCCCGCTTTTAGTGTCTCCCCGAAAAAATACACATTTTAAAAGGTTTCCTCTGATATATTTCATGGAAAAAACCTCTTTTCACAACGGAAAAAGTGCAAAATAGGTCTATTCTTCAGTGAGATTCATTGAACTACTTAAACAGCAAAGTCTAGGGGTTAGAAGGTTTTTCGGCCTTGCTACCGTGTTTGAATTTAGACGTTGAAAAGCAGACTGAATTGAACGTACTGGAAGGACTTTACTTTCAAGGAGATAGAAAAGTCACCAACAACTTCCTAAACCCGTAATTTTATCGGACGCCTGGAAAAATAACTGGGAATTATACTCTTGGGGGAAATTTTGGTCGTAATCGCCTTTATGACTTTCCCGGTAGAATGAACAAATGGACGCCCCGGTAATATTTGTGCCCTTGTAAGGTATCTTCATAGCCTTAACGCTAACCTTAATCGCAACCCTAAACTCAACCCTAACTCTAGTTTACCTGGACGTTGATGCAAATTAACCTGTATTGTGGGCAGCTAATTTTCCAACATCTTTCAGAGGAGCATTCAAGTGACATGTACTAAAATGTGCGACATCAAAAACGATATAACATTCAACGGGTCATAGCCCTATTTTTCAGCATTCAGTTCAGCCTGCTTACTTCTTCAACTTTTTCCTACAAGAAAATGTTCCCACACTTGATACCTGTGCAAATAAGACTTATTTAAATGAGCTTAATGGAGGTTGACACTCAGTTTCAAGTTTTGATACGCTGCTGACGGGCTCCTGCAGGTCGGATTTTTTGCTAGACCGAACTTTCCACAGAGTTCGCAAACTCAGACTGGTACAATAAAAAAATTTGGTCCGATGAATGGCAGCGATGAGGAACTTTCCAATAAATTTGCATGTATGCAACTCTTTTTAACCTATTTCTGAGCTTGAATACAGAGATCTTCCGAATGAGACACAGTGAAATAACGAAAATGTCTTTAGCTGTACGTTTGAAAAGACATTTAGCTCATCTGGTAACTAGGCCTGCTAACTAAATTCAAATAGGAGTGTGGAGAACTGTGGAAATTCTGCATAAAAAGCATTGGGTAATTAACGTAAATCGGGCAAGTTTGAGACAATACATACCAAGTCTGCATGTCTCAAGGATGCGTGAGGCCAGAAACGTGTTGTTTATTAGCATGTCAAGCAGACCATGTCTATCATGCAGAAAACGGTCTCTTTCAAGCAAAGCATCACATGACCATTTATAAAGTGGTCACAGATGCAGTGGCCGGTTTTGCCTTAATGGCTTACTCCTCTATGGGCAGTATTTAAATAGTTTTTCTGATACCAATGAAGGAAACATAAAAACAGCAAGTTCACCAGACCAGGTGTCAGTGCACACTGAAGTGAAACTTGGTT
Source organism: Schistocephalus solidus (assembly GCA_017591395.1). NCBI lineage: Eukaryota > Metazoa > Platyhelminthes > Cestoda > Diphyllobothriidea > Diphyllobothriidae > Schistocephalus > Schistocephalus solidus. The sequence goes on from WEDG01001293.1 coordinate 202,463, forward strand.
CAGAAAAAAACTTTTAATTAAGCGGAAGAATAGGTGCAAACGAACGACCGTTCCCACTAACTCACCACCAAACCACTGTAATTGTACGTAGCTAGGATGCTTTGTATGGCTACCTAAACGAGACACAGAAAAGGGACCACCCAAAATACATGCGGCTTTGCGCTAAATTACAAGGAAATTATGTTTCGCATTAAGGTGAGGGTTAGAGTTAAGTTTACGATTAGGTTTAAGTTGGAGGTTAAGGTCAGAATTAGGGTTAGGGTCATGATTAGGCCAAGAGGTATGGTTATTACGATGTGTAAGTATTTGTACAATTTACATGTTTGTATCTTTCTTGTTAACCTGAATCTTTTTTATCACTTGTTTTAATGTGCTAAATAAAACACAACAGCCAGCTACAACCGGCATGTTGGACGTCTTCTGTTTTCGCTGCTGCATGTCACCGCTGCTCTCTTGATTGTACTGATCTCTCTCAATTACTTGCAGTCAATTGTAACGACCGATCTGCATTTCTGGATTGCATTCTACCAAACGCCGTCTCAATTGAACTCCTGACTCTGATCTTCGTCCTTGATGCATAGCTTTCTGGATCTAGTTCAGAGTTCATTAAAATCCTCAACAACACTTGCTATCTAGAAGCTGCGTTTTTCGTGAGTCTGCATTCTAACAATCCTCTGACATTTTTGCCGTCCTTTTGTCGTTTGTAGTTTAGACACAATTCCCCACTTAGCGTTAATTTATTTTGTACACCTTGGTTCTAAGCAGTTTTGACCTTCGTCTACACTACAAAATTGGTGACCCCGCTTTTCTATCATTGCGCACCATATCACTTACTATGACGGACACTGAGACTAACGCAGACTCTCTTGACGTTCATAGTCTCTCTTTCAAATTGCCCCCATTTACGCCGAGCAACCCTCGCGTATGGTTTAGGCAGATTGAGGCAGTTTTCTCTACACACCTTATCACCAGTGAACGCACGCGTTATTCAAAGGTAGTGCATTCACTTCCCTTCGATGTTGCTATTGACGTTGAGGATCTCCTTGATCTAATCCCTGCTGAGGAGCCATACACCAAGTTTAAGGACGCTGTAATTAATCGTGTGGCCAAGTCGGCCAACCGAATGCTGCGTGAGCTTTTCACGCAAGTCGAACTCGGCGATCAAACGCCTTCCCAACTAATGCGACACATGCGTTCTTTGCTTGCTGGTCGTCATATGGATGATGCCAGTTCCGAGAGATCTGGCTTGATAAGCTTCCCCTGCCCATGCAGCAGGTATTGGCTATGCTTGATACGAGCCCCTCATTGGATAAACTAGCCACTCATGCAGACAGAATCGTGGAATGCTACCCTAGCGGTACCGCATGTTCTATTCTTCAACAGACATCGGTGTCCACTTCAAGATCTGCTAATGTTGGCACTCCTGCTCATCAAGGCACTTCAAAGTCAGAAGTGACCCTCCCTATGCGGCCTTATCATTGTGCTGTAGTACCTATCGACGGGCCGCACCATCATCTGACCTTTCGCAAGCGTCGAATTTCGTGCGTAGCAGTGATTATGAAGACTTAAAGGATACCGTACGCCTTTTATGCACGCAAGTCAGCAACATGTGTTCTATCATCAACAATCTTCAGTCAAGCAGTCGTCAAACATATCGACGTCGATGGTCCAAATCACGGGAACGGCAGCCACAGACCGTGTGCTGGTACCATCGTACCTATGGCGTGAAAGAACGCACGTGTATTCCGCAGTGCGAATTCCCACAGACGCCGCAACAGTTAAAAGACAACGCCATCCAGTAACGCGACGACTGCTGCTGGCCAACCGCGACCCTGCCGCCTCTTCTATATCACCGATAAGTCGAGTGGTCTCCGTTTTCTTGTCGATACCGGTGCTGAGGTTAGTGTTATCCCGCCTCCTAGGCGTCACCACCTCAAGCCTTCGCAATTCTCATTGCAGGCTGCTAACAACACCGTCATCCACACATTCGGACAACAGTCCCTGACTCTTGACCTTGGTCTGAGGCGATGTTTCCAATGGGTCTTTATCGAAGCCGATGTCCAGTCACCCGATTATTGGAGCTGATTTCTCTAACATTTTGGCCTTGCAGTTGATTTGAAGCATCGTCAACTCATTGATACTACAACTAGACTTTTCACCGTCGGTACGGTCACCTCTGAACCTTCGGTTGGCATACACTTGACTATTCCAAGTTCGCCATTTGCTGACATTTTGAAGGACTATCCGTCCCTCGCTAAACCTTGTCAGTTTACCGAAAAACGTTCAGCACACAGTTAAGCATCACATAGTTACCACAGGGCAACCCGTTCATGCCCATCCACGCAGACTTCATCCAGAAAAGCTGCGGGTGGCTAGAAGTGAGTTCGAACACATGCTAAATTTGGGGATTATTTACCCTTCTTCCAGCCCATGGGCCTCTCCACTGCACATGGTCCCCAAGAAATCAGCCGATGATTGGAGGCCATGCGGGGATTCTCGTGCTTTGAATAGAGCACCGTCACCGATCGGTACCCCATTCCTCATATTCACGATTTTTCTCACATGTTGGCGGGAAAAACTATTTTCTCCACGATAGACCTCGTGAGAGCATATCATCAGATACCGGTCGCTGAGGAAGACATCCCCAAGACCACCATCACAACGCCTTTTGGCTTGTTCGAATTTCTCCGCATGCCTTTCGGTTTGCGTAACGCCGCCCAATCCTTCCAGCGGTTTATTGATGAGGTCTTGCGCGGTCTTTCGTTTACCTTTGTCTATATTGATGACATACTCGTCGCAAGTTCTTCGCCAGCGGAACATGCATCACACTTGCGTCAAGTGTTTCGATCGTTTCCAGCAACATGGTTTTGCAATTAAACGTCAACAAAATGTCTTTTGGCGTTCCTTCTCTTGATTTCCTTGGTCATCACGTCGATCAGCATGGAATCACACCACTTTCAGAGAAGGTGCAAAGCGTTTTATCTTTTCCGTCTCCGAAGACCCTTACACAACTGCGACGTTTCATTGGACTTATCAATTACTACCGACGTTTCATTCCCAACTGTGCGACAATACTGGCTCCATTGACTGATCTTTTGAAGTCGAAAGCCAAGCCGATTGAACTTTCACCGGCAGCTCACTCAGCTTTTGAGGCAGCCAAGAAGGCCCTCGCTGATGCGACCATGCTGCACCACCTCAACTCTGACGCTTCTACGCAGTTGATTTTGACCACTGACGCTTCCAACAGTGCTGTCGGCGCAGTCTTACATCAACAGGTGAATAACCAGTTGCAGCCATTGGCTTTCTTTTCACAGAAGCTACAACCGGCGCAGACTCGCTACAGTACTTTCTCTCGCGAGCTCCTGGCTATATACCTGGCTATTCATCATTTTCGCTACCTATTAGAGGGAAGAGATTTTCGGGTTCATACCGATCACAAACCTCTTACTTATGCCCTCAAGGCCAAACCAGATGGGTACTCGCCCAGAGAAGTGCGTCACCTTGACTATATCTCGCAGTTTACTGCTGATATCCGCTACGTCCGAGGCAGCGACAATGTCATTGCTGATGCATTATCGAGACCGGACATCAACACCTTGTCATCCAACTTCGACCTGGCGAAGCTTGCAGACCTCCAACTAGAAGACGAGTCCATTGCTGATCTGCGTACATCTAGTACTCTGCAGCTTCGAGATGCACCACTTCCAGCATCACCAGGTACGATTTTATGCGACTGATCCACAGGCACTCCCCGACCTGTTGTTCCATTACCCTACCGTAAGGTAGTGTTTGACCATTTTCACTCTCTGTCGCATCCCGGCATCCGCGCCGTTCGCAAACTAATTGCTGCTCGCTTTGTCTGGCCAAAGATGAATTCCGACATCGTCCTTTGGACTAGGCAATATTTAGCTTGCCGGAAAAACAAAGTGCATCGCCATACCTTTCCCCACCAAGCACATTTGCTGTTCCGGACGTTCGATTCCATCACGTTCACTTAGACTTAGTTGGGCCGTTACCACCTTCACGTGGGCACACACATATTTTCACAGCCGTCGACCGTTTCACACGATGGCCAATTGCAATTCCGATATCGGATACCTCGGCAGAAAATATTGCCATGGTCTTCCTGTATCACTGGATTGCCAATTTTGATGTGCCAGCCACCATTACCACTGACCGCGGAAGCCAGTTTCAATCTAGTCTCTTCCGTGAGTTCACTAAACTTCTCGGGTGTGCGCACATCACGACAACGGCATATCACCCTGCTTCTAACGGCCTCGTGGAACGACTGCATCGTCTTCTGAAGACAGCGCTGATGTCTCACTCAGACACAACTGCGTGGAGTGACAACTTACCCCTCGTCCTTTTGGGTATTCGATCAGCTGTCAAAGAGGACATTCAATGTACTACGGCAGAACTTGTATACGGTACACCTCTCCGCCTGCCCGGCGAATTTGTGCAGTCTTCCACCGTACACACTAGCTTGTCGAATGCTTTCGTTCAACATTCAACCCTAATAAAAAAGTAAACGGTCACCTTTATCTTAACCCTAGCCCTAACAATTTAATAACCTTTACTCTTAGACCGATCATGGCCCTAATGCCAACTCTGACCTTAACTTTAACCTCAAGCGAAACGCAACCCTTAACCCTAATTGCCACTTTAATCCTAAACATAATGGTCTTGGAATTTAGGACCCCGACATATCTATTTTAGGCAGTTCCTTTTCCCGTGTCCTTTTTAGACGACCATACAAGACACCCTTAGCTAATCTTTCACTACCTACCTTCCAACAACGATGAAATGGGCGAACAGAATTCTGCGTGGAGGAAATCTGAAATGCGAAAGACAAAAGTAATGGGAAAATATTTTTAACTATAAGCTGATGAAAATAATTGCCCGGGATACAACTGAGGTCATTGATCCTTCGTAAGAAATAATTTGTCATTAATCGCGGTAGATGGCAAACGCGTGAAATAATGACTAAAATCGTAAAATTACGGTGAAAATATTTACTACGACGTAACGTGTTTCCGAGGTGTTTTATCTGCGCCAAGGTGATGGCTCTTGTGTGAAAACCACAGTCGTTAAACGTGACTGTGTAAAAAGCATGCACTTTTTCCAAGTTAATTTGGATGCTTGCATGCATAAAACTCTATTTTATCCTGTAGTAATTTGCAGTATTTAAATCTTATGACCCATCTGTATTCGGAAAATGTCATCTGGAGGCATTCAAGCAGTATTCAAATAATGCGGGGAAAATATAGTCCCCGTTTTGTCCTTTAGAAAAAATCAGCCTAATGGACGTAAATGACTTTGCCTGCATGCTGAAGTGATCAGTCTCGTAGATTTTTGCTGTCATCCAGGTACACTCATACTTTGGTAACGAAGTTATGATTTGCCGCTGATCGTTAACAAAGCAGGGAAGTCGCAGTGTTGTGATAGGCTTCACATTTTTTTCATCTTTAGACAAATATTTTCACTTGACAAAGAAATATTCAGTGGCTTATGCCAACTAGGTTGCTTTATGTAGATTTTTTTCCACAGTTCTTTTTCTTTGGGGTGTTTGGAGTTTCCATCCACAACTGAAGAAGCTGGAAAATTAAGTCGCTGGTGACTGTGGTTGCACCAGTGTGCCTGATAATTGGAGTAGCAGTACGTAAGCCTCTATACCATACTCAGTGTTTAGCCTTAAATATATGCGTGATCTTTCATGAGCATAGTTAAAAAATAGCACAACAACTCTTTGATCGAGCACTGTGTAAATTAGAAGTTAACTCTTTTTAAATTAGTCATATTATTTTTAACCCGAGCAACAGTTTTCCTAAAGGACATCGAACGATGCAAACTCTTCCAGACACAATGCAGCAGAGACAATACGTGGAAGTAAGACCCATCCCAGTTGCACGGGCGGCCTTGCGCTAAGTTCCCGTGCTGTGCAGTTAACTTTTGTCTCGCAATAAAGTAAAATTACGTTGTGCGGGTAAAAGTTTAAAGTTTCTACAAGAAAACGTCACCTAACGACTTTATTGACTGAATCCTTTCAGGAAATACGGAAGAAGGGAGCTCGATACTTTGAATTCGTGATATTCTGGCCGGAAAACGACAAGACTCGTCTGCTATGAAGTAGTGAGTGGCACACATGCCCAAAAAGCGCACCGACTGGATAATTTGGAAGTTATCCATCACAAATATGGACAGATCACCATATCTTGAGCTCGAATGGTCGTTGGACCCAACCTTCTGCCAAAAGAGTCCATGTCTCACGATCCATCTAAAGTGTTCAATTCGTGCGAATGACAATCACAGTCTTTTTCCATTTCTCCTCGTCCATGTCATACTACTTCTGGAGAAAAATTTAAATATTTCAAAAGTCACATAGTTGAGCAGCTATAGACAGCTTCGGGAAGACCTGATACTAACATTCCACATACTATGCATTCAGGACTGCTGTCTTGCCCCAGACAATTTTTCAGAGTTAGCAACAACAACGAACTTGAGAGGTCATCCTCTCAAATTACGCGTGACTGGGACCAGGCTAGACACTCAGAAGTGCTTTTACTCCAAAAGTGTGGTCAAAGCTTGAAATAATCTTCCTATGGATATTGTTATTTCGAAATCCCTGGAGGCTTTTAAGCGAAAGTTAGATCGAAATGAAAGCTGCAAGGGCAACGTCATAAAATTAGGCCTATAGAATACTACTAGTTATATTTGAGTAACATTTCGTTGTGTGTTATAATTTATCGGAGGGCTCGCACTCCCATAATTCCCATGCGGAGGTCCCCGAGGTATAGACTGCTTAACTATCTGCACACCTTGGTAACACCGTGAGTGTTCGCATCAGCCGAACCTGGCGGCCATAGTCTATGCGGCCTATGAAGGTTCTCCCTTGGTTCAAACCGTAACGGACCGAGGACGATCTGGGCGGATATTTCTGCCTTTAAAACCACTCGGCGGACTCTGCAATCAGCAAGTGAGTGTCTGGCTGCATCTTCCGCACTTCGGTGATGATCCAGGTGACCTCCGCGATGCCTCCATTAACCCCCCCAAGAGCGACCGTTTTTTCTCCTAAAAATCACTGGGAGTTTTTTTCCCTGTCTGCTCTTTTTCAACTATGTTCCACCCAGTTGGCTCATATCAATTGGCCTCGCCAAAAAACCGAGATACTATTTTTCGATACCATAACACGCATGCTCAAATAGGGAATTAAATGGTAACTCACCTACATCTCCAGCAAATAGACTGGTACTGATACTGAAAAAGGAATGATTGACTCAACACTTTAAATAAATGCGATAATTAGAAACTGACCGACTGTCACCATCGAGCTGTGTCCTAGCAACTCGTAATCCAGCATAACATTTAACTCCTATCAGACTCAGACCGTAACCTTATGGCAGTTGGAGTTTCATTTTGCAGGCGAAATATTTGCTTAGTCTGAACCTATTTATGAGTTCACGATAGTAGTGTTCTTGTACTACATGTTTCTTTTCTGTAGAAGATCATCCTTTATCAGGAAACCTGTACTGCCGTGTTCTGGATTTTCAAATGGGATTGCTCTTGCAGTCTTCTGGGTGATATCTGTTTTATGAAAGAATGGTAGAAATACCGTATTCGGAAGTTCCATAAAGTATCAAATTTTCCACGCCATAGGTTCTTTGCTTTTCATGAAGGTATCACAACCTCGTCACCTGCGTGAGTTCTATTAACCCAAGAACAATAGCAGATGCTTTCGTCTATCAGAGCTTTTACACATTTAATTAGGAGCCCTGATAACTGTTTACCACGAGGCGTCTGTTTGAAACCGACATCGCAACTTCGGAATTCGAGGAACTAATTGCACTACAGTCATTTAATGCACCCCACAATTTTCAGGACTAATGCCCAGATTTCGTTGGAATACCGGGAAATGCTAAGTGTACACTTCACCCTTCACTATCTTCAAGAAATTGACACTGAGGTCTAACAAATTACCTGATTGGTAGACAGAAAAGGGGTGTTTATTTTGTCTTGAAGGCCTGGTCTGGCCTTCCTGTATGCATTCGCAAGCACAAAGAAATCGATAATCAGCGGCAGGTTTTTGAAGTTAAGCCGTCTTTTTTGCTCTCCATTTACGTGAGAATTTTCAGAATTGTACATCGGCTGGTCTAATTTGCTCAGCATGTACTTAATATTTCTCCTCTTCGTTATCGTTATTGAAGACGTTAAAGACCTTAACTTAAAAGGAACGAAGATGCTATCTTTGGATGTCTCATCACTTTTTACAAACGCGCCTGTCACTGAAACAGTCGATTACCTCTGTGAATTCCTATTGACCAGTGAGCAAGAAACAGGAATACCGACAAATGCACTGAAAGAATTATTACTAAGATGCACGTTAAATGTGCAGTTTCTTTTTGATAACCAACTATACAGGCAAATAGACGGCGTTGCTATGGGTTCGCCACTTGGACCTCTCCTAGCCGATGTCGTTATGGGCAAGCTGGAGAAATTTCAGCTAAGCGGACAGATCAAAAAGCTAAAACACTACGGCCGATATGTCAACGACATCTTTGCAATTGTCACAGAAGAAACAAATGTAGACGAGCTCTTAAACACTGTAAACCAAGCACATCCATCGATCAAATTCACTTTGGAGATTGAAAGAGTAGGTTCACTCCCTTTCTTAGATGTCCTTCTAAGCAGAAGACCTGACAGCAGCATCCGAAGGAGCGTTTATCGAAAGAAAACCTGGTCTGGGCAATATATGAACTTTAGCAGTTTCGTACCTCTCCAACAGAAGCCCAATCTAGTCCGTTATTTAGCGCGGCTAGTGAACTCCTGAAAAGACGCCTAAACCAAGCCGTTACACAAACGTTTCCAGCAGCGAAACTTCAGATAGTGTTCTCAACCAACCCTCTTTTATGAGGCGAAGGCAAGGATAGGTTGCCGGCTCAGACCACCTCCATGTGCATTTACTCATTTAATCGCTCCTGTTGAGCAGGTTATATTGGTCGCACGAGTCGGCGCCTATCCAAAAGAATAAGAGAACACATCACAGCATGGCTGAACAAAGGGGAAGTCAAGAGCATAAAAAGCGCCATCCTTGCACATCTTGCTGACACCGGACATATTGTGGACCCCAGCGAAGCTTTCCGTGTAATTTATAAGGTCTCACCAAACAACCCCAAGTCACTGGGTCAACGACTACTAGCAGCAGCAGAAGCGACTGCCATTAGGTTGAAGAAGCCGGTCTTGTGCGCACAAAAGAACCTCGTACAAGCTCCGCGCTTAGCTTGGCCAACGACCGCTTAACTGCATGCATCCCCGCGCCATCTCTGTCCTCCCCCTTCTCCTAGAACGGCTCTACCAAACACTTATCACCGCCTATCACACTGTATCTTATCATCCTCCCCCTATGCACATTTCTCAGATAACCCACACAAACGGACGAACATTATCGATTTCATGTTTTAAATTTCTACTACGTTCCAGCGTTTCCCTATAACTGTACTGTCCTGACGAGAAGTTATCGAAAGCAGCGCGTATGCTCGCCAAGTCGTCTTTTGAATCTTTTAATGGGAATTTTTGCAACTTATTTCAAATACAATAATGACGTCCTCTGAACACTGCGCTAGCCTTAAATTAGCCGACGATTCTCCATTATGTCGGCAGTTGCAGTTTGTGGCAAATATGTGGCCTTTGTGATTTTTAGGAACTATTTGTTCGCCGTGTTGGAATAGTACTTCCAACATAAAGCTTATTTGTCACCCACTCTCATTAGTAAAAAGTTTTTCAGCGAAAACAGATAATTCTCTAGGTGTTAGGGTTGGTTTAGAGACCGGCATCGGACGCTATACTCATGAACAGTGTTTAAGGGTAACACTGGTCGCCTTTCCTAAAATCGGGCCAGCTAAGTGAAAACCTCGCAAATGTGACTTTTTATTTGCCACATGTGAGTCGACAAGTCTTGGGCCCGTGGCTTAACTGCAGAAGCTCTCGACTCAACGGCTGGCTGGAAGACTCCAAATTTTGCTATGCTGCGACTAAGGTATGACCGATGGATGAACAAGCCGGAAATGGCCATTCCAGTCCTGCTCAGAATTTTCGGCAAAAAGTAACCACAAGTTTTCGGCAAAAAGTAACCACAAGTTTAAGTGACCATGCCAAACCCTGGCTCTCTCGGTAATGTTAAGGCGATCAAATGGTCTATGCGAGCATACGAACGAACTTTTGGCAAACGAAGTTTTAATTAGACGACCCGCAGGATGAAATATTTTTTCCACGTTTTGAATTTTATCTTGTGGGTAGTAACCACAAATTTTCGGCAAAAAGTAACCACAAGTTTAAGTGACCGTGCCAAACCCTGGCACTCTCGGTAATGTTAAGGCGATCAAATGCTCTATGCGAGCATACGAACGAACTTTTGGCAAACGAAGTTTTAATTAGACGACCCGCAGGATGAAATATTTTTTCCACGTTTTGAATTTTATCTTGTGGGCAGTGGCAGAATGATAAGTGGCAAAGAATACAAAAGAAATACCGCCCATTTTGGCCTACAAGATGGGCCTCCGGTTCATGTAACAGATAGTTAAACTCAAATGTTTGAAAACCAACTGATCCGAACACAAACCTCAGATTTTCCTGCTGGGAATTTGGAAATGACTGAACAATTACTGAAAATATAGGCAATGAGTATAATCAAGATTGAAAGCGAATATAGAAATACCTAAAACATGCTGAACCCATCTCGAGCCCAAAGGTTATAATTTCACGTGCTGAAATTAAGTTTTAATGTATTTGCTATTACAAAATAAGACATTAAATATAATATTTTTTGAATTATTATGTAAGCCCTAACGTTCTAAATTGGATGAACTTTGGGAATGGATATGGCATCTAGTAAAGTTACAGCGCAGTACTTTACATAATAAGGAACGCTTCTATCGGAAAGTCGTGCTCATCTGAAAGAACTTCTTAAATGATTGTTTGTACTTTACTTTGCTCAAAAGCTAACGGGATTTTCATTCATAAAATTGTCGTCCCTGATTTTACATTTAAACGCACGAACACTTATAAATTACTTCAAAAATTTAACAAAAGCAATTTTGTAGTTTTCTAGGATTCCAAAAAGTTTGTGGATTTGAAAAAAAATCCCAAGGACAAACTAATAAGCTAAGAATAAAAATTCCGTGAATCCATGGTCACAAATACCCAAAAGCAAAGCATGAGGTACAACTGCAATAAATAAAACAAAATACGAAAATGACGACTTTCAACGATGAAAGTGGCTATTCTAAGATTTTTTAATTGATTCTGTCGTTACTTCAAGGTCATTTGCTTCACAAACGCTGGAGTGAGCAATTTTTCTGCATGGCTGCTGCCTTTTTAAAAATTACTGAAAGCATATCACCACAAAGGCATCACATGCGCCTGGGGCCTGAAAAGGCTCACAACTGATTCAAAGCATCACGAGATAAAACGGTGTGTCGGCATATTGCAGCGTTCTTTGAGTGACGCGCTTTTACTTATCTGTGCGTATGAGGACATTTGAACACCTTTCGAACTGTGAAGGTCATTTTGAAGTTCGTACCAGCCGGGGGGAGGGGAGGGTGGGGAGGAGTAAAGTGCGACACACGCGAGCAAGCTTTAAGCACAGCTTTTTCCATTATTTCAACAGCGCGCACAAGTAATATGCCTTGATAAACCTGACTGATAGACAAGAAAAGTGCTAATGTGCTATTACTAAGCGAGAGGCATACGAACAGGCTTTCAAAAAAGTTAAAATATTAAAGGGCGAGCGAACCATTTCTAAGAAGACTTAACATGCAGGAAGTAAATGTTGACCAGGCTCAACCATGAGAGTTGCTCATGAAGAAGCACACACGAGACATGGCTGCAAGCGAGAGAGTGCAACCGTAAGCTGTTCAAGTGGCGGTAGTTATTAATTCAAAATGCCATCAGCTGGATCACTCAATATGGCAAACTTCGGCTTAAATATCTTGTTTAACCTCTAGTTCAGTAAAAAAAAAGATGTAAGTAGGTTTCGAGAATTATTCCGACCGAATTACACCATCCTCTGGGTGCTCCGGGGCACAGGACGAAGAAGTTAATAGTACCTTAAGAATGAATAGCAGGTCATACGTATACTTCACCATATAACATATGATTAGATCTATGTCTATCTTTTTAACAAGTTGCGCTGCTTTGATAACAATAGGGTCGCACATCTGCCAAGTGGTCACGAGCACACGGAATATGGACAGAAAGAGACCAGGGAATCCAGCATGGTCATTTCGACTAACTTATCCGTCGTCAACCAACCATTCCCCACCCCTGGTTTGGATAACCTGATATGTCGAAGACACCCTCCTTCGGGATTGAGACTAAAGTTGGACGTTCTGACATCAAGCTACGAGCCCGTTCTTATGCTGGTTAAAAACAGGAATATTAATTACCATCGGGGAGTCGTTCAGTGACCCACAGAACCTTCTCGTTCAATTGGTACTACTTTACGTCTTCGAACTGCCGTGATGAGCACGAATAATCATAAGGAAATTCAAATAGTCCTAGGGAGATGCCGTTAATTATAATCGGCATATTTTTTAATGCCCAGTTGGTGTTTGTTGAACGTCTTCAATGAAACTTGTTCGGTTTGCTCTTACGGGCAATACCGTCGAATTTCATGGGTCATTGGAATGGAAGCATCTAATATACTCCCATTGGCGAGAGAGGAAACTGCGGCTTTACAATAAAATGCTAGCTCATCCGATTAAAAGCCAATTTTGATTTTACTGTGTGCTTAAAACTTGAAACGCTAAGACGATACTGCGAGCATATATCCTGAATACTGACAATACAAAGCAAATTTTTGTGAACATCGACTAATCACACGAAGAAACCAAGACAAAATTTCAATCTCAATCTATTGTAATTTGTGTATTTTTTGGATTAGCTATCACCAGGTCGTAACTTGTCTTAATTGCTGCCTATTCATGTAAAGAAATCACATCTCTTGGAGAAAACCGTAAGTTTCCATAAAATTAACCTTTCAGATCGTAACCAAAAGTCAGTAAGAGCAATCTTCAACCGAGTATGGAACAGTTTCTAATCTTGTGACTACCTGAGCTTTATAATCCTAAGACAACTTAGATTATATGATTTATGAACAAAGGAAACTGCATGCGGACTTCATATACTGAAAGGTATACATTTACTTACACCAACCCAGAAGCAAAGGATTTGGTAGATTAAAGGGATTTTTCGGTTAATCCCTGTACGCTGAGTGAAGAGCCCATGAAGGAGGACAAACTCACTGAACAGACTAGTATCTGCATCATCCTCAAACTGGGGGTTCACCTTAAGTGAAACTTACTGAACTTTGTTCACAGTCTGACCTACTTGCAGAACAAAGCTGTATATTTAGAGTGCAGTCATAATCAGCGTCGGCAGCTGATAAGTGCTTGAAAGGATTTCAATGGTAGTACCACTTACGCCCAGAAAGATAAGATTGGTTATAGAGGAGACTGTGGACTGATGTTCTTTTGGAAGTCTTCCACGGGTTCTGTGCTTGTCCTTTTCGAAAAATGTGCCTGAGTATCCGTTTGAACCAAAGAGATCACGGTTGTTGGCTACTTCGCCGTAAGGTTTTTCAGTTCCATAAAAATATGCGCACACGTAATGGCAGCTGTGCAAACCTGGGTGGTTAATATTGACATGTAGTATTGATCTGGCGTTGATGGCTTTCTGTACGCTGCAGTTCCAAATTCACCCCTTGCGGACTAGCACAGAAAAACATCAAGGAGAAGTCGTTGTTTAACTGTTTTCTACTTATTGGCTATTTTAGTGGTCAAGCTAACCGGGCTTGATACATCACCGAGTTGCTACATAGGACTTATTTCGGCAATACTAAATACTAAGCCGAAATTGCGGTTGGTACGTGCCAACTGCCAGTTTTTCTATCAGTGGACGGACAAGTCCCATAATCAGGTTGGAGAGCTCAAAGGCCATAGCTACTAGCTGTGCCCTTCCCATCTCTTGGTGCGCACACCGCATAGCTGATCCGAACTCAGGGGCAAACCCTCTACGCCAAGCTGCGCTCACTTTTACACCTTCCATACCAGCCAATCACTGGACTTTACGCGGGGCCAGCTACTATCGACGAGAAAGTTCGCGGACTCCCCTCACATTCCTATACATCGCAACGCATTGAGACTCATAAGAAGCCCAGGTGGCGGGTTGAACCTACCCGTATCGCCTGTTCCATCTCTTCTGTACATAATACAGTCCTCCGAAGACGCGGATGATCTTGATACTTGGAAGACAGACGCTGTCTTCATGCGTCACGGAACAAACGAGCACTTGATATCTAACTTTTAGTTTTTATGCTTTTCAGGAACCGTGTCCACCTTAGCCACTCCCGAATTTTCATCATCAATACTTGTAGAGTTCCGATTTACATAAATTTTTGTCATGACCATGAACAGTAGACATGGGAATGTTAGACGGTTACTTCACATGTCTCACTACTACCTTCTTTAGAATCATTAGGTTTAACGCCATGGCATTTCCATAAAGAGCGAGAGTTCCTGCTCAAGGAATGATAAGTCACATTCCTGAAACCCAGTTGGTTAGCGTTAACGTGCAGTTGAAGGTAACGCATCATTAAATTATTCATGCCAATGGAAGAAAGTATTCACGTAAAATTTCAGTAGCGTAATGCCAATGTATTCTGTTATCGTGTTTGCTTCACGTATCCCCAAATAATAAGTTATAGTACGTGGCCCATGTCCTATAGTTTTGAAATATGCAACAAAATTTGAATAAGGATTGCCTCTTAAAAACTCTTAAAGTTAAAAGAAGGAAGAAAATTTTCATATGATCCGTGATATTGTGGATTTTTATTTTTTATACGAAAACTTTGCTTTAATCGGATGGGACAAATAAGATATGCCCAAAGTAACGAAAAATCACTAACCAATCTGAAACATATGCAAATGAATTCACCAAAATACCAAAGTAGTAAAAACGACCACTAAGGACTAGTGTGTGGAATAGGAAAAGCGTTTTTCTTAAGAAAGGTTAAGGCATTGAAGCCATGAAAATCCCTACCACATTAATAGACTTAAGTCTTCGAAGTATCTAATGCTTCTTCATTCAAATATATAAACAATAAAACGGTACTGACCTATTAATAGTTAAAACTATTTTTTTACATACTCAGATTTTTTAATATATGAAATTGGGGACAAAGTCGTTTTTTTATCTATGGGGATTTATTGTGAGAAATTGCGACAACTTTTCAGTTTTTATATATTGCGAAATGTAGTTGATGAAAACAAAGAGGACTTCGCTTGATTTCACTGATGGATACGTCAGAGAAATAAAACATACCCTAAAGGTCGATCAGTAACTATTCAATTCAAATAGCATCGGCAGATGCAATCTAAGCATATGATTTGTGTATTTTAAGATAAATTTTCGCCATCAAATAATGTGCTTTCGATCGCTTTCTCCTAAAGGGAGGTTCTGTGCTATGTATTTAGTAAACCCTTCGGAATGAGCTTTTTATGGAAAAACCATTACTGAATTAGTACGTGCTAGGAAAATTTTAAATGTAAATGTTTGTTTACGTCCCAGTTGACGATTCACCCAGCACTAAACCTCATTAGCAAAAAATGAATGTCCACATCAAATGTTTAGCTGCTAACAGGTGCTGGCTTAAAATGGCATTCTTCTGAAGGATGTTTACGCAATCAACTTTTGTACACGGTACAGCCTAGATTATAATTGTCTCTTATGGTCGTTTTTTTAACGTTACGGAAAAAAGCCTTTATCTACCGCACACGTAAGAATGTACTTTTGTCATTAAATTGGAGCCCTTTCGCTATTTCTGCTCACGTTTGGGCTCCGGTATACGAGTGTTAATGCACAAAAGTTTGGCTCTATATATATGGCTCGAAATGGTAATGTTTTTCCCTTTCCGTTTTTACTTTACGTATAGGCCAAAACCAGACCACTCTAAAAGTAGCTTTCCATATGTTAAAAATTTCAAATGACCATTAGATGGTGAGCAGTTTTACGGTTTCTCATAATACATTTTCAAATGACTGGACAATATCGCATATTCCAAACGGGATTGTCTGTAGTCGCTATAATTGCACTTTGGAGCAGGAAATCACATCGATAATCAAATCTGATATTTAAAAATCGCAAAAGCGTCTGGTTTTCTAACAATAGCCTTTTTGTTTGTAACCTCGTTTTCGCGGTTTACACCGAACCAAAAAGCAATTTTCAAATGCACAAATTCTTGTTTGCTAAAATTCTCGAGGTTAATCTGCTCTCCTCCAAAAGAAAAACAGGCTCGGGTGCGTAAAATAAACGCAGCAACCCAAAATTTTGGCGAGCGCTACCGTACGTGAAGAACGTCTCGGAAGCCGTTAGCTGCCTTCTTACACCGAACAGATGCAGTTATCAGACGCCAAATAATGAGGCCAAAAGACCCGCCTCCACGGAAAGAAACGTCTGGAGTCGTTTACTGAAACTGGTGCAGTTGCGGACACAGCAACTACGTAGGAGAAACTGGGAGACTACTCTGCACGCGAATGGCCGAGCACGTGGCAGCAGTGAAGAGAAAAGTCACTAACTCTCAAGTCGTGGCTCATGTGACGGGACCCGGCCACAGCTGCAAGTTTGACGAGGCCGAAATTCTCGCAAGAACTGACAACCACGTGAGCCATGAACTGCTTGAGTCATGGTGCTCTGGCCGCAGTCAATTAATAAGCGAAATGATCTCGCGGACCCACGTTCTATGTTGCGATGTTGCCGGTGCAAAATTGCTAGCCACGCGGTGGGATGCAGATGACCAGTAGTCCCGGTGACAGCGAACCAAATTGCCGAGTCATTGTCACGCCAGGAATCGACAACGGTGATGAAATCACGGCAATTAAAAACTCGGGTACGGACCAAAAAGCAATCATCGCATCAATTACGAGCCCCAGCGATGAGCACAAGGACTGCCAGCGATAGTAGGCCTGCAGTAACCTGGCAACCATGCCCTATAAAACTGCGCAACTTGTGCCCCAAGTACTCTTTTCCGCAACTGTCTCTGATGGTGGGTTTGAGAGAGAATCCGAAACGTCAGGCCAATAAACACCACGTTTCAGTGATCGCCTCTTCGTTTTCTGAGCTACTTCCTGGAAAGCACCTGTTCGCTTCTATCAGCGATAACTTGAATTCTGGCTCGTCATTGTCCGCCGATCGGCCTTGCTCTATCCGCGCTCACAGAATGTGCATGCTGTGGTTGGTTGGTTGGTTAGCCCTAAACTTATCCCTAACCTTAACAAGAATACCGTAATCTTCCTGGAATTTATTGTAAGGCAATCTGCATCAGGTGAGTTCCTATTCCCGTGTCCCGCACTTTTTTCGTCTTCTTGTCCTTCCCCCTTGCTTGTGGACTCGAAATTGCTCGTTATCCGTAATAACCTCCGAGGAATTAAGCCCTCAAACTTGATCATCGTTCTTATTTAATTCTCAGTTGCTTGTTTTTTGTTTTGCCTGATTATTTCAAACTCGAATATATCACATAGTGTCCATATTTATGTCTTTCATAGCTAGTCAGGTTGGTAGATGCCATCCTCATAACTATAAAAATCCATTATGGAAATAGACACCCCGGCAGTTGAGCAGGCGTTTTCGAATCTCCTGAGTCCTTAATCACAGAACAATAGCGAAGGGTTAGGAAGAAGAGAGAAATGAAATTGTGTAGCACGGGAGAAATTTTAACTTCTAAAGCATGGCGGAAGGGCTTTAAAGAAAATAATTTCCAGATACTTCCTGACTAAATAAACCAAGTGGCATCGAAATTACTATCAGAAGTAACTCAATAATTCCCATAAGTTCTGTTAGTTAGTGATTCTACATCACAACCGAATTGGTCATTCCTCCTTCATATTTCAAATAAATGTGTCCAGATCGGTATAATCCGTAGTGGTCCAAGTATAAAAGGAGATAATTGAAAAATGTTCTTTGTGAAAAAAACCAGGCAAACTGAAACTATAGTAATGGCAACTCAGAGCAACACCAATAGTTGTTCGATATTAGCGTTTTTATGCTATTTTCCCTCAGCACGAGAAGTCACAATCAAATTATTTTATCTGCATTATGGGAAAAGAGTATATTTAAAACCAAGGTTAGGTATTCAAATACAAACTGTATTTTAAAATACTGGAACTAGAGCGAAGTTATCTCATACACACCACCAATTTTTCTTAAAACCCTTACGATCCTTACTTACAAAGTCATATGCGCGAATTCTTTATTTGAAACTTAAAAGCCGAAAAAATGATATTGCAATCGAGCACCCTGTCTGCATTGAGTTAGGTTTGAAAGTTGACTAAAGTTCTAGGGCTTAGGTTTAAAGTTATATTTATGGATGAGGAATAATACCTCTGAGGGTTAGATGTAAATTGATTTGGCTGAATTAACTAACCTTAATAGGCAGGATACGAGAATAGAAACCATGTGCTAATTATCAAGACGATTAGGGTTATTGCTAAGGGTAAGATCTCGGTTCAGTTCATAGTTCGATTAAGGTCTGATGTAGGGCTAGAGTTAGAACATGGGAATGTACACCATTTCTGAAGTTAGCATATTACCTCCTGTATTAACACGGGGAGTTCTTGTTCCTGTTTGTTTGCCCTCAGCCCTATTATGATAAGTGGTTCATACCTAACACCAACCTTAATCTCGGGAACAATAAAAACACAATTATTTATCCCCACATATGAAAGGCGAACATTTTTTTCATTTAAGGCATCATATATGCTGACGACTGGCAGCATACCCATATCCTGTGTGTTAAGCTTAGTAAACAGATAACATTAGTCAGAGCATAGATTTGCCATTTTTGGCCAATTTCTGTCCATAGCACATAGTTTAAGGATTTTGCCTGCTCACAGTAGCACAAAGTACATACTTGAAACGGAAAGAATCTTTTCTTGATCTTCGTATTAACTTCAAGATTAAGATTCTCAAATGTTTCGATACTGAGCTTCGGCAGAGAGATGATGTGACAAGAACAATGAAAGTGAATTCTTAATTTTCCTGGGGCTGGACATTCAAATGACTTTGAAATCCCAGAACGCGCATTTTTACTTCCTGGTTTGACACATAACCACTTCGAGCCGCCATCCAAAACGCCATATAAGGCAGTTAATAAAAAAGCCAGCACCTGTTAGCAGCTAAAAATTTGTATTATTTTTAGCAGTATTAGTCTTAAGCCAAGTAGGTTTTACTTTAAAGCAAAAGCATTTTTAAGATTTTTCATTGGGGCAAGAGTAGGATTTGGCAGTGAAAAAGATGTTAACTGCTTCGAAACTAGATGAAGATCGAAATTTACTTTGTACCAGCAAATGAGATTACAATTGACAGAGCGTACCCCTGTCATTTCAATAGTTGAAAAAGGTGTCATAAGGCAGAGCTACTTTGAACACAGGATCAATGATGCAAAAATAAACACAAATTCCAGTTAACAAGAAGATAGGTTACCGGTAATATCTGCATTCATTTCAAATTTAGCACTAACAATAATCGATGGCCTTGTAGCAACATAGTCGGCAGTATCGAAAGCACAAGGTGACAACTGCTGACTCATTTCTAAGTAAAATCAAATCCTGTCCAAGCAACCTCAAGCATCTGTCAAGTAACGCACTCCAGAACCACGCACAGTGAAGAATAATTAGGCTACACGAGTCACCTTGCACTGAGTATGTAGTACTAGGCGAAAAAGTAAGTGTGTTTACGCGGATGAAATGTAGGATGTGCGGCCCCGATTCACATCCATCCAACAGGATTCTCTTTCAGATGACTGACGAAAATTCGACCCGAGGCCTATTGAAGAAGTCCAGCTGTGGCTTTTGACACCAAAGCCTCCGCGTAATCATGGACTTCTGCCTCGGTTTATGTAAATCACGGCGCCATTTACTTGCAAGTGGCGAATGAGGGTGGGTGGTAGGGGTTTGAAGCAAAATAGTCATCATCGTGACAAGCAAGGATGAACGGAAACCAAAATAGTAATCAAGTTAAAAATCTGAGTAAACAGCTCTATTTCATTGCCGATCCGTCGGCAAATAAGAAGCCATAAATGCAAAAAATCCCAATATTTTCAAGCTAGAGGCTTGAGTAACTAATATTTGCGAAAACATTTCTCACGTATTAGGAGCGTAAAGCAGAGGTACATAGGTATGCATATATCTCAAGAAAAGAACAAATTACTTCAGAAAGGGACTGGATTCTTGGGCTCGAGACAATGGGTAAATGAGGATTTTGCCTGTGCTTAGACAACTGAGGCTAGAACCGAAGCGTCGAATGCTGTTTTTAATGCTACAAGAGGATTCGGTGTTTGCAGCAAAAGTATTTTTCTATCTAAGAATGTAATCCCTACCTACCTTTCGAAGCCGTGTGCATGAAAATCCCAGTCGATAAGACTTCGGAATTCTGTTTGGATGAAAATTATGAAAGTCTAAAGGAGTGTGACACTTTTTCGTCCACTTCCTTCCACTATATTTAGCATTTGCCAAAAAGGGCAAATAAGTAATTCCTTATTCCGTATAAATAAACTGCTATTTTTGAACAAAATTGGTTAAGAAATAATATTTGGATACACTTCCCTGACAGAAAGTAATTCGAAACGTTTGTATCAATACACTGCAACGTTCTTCCTCTCTGTATCACTTCCGTCAGATATTAGGTAATTGATACTGAAAGACTGGGCCATTAGCGATAAAATTATAAGTATTCCTCATAATTATTCAACGCGTTACCGTTTAAAAATCCTTCTAACGTATGCAGAGGAAACCCTAACCATTTGCATCAAAAACAAAATAGAGTACACTGTGCCCAACTAGCACTGCGGTTAGCAACTTTCATATTTTACGGGGAAGAGGTCAATCGGACTTGAATCCACACCCTGAAAGCAGCGGTAAACCATCGGTGAATGTCACGCGTGTTTACTGTAAATGCTTCAGGACTAAATATACCAGTGTATAGTCAAAAATAAAACCAACTTTTCTGGCTCTAAGTTGGGAATAGAAAACAACCCATATAAGGACAAAGGAAGAAATGGCGCAATCAGTTATCCCAATAAACTATTTAGGTTCCACTCCTTGCAGTCCGAAAAACCATGAGGTGTCGTCGTTTCCTAATTTTAGATAACGGGTGTCATGACCCGTCCGTTTACTTTGAATTCACACGAAGCGTATGCTCACCCGACTGTTGTCATAAACGCCAACGCAGGAGAGAAAGATAACACTACCGGCCACAAGAAAATGTATTCAAAACCTGCAAGCCATTCTCACTGAAAAACTACTTGGATCTATAGCATTCCGTTCGGCGAGGCCATGTTCTGTCCAATCCGCTTCAAGAGAAAATTAGAGAAGAGCTAAGTAACATTCTCGCGGACATAGATCGATCAGCTCTGACAAGAGCTCTATTGTCCTAGTCAATGCGGAGCATTGCTCATGGCATGGAGCGTGAGAAACGCGCGCAAGTGCTTTTCTGTGAGATGACTCGTTGTGGAAATGTGAGCAGTCCCATCGACGGATCTCTCCTCTCCTTCTCCATCTCGTCCCCAACCCAAACGCTGTCTTCTGATATTATCGTGGATCTTATGAGATTTTGTGCTTTTAAAAACAATTTACGACACTGGACATGTGTTGGCGGCACTGGCCGCGCGCAGTCAGCGTTATTTGCCTGTAGTTCACCTTCTAAGAGCACCTTACCAATATGATTGATTCAGCTAAATTTATTTTATTCTGTCCTAGGGCAAGAAAATGGCGAAATTAAGCCAATTCGGACTGAAAGTAGGCGCCTCAAACGGTCAGCAGAACCTAGTGTGTGTGAGAGACAGAGGCAAGCCTTTGCGCTGGCGTTACCGAAGTCACTTTGTCAATCGGATAGATTATGCCAGTTTGCCAGTAAAATTTGTCGGATTCTTAGTTCCAACTGCACGAGTCCAGTTCATGTAACATATGGCCTCTGCTTCGACAAATGACGAGCGTGTTCCCGTAGGCCTTCGTGAAGGTAGTTGGGCAGGAATAACGCTCAGTCTAGAAAAGAAAGCGTTTTAAGGAGTGGGGGTGAATGTTAGAATACCAGGCGTACGTATGAGGATGGAAAAAGAAGAAAAAAGAAGAAAAAGAATAACAATAATAATAAGAAGAAGAAGAAGAAGAGGAAAAGAAGAAGAAGAAGACTGTTCAAGTACCAGGACAATTTATAATTTGTCTGAGCTTTCGAGTACGTGTTGGAGGCTCACGTTAGAGGAAATAGTAAAAATCAATCTAGCGACAGTTTTGAAAGTAGTTAGCCAATCAGCAACCAGTGACCCAGAGCCGGAGGTGACAACGCAGGGCTCTGTACTCAGGTGACAGATCGATAAATTGACTCACGGAATCGTCACCTGAGCCAAGGTTTCAATCAATTTTCTGCTTTTCTTGCATCCGGCGCGAGCGATTATCTCGATGACTGTGAATTTTAACTCGGGGTCTGATCTGACGATGGGGGGCAGCGATAATTCGTCAACCTCGAGCAGTTATATTATGTTCGTGTATGCACAATCAGAGCATATGTTCAATTGGACAGATTAGACAAGGGATACAATACACTACGCCAAACTGCTTACTGGGATTAAATCGGTCCTTGATTTTCCTTATTCTGTTACGCATGGTGGCTTTCGGCCGGTGTATTATTCCAACACATAGTTCCACAGCAATGCGCTTAGCCACTTCTGAAATGTCCTTGAAGAATCACATAACATACCATATAATCGATCGTTCTTTCAAATGGGTTCTCCAGTGGCAAACACATATGCGTCGGCTTATAAACGTTCTAGGATATTCCTTTCAGATAAGTTAGTCCCGGAAACAACAGACCTCGTGTAAATTTTTTCGGGGATTCTGCACGGCGTCTGGACCAGATATATACAATAATAACGTAACCGCGCCAAAATGCCGGTTCATATAGGAGGAAGTCTATTTTTATAGTTATTTAAGGATTATTTTAGGCATTAAATCGGTAGTTGGAGGGTTCAATAGTGTTCCAGTGATCTGTTCATAGGTCTCTCCAGCACAGGGGAAGAGCGTTTTTGGCTACGTCCAAGCAACCTCATAAGATGCCTAATTTGGAGTGGGTGTTGAGGTTCTTCAGATACCGCCTCAAAATTATTGCACGCGAATTCGTGCGCCAAATTCGGTGAGATCAATGAGACTAACTCCGTCACGTCGAAAAAAAACAAACCCCACTTCCCTTCTGCCATCATTATGGCCGGACTCAGTGACAAATGATGCAATTTAAGGGTTAAGTGGGCGGTCAACTTTTAAATCCCATCTAAATAGTAGATCTTATCTGAAAGACATCTGCCATTGCATCTAAAGTTGAAAGCCTTATTGTTACTGTGAACCGAGAACAAATTGTGAAGGTTTGTTGTCTCTCTCTCTCTCTCTTCCACACTTGGGATTGGGTATGACTGGCTGATGACGGCTAATAAGCCAGAAATGGCCATTCCGGTCTCCCTTGTCTTTTTCGGTTCCACATTATCAACATTTGCTACACGTCGCTATGCGACTACCTGCGAGGGCTCTAGTCTGAGTTCCAGGGCACAACGGAACATACATGTTCCTTAAGCAGATCGGTGAGCCACACACTATCATATATATATATATATATATATATATATATATATATATATGATATGATATGATGAAAAAAAAATATAAGTTTCGGAAAGTAGGCATTCCAAGAAATAAAGTTGAAACTGAATACATTATATGGGAGAAGGAGCTTTATTTCGTAAATTTTCAACACCGGCTCTCCGGGGCGTCGTCAGACAGGCGGGTAGCAAATGCGACAAAAAACAGTTAACATCGTAACTACGTGAAAAAAATCGATAATGGCATGAACATTTGCGCCATTGAGCGGCCGCCGTGTGTATCAGCCTGTCCTGGTTGGTTCTCGTTTCTTCCATTTCTCCTTGAGCTTTCTGTACGCCGCATCTAACTCAGTATGTCTTTCGATGCATGACTCATCTGAGTGCATCGCCTCGCAGAAAGTGGTACCCTAAGGATTTTGAACGCCGATGCTTAAGAGGACAGAAGTCGAAGGAAAAGGAACCAAGTAGTTCTAACCAGGCGCCAAAAATAAATACATGGCGAACCCTTCCTTACAGTGAGAATGCGTCTGAACTCGTCGAAAGACACCTCAGGAAGCACCGAATTAATGTGGCGCATAAACAGACAACTACTTTGCGTACCCAGCTTGTTCACCCTAAGGATAGGGTCAACTATTTGCACAAGAAAGAAGTCATCTAAAGGATCCCGTGTGAAGCATGTGCTGCCATGTATTGTGGGCAGACAGGAAAATCCGCCTATACACGCATCTATGAACATCAGTTGGCAGTAAAGAGGCGGGACCATCTGTCCCAAGTAGCTATGCATACTTTAGACACTGGACCCACCTTCGCTTGGGATACAACTTGTATTGTTGCCACCTGTCCCTTCAAGAAAGGTCAACAGTTCCTCGAAGCGATGCCCTCAGATGAGTCATGCATCAACCGACATATCGAGGTGGATGCGGCGTACAGAAATCTCAAGGAGAAGTGGAAGAAACGAGAACCAACCAGGACAGGCTGATACACACGGTGGCCGCTCAATGACGCAAATGTTCACGCCATTCTCGATTTTTTTCGCGTAGTTACGATGTTAACTGGTTTTGCCACATTTGCTACCCACCTGCGTCTGACAACGACTCGGAGAATCAGTGTTGAAAATTTACGCAATAAAACTCCTTTTCTCATAGATCGTATTCAATATATATATATATATAGCCCAAATATGTTGCTAAGAGTGCAACAGGCAAGACGCAGACAGCTGTTTCACGGTCATTACCGATCATCAGTACATCATATGCCTTGTGCAGTGAGGGTACATAAACAAGCAAACAAGTGCGTAACACTCACTAATGTGGTAAGGATCTCACTCGATCCCATTTGTCCGCCCGCCAGTTACCTACCGGCGATAAACGAACGTTGTGTCATAGGACACATACCATATATATAGCACAAATATGTTGCTAAGAGTGCAACAGGCAAGACGCAGACAGCTGTTTCACGGTCATTACCGATCATCAGTGAGATCGAGTGAGATCCTTACCACATTAGTGAGTGTTACGCACTTGTTTGGCTTGTTTATGTACCTCACTGCACAAGGCATATGATGTACTGATGATCGGTAATGACCGTGAAACAGCTGTCTGCGTCCTGCCTGTTGCACTCTTAGCAACATATTTGTGCTATATATATGGTATGTGTCCTATGACACAACGTTCGTTTATCGCCGGTAGGTAACTGGCGGGCGGACAAATGGGATCGAGTGAGATCCTTACCACATTAGTGAGTGTTACGCACTTGTTTGGCTTGTTTATGTACCTCACTGCACAAGGCATATGATGTACTGATGATCGGTAATGACCGTTAAACAGCTGTCTGCGTCTTGCCTGTTGCACTCTTAGCAACATATTTGTGCATATATATATATATATATATATATATATATATATATATATATATATATATATATATATATATATATATATATATATATATATATATATATATATATATATATATATTGAATACGATCTATGGAAAAAGGAGTTTTTATTGCGTAAATATATATATATATAACACATATATTATACCGTACTTCCGACAAAGGTACTAGCTAAAAGCCCAGACACGTGTTTCGCCGATGTTTCTGCTGCTGCGTGACGCAGCAACGAGGGGTTCGGCTCCTCAGTGGGTCCCCCAGCGTTCTCTATGCGGTCATGTCCGAATCATCTGACTCCATGTCCTGCACTTAATAATTTCAGAAATTATTTCCTTGATATATATATATATATATATATATATATATATATATATATATATATATAGATCAGAGATAGTATGCATTTTGAGCTGATATAATGAAAAGAGGAAGGGGTTCTTCGGAAAATGCGAGTTGTACTCGTGAATTTTCGAGTTGGTCACCCCAACCCGTCGTCAGACGAAATAAATAAAAGTGAGTGTTAGAATATCACACTAGACAGGCTGGCGTGACAGGGCCGACAGACCATTGGCTTGTATAAGTTGAGTCATTTTGGATTGTGAGCTAGGGGAAGGGGGAGGTGGAACAACTGCGGTTCCCTGTGCTGCAGGGGGAGGGTGGATGGTGGATCATTTGGATTCCTGGTGGCTGGGTTGCCGGTAATTGATGTGGCATTTAGACGGGGGGCGGTGAGTCTTAATCGTAGACCCTCATAATGGATGTCCAGGTTAACATGGCGGTTGATACTGCCTGCACAGGAGTACCAGGCCTCGAGGAATTCTCTCGCTCCTTTTGTGTTGGCCATGGCGATGACCTCAGTTTCATATCAATTGAATCGATGATCGCACTCGAGTGCGTGCGCAAAGACGAGGGACAAAGGGTCTCGGCGGCGGACGGCTAGTTTTTGCTCATTAATGCGGGTGCCCAGGCGTCGACCTGTATGCCCAATATAAACACAAGAGCAATTTGCGCACGGGATGCGATAAATTACGTTGGTTTGTTGACTTTTGGGGATGGGATCCTTTATTTGGGATAGTGTGGTGCGTAGTGAGGATGCTGGCTTGTGAGCGACGTGTATACCAAGGCGATTCAACTGCCGAGCGATTAACTCAGAGGCCCCCTTCATATAAGGCAGGGAGTAGAATTTTCGTGCCACAATTTCTCCGTTTGGGGTGGGGCCTTGCGGTTGTGCCTGGTGCCTGAGGCAGTTCTTTACAAAACTAACCGGATACCCGTTACACCGAAACAACCGATATAGGTAAGCAAGCTCTTTTTTAAGGATGTCATCGCCGTTGCAGAAACGGTATGCCCGGTGGAACAGAGTTCGGACGCAGCTTATTTTGTGAGCTGCTGGGTGGTTGCTTCCATAGTTGAGGATAATCTCAGAATTAGATTCTTTCCTATGGACGCTTGTTGCGAGACTACCATCATGTAGCTTTTTGATTCTTACGTCCAGAAATGGCAGGCTGTCTCCTACTGCCTCTTCACGAGTGAACTGTATGGTTGGGAAAACACCATTCAGCCTCTGATGCAGTTGCTCAACTTCGCAGTCCTTTATTACGACAAAGGTGTCATCTACATATCGAAGCCAGATTTTGGGCTTGAGAGTTTGGAAAACCTCTTCTTCTAGTCGTTGCGAAACCAATTCAGTGAGTAGTCCTGATATTGGCGAGCCCATTTGGGGTGCCCTTTACCTGTTGGTAGTACTTATTGTCGAATTGACAGTAGTTCCTAAGGCAAAGTTTGAGCAGTTCTATTACATGCTGCGTTCGAAATTCAACGGGATTGTTCTGTAGGCGATGAGCTACGCATTCAATTGCCAAGTCATGGGGTATGGAAGAAAACAAGGCAACGACGTCGAAAGACAAGAGGCATTCATCAGTATTTACTTTGAGGCCTTTGATCCTTTGGAGGAATGCGTGAGAGTTGTTAATGCTGTATTCGGATCCATGCGTTAGCTGCTTCAGGTGCCTGTACAACCACTTAGCTATGTTGTACGTAGGTGATCCGATCAGTGGCACTATAATCCTCAGTGGGACATCCGGTTTGTGCACTTTCGGTAGACCGTATGCGCGTGCGATACGGGGATCTTCGAGGGTTCATAAACTTTGAGTCAGCTGAGCTTATGACTTTCAGGCGAGCGAGCTCATTGGCCTTTTTCTTGATGGCTGCGGTTTGCTTTTTTGTCGGGTCTTCGGCAAGAAGAGTGTAGGCCTCAATATCACTGAAAATGTTGTTCGCCTTATTAACGTAGTCATCTTTATCCATGATAACAGTAGCACCACCTTTGTCAGCAGGAACGACGACAATATTTCATCTGATTTCAGTGATCGTAATCCTTGCGCTTCGTCGGCAGGTAGGGTTTGCTGGCGTCTTTTTTGCCGAAGGGTACCGGTGGCACAGCTGCGTATGTCCGCGCGCATGTCATCTGGAAGGGCAGAAGTCAGGAGAATGGATTCAAGGCCGGCTAGGAAGTTGGTAGATGTAGTATCCATGGGATTGAATCCCAATCCCTTCGATATATATATAATAACTGTGGTGGTTTGCGTCCCGAGATAATATAAGGAAAAGAAAACACTCTTCAGGAAATCTAGTTGTAAACATGCGGTACAACCAACCGTCAACTTACAATTTCATAAAAGGTCGTGTATGGATGGTGCCTGTTTACGTGATACATCATACCTGCTAGCAGATGGTGGCTACAGAATTAAGGTATGTGTGGAGTTCCGGCGGGCTTGTTAAACATTGACCTCACGATTAGACTACAGAAACCACAGAAATTAATGTCGTCTTGGAAAGGAAATCAGGTCGGCATTTCCTCAGGGAGAGTAGCCATGAAATTTTTCGAGTAACTCTTTCTGAGGTAGTTACTCTTCTGCCTTACTGAAAAATTCCGTGCACAGCAATGACATATATTCTCATGTTAACCATCCTGTGCGTTATAAATAACAAGTAACGGACGTTCACAAAGACCGAAAATGGCTGGAAAAGTACACTCTGAGCACTCTCTCAGAAATTCCACTAGTTCACGTCACCAAGCCACAACCGAACTTACCTTGTAAACCACCGATATTCTTGCAGCAGTGCATATCTCCGTGCACTCTATTGAGACAACCCTGAGGAATCTCGTTCGTCAGTTGGTTCCACAGTATTCTGTACGCGGTTTCTGAGCCTAGTATCTGAGGTTTTTGCAGCATTAATCGATGAATGTCGAAAACTTAAAAGATGCATTCTATTGACATGTTAACGCAAAGTTCTACTTCAGTTACGAAACGCAGAAAGTGCTCACGTACGCTTGCATCTGACAGTTTGACCGTCGATTCCGAAGACATCTAACCAGCGTGCCTCACAGCATGGTGGGAAAAGGGATGGTGCGTTGCGCTGCGCTATCTACTCTCTTTTCCTATCCTATCTGGCCCAGTGTCAAGACAGAGTCAAGAAGACCGGAAGCGGGATCGGACGCAGATGAGTGGCACGGTGTGAGCCCGCACATAGATGTTTACCACATACATGGTCCGTGCACAGATGAGTAGGATTTCACACAATAAGAAGGGGGGATGACTCGAACCCAATTGGGGAGAGGGTGTCATAAAGGCCACATATAGAGGGAGCTATTGCAGCCTGACTCTTCGTCCTGAAAGGCAGACCGAGTTATCCGTCAGTCGGCAGCCTCTTAAACCATGACTTACAGCTCACCCTGATCGATTTAAGCTCGTCAGATTGTTTATAATGAGGAGTACGCGCTGAGAGTCGACCTCATCCCTCTTTCCTTCTTCAGGCACCAGCCGATTATCCGAGGCAGTCTATCATCTGATGCTGAGCGAGGGCGGAGTGGCTGACAGAACTAGGCAGCCCGTCTACGTGTGCCACATACGTGACCCGACACCTCAATCACAACGCACCAGGATTTCACACAGAATGGGGGTTGCCCGAGAAAATTCATTCCGATTCGAATTAACTCTGAGGGCACCCAAGCATATGCTGAAAGTCTAATTAAGCAGCCCAGGTATGATTTATTAAATTTCAGGTTTGTGACAGGCGAGAAAACGAAAATAGAAACGAAGTGATAAAAACTGTTTGATAGAATTGTCTTTGTTCAGTTTATTGAAATTGATGCCTACTGCTAGGTAGAAATGTAGCAAATACGGCATATTCTGCAAAATTCAAAAAACCTTGTCTATACGGTCAACAATTGCCCGTAAACAATGTCCTGCAGTAAACACAAAATAAACAAGAAAGAAGCACTGAAAGTATGGATACAGTTCCGGTATCGATCGAGGAAAGTGGATAATTTTAGAAATAGGACGGGCTCATCGGAAATGGTTTATTCATCTGCTGGCGTTTCGGAGATCTTGGTCGGCTAACCGTTGCCAAAGCGTTAACTGCACTTGATGGAACAGAAGCAGAAGTGGTAGCCATGGCCTGTTTGTCGGCTGATAAATTTTTGTTCACTGCCCAGGCCCTTTGTAGGATGTTTGGCGGTTGCTTAGCTGCGTGCGTTATGAGTGGACAATTGGAGGAGGCGAGAGAGAGAGAGAGAGAGAGAGAGAGCATCTGTTAAATACAGCCCAGTTAAGGTCGGTAGAGTGTCAGGGGCAAGGAAATGCCGAATAAAGGACGCCAAATATTTGCACGCTTCGCTGAATAAATATATTCAAGCTCAGATTGGAAGGCCAGCGAGCTTGGTAAGGACTGGCGAGCATAAAATACTGCATTTTCAAAGTGACGCATGACTGGCGGCCAAGTTTGCTTACGCTTCTAGTTATCAACGAATTTGAAGTTATGATGGACAGAAAGGCTGGATACTTTGTTGTATACGGCCGATTGTCACGAACTGACACCATTTGATCTCGACTGTTGTTGCATTTCCGCGTTCTTGTTCTTACTCATTTTGCAACACTTGGTTGCGTTTTTTCCCTCAGAAATCTTTTAAGCATGCTATCCAGAAGAAAGCCCGAATATCCGGACAGCACCCAGACTGATAACATCCTGAATTTACCTTCAAAGTCGTCCGCTTACATCATGCTCGGAGTGTAGCGTAAAATGGGCAGGACAGCAGTTTGAGAGCCTTTTCATAACATCATTAGCATTAGCGTGGTTATTGTCAGCTGAAAGTTCGTTTTACCTTCTGGTAAGAGTTTAATAACTGCCTGGACTGCTTCAGTCAACCTATGGATTCCTGAAAAAAGAAAGCCAAAACAGTGAGAAGCGGAGGAAAGCACATTTTCTGATAGCGAGGGGGCGTCTGTGTACTTAAACAAATATTTGTCGGTCCCAGGAGTAAGCGGAAACATGTCACATCATAAAGCGGTGATTCTGAGGGTTCGTGAATTATATCGGAATTCATACATTTATTTAAGCATTTAAACTAATTCTGGGTAGGCAGAAGGTACGAGCTGAGCACACAACCACAAGGGTCAAATTAAAATATCGTTATTATAGGGGACAGTACTTACAATGTTTTAACTTAGGACGCTTGATTACAGCCCAGGGGCATCTGGTACTTACGTGTATCTTCTCACTACGGAGTTTCAGACATGCGAGCAAGTACTACCGCGTTCTATCTGGGAACAAGTACATTGCCTGGATACATTTGTGTCGACTCTTCAAAGTGGGCTCCATGTTGCTGTTCGGCACCTGCCCCCTTACTGACAGGCAAGCGCCCAAACGATGGCACTTCATTTAAGATACAGAGAAACAGTTTTAGTCCCTGTGCGAAAGTCGCCGTAGCCAAACTTACCAAGTTGACGACAGCCTTGCAGTCAAAACCGCCAATGTTTGAAATATTTCCGTCGGAAGTGGCTAGTTCGTTGCTCAACTCGAGAGCTCACTTATATATATTTAGCTAACACAGCTACTTCATAGCATTTCGGTTTGACCAACTCTGACATGCCTCATTTTGCAAAACGGTGAGCAGAGGAAATTTCGCGCATTACTAGTTTCCTGTTTAGGTAAGCGAGGTTTGAATGTCTCCAGGATCACTGGATGCAGTTTGATGACAAATAAAATCTGCCAGTCAAAAATTAATCTGAATACTCGAAGCGAGTCATGCGATTCTCCGGGCATGATGTCTAGTTCACAAGTAATAAGGATCTGGTGTTTTTGTTTGGCTGCAACCTTTGGGTCTGTCTCAATTAAGCAGTCGAGTAGAGGTCGTCATATTATTTACTGAAAAAGGGTTGTGTTTCATTCATATCCATACTTCCTTTAGTGTATTTATTCATCTCAAAAAAACAAAATTTGCCCCTTTTAATACACATGTGAAACGACTATCTCTAGGTGTACCAAGCTTGCCCGGTTAATTTACTTCCAATGCATCTGCGGAACTGTTGATCCCTGCATGAAAATTCTGAGCTAACGAGAGAGAGGGTTTCAAAATGAAAATTTTAATCGATAAATTTACCTCATGATTTTACAACCAGTTTATAATTGCCGTGTAAATAGTTTTTATCCTAGATCATGACACTGAAGACGGTATCCGGTAATTGTGTGGGATAAACTGTTAGTGAATTATTAGGCCTGCTTAATTAAAAAACACGTTACGCAAGAAATTTTATCAGCGCGACCGAAGTACACTTATGCAACGGCAATGGACGATTGAAACCGGTTTAACGACCCACACTTAGCTAGGTTTTATTCATTTTCGATCTTCTTTCACCGAGTCACTGCACGCTTTCGTCCCCTTTTAGTTAACCAGAATATTTAAGACAAATTTAAAGCAATCTTAATAAAACATACTCCTGACCGGAGGAGGTAGCACTGCAAAGTATAAGAAAATACCATAATCAGGGAGACCAGTATAGTTTCTAGATATCTGGGAAACAGGTTGGGGTCTATCGTGGTGGATATGAAGGGAACGGCAACACGTGAGCCACTTCTGCCTTTCTGAACGTCGCGTCAGTCTTTTGTGTTATTTGGGTAAAACCGGGGCGCAGGGCTTGATAGACGAGAGGCAAACCGATACACTAGTTTATGGAATTGGCGTGAGAGAGATCCAGGCCTCAAACAGCTATCCGTCTCTCTCGGACCTGTGCTGGTGAAGTGTTTTAGTGCAGCCCAAAAGAATATATTGCATTACATTAACTGTCATAGGCGTAGCATAGACATCGACCTATGGTTTATTTCTAATTGCTCTAACTTATCGGGAGACCCACTGCACCCTTCGTTGCAGACCAAATAGTGAAATAGCAAATCAGGTCCGTGGAAAGAAGTCAAGTTTTGTGTCGGCGTGAATGTTAGCTTCTCAAGAGACTTTGGTTGTAGAGGCTAAAGGTGCATTGTGTCTTCGTCTCTATAGTTATACGTGATAGCAATGTCGAATCACACACGTTAATACGAACGAGGTTCTCTTTAAACCCTCAACAAGATAACGTTTTGGCAGCATAATGCTGGTATTCTACGCATACGCACGCACAAACATCACCATAGTGACTAAATGCATCAAGATTTTAGAAAAACACGTAACTACCTTGGCATCTGCAACTTCAAACCATAATTAGCAGCGGAAACAAAATAGGCGCGAACACAATTTGACACATCTCGTTTTCAATTTTTTTAAAAATGGAATGTATTATGTTTATTTTTTACTTAGTCTAACCAATGCTACCGAAGTAAAGCTGGAGAATGGTTACTTTGGTAGTCTGCACTAATGGCAGAAGGTCACATTCGTTCTTTTTCAATCTCCAGATTGAGTAAGTCAGGCTGTTGAGGTCGTATTTCCACTTTCTTGGACATAAATAATGTCCTTATCATTTTCGTCCATGGTGTCCATTTCTTTGCGTTCCTTTTAAATCCGCATTTTGATCTATGTTCCGAACCTAACGTAGGTCTTATTACAGAGTGCTGGCCTTTCTTCTTGGCTGGTAATGAAAGTTCATTTTAGTCCCATGAACTGACAGAATTGCATGTGACGTGGTTGAGATGATTTTTGTTTGCACAGTTCGTTAGGGCATGGCAGTTCGACCGTCGATTTCGACGAGGTCCACCGTATGCTCCACACCAGGTGGTGCAGAATCGGTGACTTGCGCGTGAATTAGTTTTAAGTGATAGTAGCCTTGCGCTGCAGCTACCGCACTCCTCCTCCTCCCCCACCTGAGCCCGGTGTCAAGACATAGTCAAGAAGACCGGAGATGGGAGAGGGCGCAGGTGGCTGGCGCGGCCTAAGCCGCCCCTGGGCGTGCCACCACACCTGGCTCGGATCCCACGGAGTGGGAGTGCCATAAAGGCCACATTAAGAAGGAGCCATTGCAACCCTGACTCTCAGTCCGCCAGTCAGCCACTCCACACAAAAACACACATTGGGCTGACCACGCGGTCCGAGTTATCCCGTCAGTTGGCAACCTTCCAAGCCACGGCTTTTAGCGCACCGTGATAGTTTCAAGCGCGTCAGATTGTTTATAGTGAGGAAAATACGCTGAGCTCTCGACTCACTTTCCCCACCCCCACAATCAGACCACTGTCCGAGCCAGTCAGTTGCCTGATGTGGGAGTGGGCGCATTGGCTGACGGATCGGCGTACCCGTCTTCGCGCGCCACAGCACGACCTGGCCCCATAATGCACACACCAGGATTCACAAACTCAGGGATATGGAGCAGCCATCGCCGTCTGACTCCCAGTCCACTGGTCAGCCACTCGACACAATACAGCACATACACTGAGCCGACGGCGTGGTCTGGTGGAAGCGTCAGATTGGCAGACTTCTTCAGCCACGGTTTCTAGGAAACCGTGATATACTGTGGTAAATGGTGATTGTGAGAGTGTTGTCGATGCATTGCGTAGGTAGTGTGCGCTGATGTAGGTTAGCCTACGGTGGTTTACCGGAGGTTGTCATGGAGGCGCATGTGTCCTAATAGGCCCATGCGGTGTGTAAATGTGCGAAAGCAGTTAGGGCAGTGAAGGCGGGCACGTCGACTGTATGTCGGAGCCCCCAGGCACTGGTTCACCAGCCTCCATGCGATGGATTCGCAGGTGACCGACCAGGCCGATGCGTGAGTTGAAGTTGCGGGTTCAGTGTGGGCAGGAGAAATCGGTAGAGGCTGGGAGGATGTCATTGCTGGTAGTGGGGGTGGCAGGGGCACTAAGAATGGCAGGAGCGGAGGGTGTGCATGGTGTATCGGTGTTGTCGGCATTGTGGTTAATTCCGCTGTTATGGATGCGCATGTGACCGAATAGGCCCATGCGATGAGTGAATGCGCGAGGACAGTGAGGGCAGTGGAGGCGACGACCTCTGCTGTGTGATGGTGCTCCAGGCACTGGCTCACCGGTCTCTGTACGATGTATTCGCAAGTGACCGACCAGGCCGATTCGTGAGGTGAATGTGCGGTCGCATTGAGTACAGCTTAGAGAGATTCCCCATCGCTGATGGTGGTGGTGGTGGTAGTGAAGGCGGTGGTGGTTGCGGTGGTAGGGGTAACAGGCGATGAGTAGATGGATGTGGTCTCTGTGATGGTGGGAGCAATGGAATTGATGACAGGAGTGAGGGTAGGGGAGTCAGAAGGAGGGTTAGCAGAATTTGACGTAGAAATTGGAATTGTCGGATTGTTTGTGCATTGCGTCCGAAGATGTCCAACCAGGCCGATTCGCGCGCGGAAGATGCGTTGACAGCGCGGGCACGTTGGCAGGGCCTGGGCATTGGCGGTGTTGGTCCGGGGCGCTGGTGACTTTCGTGCCGCTCTTTGGCCTTGGCAGCGGCGATCCGGTTGGCCTCATAGATCGCTGAACCAGTCTTCACTGATCTTCTCCATGCCGGTCTATCCTGGGCGAGGTCCTCCCAGGTCGCAGAGTTGATTTGCAGTTGCTTCAGCGATGTCTTCAAAGTGTCCTTGTAGCGTCGTTTTTTGACCTCCCCTGCCTGCGAGAACCCGTAGCGACATCACCGTAGAAAAGTCGTTTGGGTAGTCGCTCGTCGTCCATTCTACCAGGTGGCCGCTCCATCGCAGTTGCACTTGCCTCAGCATGGCATGGATGCTGAGGATTCCGGTCCGCTCCAGGACTTCCGTGTCCGGGATCCTGTCTTGCCATCTCAGCTTCAGTATTCTGCGGAGGCAGCTGAGATGAAAGTGATTCAGCTTCCTGGCTTGGTTCGAGTAGACGGTCCAGGTTTCCGCTCCGTAAAGGAGTGTCGACAAGACGACGGCCTTGTACATCTTCAGTTTGGTGTTCAGGTGAATACCGTGGCGATTCCACACGGAGGACTGCAGCCGGCCGAAAGCCTGACTAGCTTTTGGAGATCCGTTGGGCAACCTCGTCATCGATTCTCGTGTTGCGCGACATCGTGCTTCCTAGATAAGCGAAGGTTTCCACGTTTTTTTGAGTAGAGCACCGCTGACATAGATTCGAGGAGCATTGTATTCTGCGCTGGGTGGCGGCTGGTGCATGACAACTGTTTTTGGCTGTACTGATTGTTAATCCAAAATCGGCGCAGCCTCCGGCGAAGAGGTCCATGCTCCTTTGCATGTCCTCCTCTGTCACGGTGTTAAGGGCGCAGTCGTCCGCGAAGAGCAAGTCATGGACTGTAGTCGTAGACACGCGCGTTGGAGCCTGCATACGCCGACTGTTGAGAAGGTGCCCGTCAGTTCTGTAGGCGATGCGGATACCAGGCTGCTCATCACGGTAGGCGTCCATCAGCATAGCCGAGAACATGAGACTGAAGAGGGTGGGGGCCAGTATGCAGCCCCTGCTTCACCCTGCTGGTCACTGCGAATGCTTCGGATACCGTCCCGTTGTCAGTGACGCGCGCCGTCATCCCGTCATGAAGCTGACGTACCATGTGCGTGAACCGCTTAGGACAGCCAAATTTCTGCATGACTTTCCACAGTCCGTCACGATTCACCGTGTCAAAGGCTTTCGTTAGATCCACGAAGGTAGTGTATAGGTGAGTTCGCATCTCCTGACACTTCTCTTGTAGCTGGCGGGCGGCAAAGATCATATCGGTTGTTCCGCGGTGTCGGCGGAAGCCACATTGGCTTTCCGAAGCAGGCCCCTGCTCTAGGTGACCGTTAAGACGATTGAGAAGGATACGGGCGAAGATCTTCCCCGCGATGTTGAGCAACGAGATGCCTCTGTGATTATCACAGAGTTGCCGGTTCCCCTTCCGTTTGTAGAGATGGACGATGGTCGCGTCTTTGAAATCCTGAGGAACTTGTCCTTGGTGCCACATCTCCTGGAAGAGTGTTGTGAGTTCTGCCATCAGCCGGGGCCCACCGTGCTTGTATACTTCCGGTGGGATTGCGTCAGATCCCGGTGCTTTTACCGCTGGAAATCTGCTGCACGGCCCGGATGGTTTCTGGTAGGGAAGGCGGGCAGATCCAGGTCATTGTTCGTGTCCACTTGAGGGAGCCGGTCAATGGCAGCATCGGAGATGGCTGATGAACAGTTAGGACATTTCTGAAGTGCTCGGCCCAGCGCTTCAGAATTTGCGATTTCTCTGTCAGCAGTGTTGTGCCGTCAGAGCTGAGCAGCGGTGCGGACCCCTTGATACACGGGCCGTAGATGGCTTTGATGGCTTTGAAAAAGTTTTTTTCATTTCATTGCGGTCCGCATACCCCTGGATTTCTCAGCCTTTCGGATCATCCAGGCATCCTGCATCTCCCGCAGCCGTTGTTGTACAAGGCGCCCGGCATCTGAAGAAGGCTGCTTTGGTGGCGTCAGTTCGAAGGTCCATGTAGGCTTTGTGTAGTCTATTCTTCTCCGCGAGTAAGTTGCTGATGTCGGCGTCATTGTCGTCAAACCAGTCCTGGTGTCGACGGTGTGCGCGTCCGAGTACATCGAGGGCGGTGGACTGGATGACATTTCGCAGTTGACACCATCGTGTCTCCACGGTAGCGTTATCATCTGGAGCATGCAGGTCCTCCAGTTTCTCGGTTATTTGGTTGCTGAAATCAAAACAGTGAGCAGGCAAATTTAATAAAAAGAGTATTTAACTTACATGGCGGCCTCTTACCTTGGGGCCTTCGTCGGGGTTGCAGTCGGAGCCCTCATCTGGGAGATGACAAGGCGGTGATCTGTCCAACCATCGGCATCGCGGATCGCCTTGGTTACCAGCACGTCCTGTCGATCTCGCCTCC
Source organism: Schistocephalus solidus (assembly GCA_017591395.1). Taxonomy (NCBI): domain Eukaryota; kingdom Metazoa; phylum Platyhelminthes; class Cestoda; order Diphyllobothriidea; family Diphyllobothriidae; genus Schistocephalus; species Schistocephalus solidus. The sequence continues at coordinate 240,147 of WEDG01001293.1, forward strand.
GGACGAGAACATAGTCCAGCAGATGCCAGCGCCGCGACCGAGGGTGCATCCACGTGGCCTTCTCCCGCGTCGGAAGGCGGAAGAAGGTGTTGGTCAGCAGGAGATCGGTGTTCCGCACACGTGCGCAGAAGAAGGAGGCCATTATCGTTACAGCTACCGAGACCGTGGGGACTCCAGCACTCCCCTGCCAGGCAGCGTGGTCCGTCCCGACGCGGGCATTGAAATCACCAAGGACAATTAACTTGTCCTCTTTCGGCACAGTCGCCAGCAAGGCGTGCAGGTCCTCGTAGAATTTGTCCTTCGCCGCATCAGAGCTCGTCATTGGGGGAGCGTAGGCGCTGATGATGGTGGCGAACTGGTCTCCCCGAAGAGGCAGGCGGAGGCTCATCAGGCGATCATTGATACCCTGCGGCAGACAGGGCAGACGTCCCACGATGTCGTTACGAATGGCAAAGGCAACACCAGCGTCGCGTCGCTCTGCCTTTGACCGGCCGCTCCAGAAGAAAGTGTAGCCGGCCCCCACCTCCTCCAGCTGACCCTGTTCAGAGAATCGGGTCTCGCTGAGAGCAGCAATGTCCACCTTGTAGCGCACCAGTTCCCGAGCGACTAGCGCCGTCCTCCGTTCCGGCCGGTTGCTCTTAGGATTGTCTAAAAGGGAACGAACATTTCAGGCTGCTAGTGTGAGTGGACTCACCCGAGCAGCCTGGAGAGTATGGCGAGGGGGATGGGGACGGGGGGTATTGTTGTTTGTTTGAGTTTTACGACCGCGTAGTTTGCGATCTGCGAGCCGCGGCCGGCTGCAGAAGACGTGAGAACCAGCAATTTTTTTAGGGCACATTTTCTAGCCCCTTCCTCCGCGAGGAGGCAAGCAGTGCTATCCCCTAAATAGGGCTGCTCGGACATCCCAGACGGCTGCCGAACTCCACTATGGGTCACGGTTTGGTTTGGGTGGGAAGAACGACCCGAGTTAGTCTGGGCCGCCTACGGGGTTGCTGTCGCCCCCCACCGTAGGACTTTTTTTGAGAGGGGGAGGTGGGAAGTTCGGGAGTCAGACATACCGGGTGTGGAGGCACACACAACACCGGAGACCCTCACCTGGTTTAGCCCGCCGGTCGTGACGGTTGCCCGGGGTGTGGCCGCTGGGAAGAACCCAACTTCGAGGAGCCACAGGTGAGAGTTGGGTACCAGTTAGAGGCGGCCACAGGAGCATTCACCACCTGTACGAGACAAATGGAGCGACCAAATGCTATCTGTGTAGTGCTACCCCTAACTAGTACCCCTACACCCCGTTAGGGCATACCTCTAAAACATTGACAGAAGGGCGAAAGCAAGTGAATAACTCGATCGATTTTTTTATCGTTCCGAGTTTTTGAAATCGAACAGGGGTCCATCATTGGAGAATGCAGGAACAACACAAAAAGGTCACGCTTGTAGGAGGGGGGGAGGGCAGGCCAATCAATGATCAATGCGGCAAGTCTGGAGGTGACCGCGTAGGCCTCTGTATGCCGGCGTCAGATCGATACATCGATTGATTACGTACTCATCCGAGGCCCAGGCTTCAATCAGTGCTCGGATCGTCTTGGTTCCGGCGTGGGCGATTATCTTGACGGCGATCCAAGCATAAATTCAGGCTGACCTGTATAGTCACAAGGTCAGTTTAGGTGTGGGATGCGATACACTACCCCAGAATGCTCTTTGGGCTTTATTCGGTCTCTGATTTTCATCACTCTGCTGGGCATCATAGCTTTGGACCAGTGCGCAATTCCAACACCGAGTTTCACAGCAATGCATTCAATCGCTTCGGAGACATCCTTCACATATAGCACAGAATGCCATGTATTTGTTAATGTTTCTGTTTGGACCGCGCAGGCATCGGCTCATTAAAGCAAAAGGCTAGCCATTCCGCAGAAATTGGTTGCGGGGCTATCGGACCTCGTGTACCTTTTCCTTCAGCTTGCTGCAAGGAGTCGGAACACAGCCTTCTTTATGAGCCGCCGGACGGTTGCTGCGAAAGCTGAGCCAAAACAGTAGTAAATCGGCTGAAAAGACTACATAGAGAATACCGGTGCAAGGTGTTCAAGGAGAATGATTGTCGCTACATGAAAGTAATTGACTCCGATCTAGCTCGATTTAATGGTTCAAACAATATCCATACGACAAATATCCCGCTTAGGGCCAGTCACTTCCCCAAAAGACAGCCCTACCTATAATTTGACAAAGTGGATCTACAAAAACGGAAGTTCCTCCAAGGAACCTCAAATACATCATTTCGACCAGCCTTTTCAATTGCTGGTAAGCCTTCGAGGTCGGAGGGTTCATTTGGAACAAAGTACGGTCCTTTTTTATTTCTATCCATCTCACCGAAATTAGTGCACAAAAACTCGCGCAAGACACTTGAGGAGGCATACGACGAGGCTCAGATTCTATTAAAAATTGAAAAACTTGTAAAGCTGTTCAAAATTTGCAAAAACCTAATGTACATTTGAAAGAGAAACCTATGAGCAGTTCGGAGCAGCTCCAACGGGGGTCCCGAGCCCTGGCTTATTGGCAGTTTTGGTTCAACAGGAGCTAAAAAAGACTGCCTTCGTCCAAAATGAACCTGCCTTTTTGCACTGTCACTTTGATGACATGTTTGTTATCGTCAGGAAAAACATGCCTCAAAACTTCCAGAACTTGTTCAACTGAATTTTCCCTGGTAAACAATCCACGAGAGAAGACGAACAAGAGCGGCAGCTGCCTTTTCTTGATGTCCTGGTCAAGCTAAATCATAACGGTGAAATTCAGTAGATGATTAACAGGAGGGCAACGAACACCATACAACTTAGGTTTTGAGCAACGTTCATTGTGACCACACAGGTTAGACTGAATGTATGCTTGGATCGCCCATACATTAACATAAACTGGCTGTGCGATGGGGCGACGAAATATCGCAAGTGGTTGCCCACACCTACGAAACGGGCCATGAGTTCAAATTCGCAGCCGTCAAGCTAATGGCCCATGCCGTAACCAAGATGATCCGAGCATTGATTGAAGCCTGGGCCTCGGATGAGTACGTAATCAATCGATGTATCGATCTGATGCCGGCATACAGAGGCCCACGCAGCTACCTCCAGACTTGCCTCATTGATCATTTATTGGCGTGACCTTTTTGTGTTGGTCTTGCTACCTCCACTAATGGACTCCTGCACGATTTCGTAAACTCAGAATAATAAACAAATCGTTCGGGTGCTCAGATGGCCTTCTGACTCGAAGCTTTCGTATCCGTTCGCAACGTAAAGGCTTCTAAATTATGCAGAAACCGTCCACTAGCACTTTTCTCTTATGCAATCAACAGAGAACCAGCGGGGGCAGCCTAGAATAACCCCAGGGTCCTTTTACTTGTGGACTAGGCGTCACGGCCACGGAATTGCATGACCCGCCTCGAGTCTCCGACTTTATTTTTGTTTAACTAGCAGATTTTAAGTAAACAACCTGCATCCTGCGAATCCGGAGGCATTCAACCTGCGTGTGCCTAAAAGGGCAACCTGCATTTGGGAAGGTTATTTGATTCACAGCCCCCAATATGAACGAGTCGGCATTTTCAAACCGAAACTTTACGGACTTTGGTACAGTAGCCGACTATCCAAAGAACTAGACGTTTGCCATGGAAATATACACCATATTCGGGGATATTCATTCACTTTTATGCTTCTACATTTACATCGACCGTTGCAACAGTTTGGCCGTCGTCTACTTAGCAAATTTTGATATGATGACATAGAACACAGGGATAGGAACCACGTAATACGGAGGACCTTGACCAAACTTCCAAGAAGGGTGACAATTACCATGTAATAATTTTAAGCCTACCTTAAATGCAACCCTAACCCTAAGCTCCCTGTAAATTGACACGAAACCTCCGGGGTTTTTGAGCCTGATGTCTCTGCTGGGTTGCCAAATACGGTGGCAATGTTCGCAATGGAACTGCCTACACTGGCGCTACGTCTAGATACTAAAAAAACTTATTGCCTTTCCAGCATATACTAACTGAGGAAATGTTAAGCGGAGTACCTTCTCGTAGGCGTTTGTTTGTCAGTAAGGAGGCATTTTCCGAAGAGCAGCAGCGGTTTCCCCTAGAAAGAGTCTTGGCAAAATATATCCAGACAATCTACTTAGTTCCACATAGGGAGATGCAGCAGTTGTCCAGACACCCGAGGGTTCGTGGCGGAGGATAAAATTGCATGCAAGTGGGAACCAGATGCCCATGGGTCCGGCATAAAGCGAACTCAAGAGTAAACAACGGTAAGGGACATCTCATAATAGCAAATCTGTCCTCGAAAGTGGTGCTTCGTCTATGTGTTTAGATCGAAACTCCTTCATGCCCAGCGCTACCTTTAATATCTTACTAAAGGCATGCACCGGGAATTCCGGGCGTGATGCAAACTGGAACCTTGAAAGATAAATACATACTGTTAGCAGTCTATGCGGGATGCCTTCTGGAAGGACACCCTTTAAAAAAATGTACACGTAACCATTGTGTAATTAGCATGAAAGCACTGAATAAATGCATGGATAGTGAGTCCAAAAGGTGAGTGCATGAAACGAGAGTTGCAAGTTTGTAAACAGTCACTGTATGAGGCAGAGCGTCTGCTTTGTCTGCAGACGTAATTCCAACGGTGTAGAAGCGTAGGCGTGGTTTCCTTGCACTTAGGTGTTATCTAGACATTTGTAGTACTTTCTGCTTGTTAGTCCCCCCTCCTCTCTCTCTCTCTCTCTCTCTCTCTCTCTCTCTCTCTCTCTCTAACAGACCTTCCGATGTAGGCTCAAATATTCAAGTCATTCAACGAAGCACGAAAAATGTTTTGCCCTTCGGCTGACATGTACATTCATCTCGCATTCCCTGATCGTTACTAGGACTACATTTTTCGCCTGTCAGGATCCCGCAATTTATGAAATCACATTTGGCCTGCTTAATCAGAATCTTCTACCACATGGTTGGTTTCCCTCATCTTTAATTGCAGTTTCTCGATACTCTGAGTTCTAAGGGGTTTTTGCTGAGAATTTTGCGATAAAGACAAACGTGTGCGCACGCTCTCTGTGTCTCGTAGTGAAAATATAAATTTGAGCTATAAATTGCCGTTTGTGTTTTAACCTACTTTGACGGCATTTCGAGGCTATCGTTTTTGCAATTCCTGCTATATAGCGTCTCACGTACTGTTGGAAATGTCCACATTAATAATGAGACTTTTGGCCGATCTGAATAATTCATTTGAACCAATTGTGGGATTAGAATTCACTACAGCAAGGGAAAGGCTTTAGTAAAGCCAACGTCCTAGCCACCTGGGTTACGAGACCACAGAGGCCACTGAATTTTTTACAACTTTTTCAAAGGAATGTCCACATTCCCAGGAAAAACCGATTTCCCATAAAAGCACTTGTGCGTGTTTCCCACGCTGCATGCCCTGAACGTTTGCCCGACAGCGTCCCGCCTTGACTGCGGCCACAATGGCCTTTTCAGAGCTGATTGGTCCATGTCTGTGAGAAGTTGCTCGGCTCTTCTAGAACTCTTTCGTGAAGCGAATTGTACAGAATATAGCCAATCTAAATAGGATTCTACAACTACACGCCGCATTTCAGCGAGAACGAGTTGCAGGTTCTTAATACATTTTATCGCCTTCTCTTTCTGTGTCATGTTGGTGACTGGGACAACAGCCGAGGAAGCATATGCATCGTGTGGATTCTAAGTACCAGACCGGATCATAGCACGTAATACGCCCATAAACTGCGTATAGAATGATGCGAAATTGCTAAAATCTCACCGGCGGTTAACCAGACGAATTCGTCTGAGGCTCAGCGGTATGTACCAGTGGAATTTATGAAAAACGTATCCAAATGTGATTATTATAACAAACTTCGTTCATCCATCCATCTAAAAGTTAAGGGAAGCTAGAATGTGATTTCCACAGCAAGATCCGCTGAGGCTGGGTAGCTTCCCATTAGTTTATTAAAGCACAAGACGGTACACATGAATATGTGTAATTTCTGGCAAGACGGAAAACTGACTAACATCAGGAAGGGGTTCTCGAATTACATCACACGGTATTCTGTGATGATTCGCTCGACTCTCACGACAGTTTGTCACCAAAAGACTGGTGAAATCTTTTTAATCGTTAAAAATGAATATTTAAACTCACTGTTAGGGATGGAATGCAGAGACCACAAACTTCCAAGAACCTCTCGAAGAAAACGTAGTTTGGCATAGCAGTCCTTTGCGAAAGTCAGATATCTTACTTCCTGTTTGTTTCCTTTGACGGGATTTTCCATCAATTTGTTGATTTGCAACTTTACAAGCTCTCCGGCACGTTTAATCGCACGATCAGATGATCCCAGGATACCTAAGCCCATGCGTTACAGTACAAAAGCATGTGCATAGCAATAATGTCTCATTTATCTTGTGAAGTTCACAGATATAACCTCAATGAGAACGTGATAAGCTCGCTGTGACCGAGGCCTTAACACCCTGTGCTGTGATTTGGTCATCTAAGTGACCTCCGACGCCATCTACGGTGTTTGGTTAAGAGGCTGCGAGATTTGGATGTGCAGGGAGCATGACCCCTCGATGGACATTCGCGGTTTTTCAAAAAAAGTCTTACTCAGCCATCTCGAACTGAGATCGCGGGCATAACTGACTTACAATGGCTTGCAAATCAGACATGGTTATTTCGGTCTTCCCCACAGGTACGCCTTTTAGGAGATGGCAAAGTCGTACATTCTGGGTGGTTCGGCGCATACGCTCTGATAAACTTTGAATATGGAGGGCTTAAAAGTATTGAAAGGATAAGCAATAAAAGATTGGCATGTAATCAGTTGCGAATCTCCCTCCGTGACACGGCTGATCTAGAAGACGCCCGGACATTTCATCCAACTCAACATCAACATGACTATGAATTGGCAGTCGAAATTAACAGCTATCGGACAGCTCTATGGCTAACTATGCATTCCCAAACCAGAGTTCATATTTCTTAAACTAACACCACCGTTCGTGCTTTTCTGTTCCCTTTGCTTCTAGGTCAAAAACGCGCATGACTAGAGCTGAGAGCAGCCAGTTGCACTAATTTAGGATTCGATCAAAGTCCTGAAGCACCATCTTGAGGGATTATTCTGGGGTATTATGGTTAAACTTCATGGAACCAAACGCTTCCTGAGAAAATAAAGTCAACTAATTGAATGCTCATCTGAAATCGGTAGTCCTGGAAATACTTCCCATTCCAAGTAGGAAGTGGGTGAAGAAGGGTGATGTCGAACTGATTTCCGTTTCAAGACTACATTGATTTCCGATGAGAAGCCCTCAATTGTCTACTGCTAAAGGGCAGTTATAAAGAATACATATTGGTTAGATAAGTCGTCAGGAATCCTCGGAAGGTGGCGTAGGAACATAGACCATTAATGGGGGTCATGCAGGCCAGAAAATTTTTTAATTCACCCCAGCGAGAATAGTTGATCGTATAGATGACAGAACAGCGTGATGAGTGCCACCAGGAATTACGTCAAGCTGTCTATGGTTGCCAAGATTTGCGCCAGTACCTGCCAAAATGTTAGGACTTCGAATAAAAACTGACGATATGCAATGAGGATTTTAGGATGCTTAGTCCATTGCGTGAAAAGTAGAATGATGATCACATCAAAACAGTTACATGAATGGCGCTCACGATGCGATGATAATTCTTCCTATCGTGGCGACCACTACCAGTTAAAACAACAAATGCTGAAGTGTGGCTGATAGAAGGTGGTGCAAACATTCGTTTCAACTTTCAGTCTACGCCTATAAACCATCAAAATAAACTGATTTACTCCAAGTTAGCGATTAAGTTCTGAGGAAATTAAAACGCAGCACTGGAGGCTTTATCAAGGGTGAACATTGTTCCATACTTTTGTTTGCTTGCATTGATGTGTTGATTGAAGCCTAACGACTGAGCTTTATTTATGAGTTTAGAAGATCATTTATCGATTGGCTATTCCTATGCTTGCCACTAAATTCCGCACATACTTCCAGTCCGGAAATTTGCTGCAATAGATATTTGCTCAAGTACCAAACGAAGGATGTGGAGTTCTGAATTCAGCGCGGAATCTGGAGATGTAGGGACAATAGCAGGACACCTGCAATTTCGTTTTAAGCTTTGCGGTTCGACTGAGGAGGGAAGGTAGGATCGTGCTGAATGCAGTGTGCCCAGTAAGAGTACGCACAGCTTGTTGGCAGTCTATGCGCTAGGAATGCTGCATCAAGATCGCCGCTGCTAAAGCAGGAATAAGTACTGTATAAATCCTGTCAGTGGGTTGATTCTTAGTACAGTATATATATATATGTTTCGAATCCCAGGTGTGCTACAATTGGGATTGGGTATGACTGGCTGATGATGGCTAATAAGCCAGAAATGGCCATTCCGGTCTCCCTTGTCTTTGTCGGTTCCACATTATCAACATATGCTGCACATCGCTATGCAACCGCCTGTGAGGGCTCTAGTCTGAGTTCCAGGGCACAACGGAACATAAATGTTCCTCAAGCAGATCGGTGAGCCACACACTATCATCATATTCCCAATCGCAACCGACAAAGCAACGAGCCCGTGGCTCAATGGTAGAGCGTTCGACTCAATTACCAAAGGTCGCGGGTTCGAATCCCAGGTGTGCCACACTTGGGATTGGGTATGACTTGCTGATGACGGCTAATAAGCCAGAAGTGGCCATTCTGGTCTCCCTTGTCTTTGTCGGTTCCATTCCATCATATGCTACACGTCGCTATGCGACCGCCTGCGAGGGCTCTAGTCTGAGCTCCAGGGCACAACGGAACATACATGTTCCTTAAGCAGATCGGTGAGCCCCACACTATCATCATATTACCAATCACAACCGACAAAAACAACGAGCCCGTGGCTCAATGGTAGAGCGTTCGACTCAAATACCAAAGGTCGCGGGTTTGAATCCCAGGTGTGCCACACTTGGGTTTGGGTATGACTGGCTGATGACGGCTAATAAGCCAGAAATGGCCATTCCGGTCTCCCTTGTCTTTGTCGGTTCCATTCCATATATATATATGAAAAGAAAAATGCTCTTCGGGAAATGGAGTTTTACTCGTAAATTTTCAAGTTGGTGACACCAACCCGTCGTCAGACGAAATGAACAGAGGAGAAATTGAAGTGGCGTGACCGGACAGATAGGGACAAACAAACAGCTGGTGTGAGTGGGTGGTGGGTGGACAATTAATTGGGACATGTTTTGGGACGGGGGAGGTGAGAAGAGAACAATTACATTGGCTTGTTTGGGAGGGGGAGGTGGGCAGCGAGTAACTACGGCCGGCTAGATTATCTATCATGGTTCCGGGTTGGATGTGGGGGTCACTGCGTCGGTTGGAGGTGTCGGAATGTTTAATTGCGGTTCACCACGTGTGAGGTGGGGTTTGCGAAAAGTGAGATTAGCAGTCGTTGCTAGGGGGTGGGCGCCCGTTAGTAAATCGTGATCGCAATCCTTCGTTATGAGCATCTAGGTCAACGTGGCGGTTAATGCTAGTTATGCTAGAATGCAAAGCTTCGAGGAGTTCTCGAGCTTGTTTGGTGTTGGCCATGACGATCACTTTGGCACCGTCCCAATTGAGCGATGGTCGCATTCAAGGGAGTGCGCGAACACGAGTGATAAGTGGTCATGTCGGCGAAGGGCTAGCTTATGTTCGTTGATGCGAGTCCCAAGACGTCGGCCTGTATGGCCAATGTAAACAGAAGGGCAGTTGGCACACGGTATGCGGTAAATGACATTGCTTAAATGTTCTTTTGGTAGGAGGTCCTTTACTCTGCATAGGGTTGCGAGTGTGGAGGACGCAGGCTTGTGGGTGACAGAGATGCCAAAGTTACTTAATTGTCGAGAGATTGTTTCGGAAACACCTTGCATGTAAGGTAAGGAATAAAATTTCCGTGGCACTATATCTCCATTAGAAACAAGGTTCTGCGTTTGTCTCTGGCGTCGAAGACAATTTTTCATGAAGCTCGTTGGGTATCCATTGGACCGGAAGAACTGATACAAAAAGGATAGTTCTTTCTTAAGATGGTCATCGCTGCTGCAATAGCGGAAGGCCCGATGGAAAAGGGTGTGAACACAGCTTCTTTTGTGGGCCGCAGGGTGGTTACTTGCATAGTTAAGCACGATTTCCGCAGTAGAGTCCTTTCGGTGGACGCTTGTTGCGAGTCCACCATCACTGAGTCGTTGTATGTTCACGTCTAGGAATTGTAGTATATCTCTTGTTGCAGCTTCGCGTGTAAATTTTATAGTCAGGAAGACCCCATTCAGACTCTGGTGCGATTGCTCAACGTCACAAGTCTTGATGATAACGAATGTGTCATCTACGTAGCGGAGCCACATCTTTGGTTTGAAACGTTGTAAGACGCCTTCTTCTAGTCGCTGTAAGACTAGTTCGGCAAGTAGCCCCGATATTGGAGAGCCCATTGGGGTGTCCTTAACTTGTTAATAGTAGTTGCCATCAAATTGACCATAGTTCTTAAGGCAGAGCTTAAGCATGTCTGAAACGTGCTGCTTTGGAATGCCGATAGGATTTTCTCTAGGCATCGCTCTATGCTGTCAATGGTCAAGTTATGCGGTATAGAGGAAAACAGAGAAACAACGTCGAACGATACAATACATTCGTCAGGACTTACTTGAACTCCTTGTATGTTCTGTAGGAATGCCTGCGAGTTTCTGACGTTGTATCATGATCTGTCAATGAGGTGCTTAGTTTCCTGTTTAGCCATTTGACAAGATTGTAGGTCGGGGATCCAATAAGCGGTACTATGATCCTCAATGGTGCCTCTGGTTTGTGCACCTTTGGAAGGCCATATGCATTTGCGACACGGGGGTCACTGAGGGTCATAAATCTGGAGTCCTCGGGGCTAATGAGTTTCAATTGAGAACATTCATTCACTTTCTTCTTTAGAGAAGCTGCCTGTTTTTTCGTTGGGTCCGCATCAAGTGGGGTGTACGCTTCCCTGTCATTGAAAATCTGGTTTGCCTTGTTGACGTACTCGGTCTTGTCCATGATAACAGTTGCGCCACCTTTGTTAGCAGGCACAATGACTATACTTTCATCTGTTTTCAGTGATTTCAATCCCTTCGCTTCTTCGATTGCTAAGGTTTGATGATGTTTCCTTTTCCGAAGGAGACCAGTGGCGCAGCTACGTATGTCCGCACGTATGTCCTCGGGGAAGGTGGAGGTCAGCAGAAGGGATTCAAGATTGGTTAGGAAGTTCGTCGGTGAAGCATCGGCATGGCTGAATTTTATTCCTTTAGATAAGAGGTTTATTTCAGAGGATGTTAGATTCCTTTTGGACAGGTTAACAACCGTCGTCGGCATGCTGTTTTAATTTGTAGAACGGAGAAGAGATTTGAATCTCTCTTGTAGGTCGGTTCGTTTCTTCATTCTGGCGTCCTTGTTGGTGGAAATTATCCTTTGCAGTACTTATTCGGTTTTTAAGGTCGGCGATTGTGGCTTCGAAGAGGCAAATACGATGGTGGACGTCGGATATAACGGAACTCAAAACGCGGAATCCATATTTGCGTGCGAGTTGTCTTTCAGTCTCATTGGGTAGAGTGGGCTTGAATCGAAGTGACTTCGGAAGGATACCGCGATCGCGACAGTGGTGGAGGAAATTTAGTTGTTTGTAAGTCCTCGCCTGTCTCTCTATATATATGTAAATATGGAGACAATAAACCTTCACACTTTGTGTTCGGTTCACATTAACAATAAGGCTTTCAATTTCAGATGCAATGGTGTAGCACTTTCGGGTTTCAACCCTCTCAAATGCAAACCACATTCTTTAAAGGATTTCCCACATCACCCCCTTACTGAAAAGGTAAGTAAGCTGCAGATGTTGATGTGACTTGTCAAAAACGACCCCCTACTAAATCTATAAATTGCCTGACGTTTTTCTGAGCCTGACCATAATTTTGGTAGGAAAAAAAAACAATATTGTGCTTTTAGCCTTAAGACGCTTGGTCTCATTCAACATGACATCTTTAGTCTCACTCATCTCACTGAATTCGGCGCACGAAGTCCAGTGTGAGAATTGTGAGGAGGCATACGGCGATATTCCGAGCTCACTCAAAATTCAGCATCTTATGGGGCTGTTTGGATGGAGACAAAACTTACTTCATTTTTGTTGGAAAAACCTGTGAACCGATCGAAGTAACTCCAATGGATTCCGATTGGCCAAACTGGTTCTACAATAGTTGGAGAAGACTGCCTTAAGTGTCAGCCGGCCTTTTGACGTCTTTACGTTGTTATCGAGCATGCTGCGGAATTTCCATAATTTGTTCAACTCTATCTTGCCTGATATACAATTCACAAGGGAGGAAGAAAACGAGCGGAAGCTGCCCTTGCTTGACATGTTCGACAGACAAATTCAGAGGGGCGAAAATAGAGACAACTGCTTACTGGAGGGCAAAGAACACTAATCATCGTATTAGTTTTCACACCAATGATCCACTGGATCACAACCGAAGCTGTGTGAGAACACTCTCTAACCGCGTCTAATTTATGTGGAATGGCTATTCAGAGACATTAATAAGCCGATGCGTACATGTTCGCTACCTGAGCAACCAACTGGGAAAACCATCGATGGTATTATATGCTGCAGCATACATCAAGTACGTTTAAGACGTGACCGAGCTCATTGCTGCTGGATTACGTGTTGTACTTGCACACCTGCCCAAAAGCGAGCATGTGTAACAAGGTCATGAAAATCAAGGACTGATTACATCCCAGTACGCAGTTTAATGCAGTGTATCGTATCCCGTGGCTTAACTGTGCAAATGAATGTATGCTCTGATCGTGCCTACACGAAAATAAGCTACCTGTGCCACGGGGTGAGAAATTATCACGAGTGATTCAGCAACTTCAAAACGGGTCACAAGTCTAGGCCTGCGTCGCTGACCATTTCGCGAGACATGTTCGACCCGTTGCGCTGTTGGGTTCAATCCTGAGACCATACAAGCGGTCACATAGCAACGACCATTGATAGAGGAAGGAATACCGACAAATAGAGAGGGAGATAGAGTGGCCGTTTCTGGCATAACACCACTCGACAGCCAACCGCACTCGGGATTTCAACCTGTATTCTTTGTTAGTTTAGCATTTATAAATCCGACGTTTTGCCACTGAGCTACAGATCTATTGTCTTCTCGGCTTTAATCGGGGATAGGAAACATCCGCAAACAGCATGCTGCCGTGTCTTCTTAACCTTCTCTGTTTGGAACAGTGAATATCCAATGATCGAATATATCCTTATTCCTGTCTCTTATAAGGATGGGAAAAGTTAAAGGGTTCATGTGTGTGGAAGGTCACCGATGCAAAAGAATCTTTATAAAACTATGGAATTCAATGGAATATAACCGATTTGATTGTTCGCCAAAGTGGTTAGTTGAGCCACTTGCAACTTCAGCCCCGCCAGTCACACGTTTGGTAGAGAACGAGGTATCCCTTATCGTCCCTGCGGATTAGAATAATATTATTAGTAAAAACTGCAGCCTTTTGTTCATTACCACTGAGCGCTGATGGACAACGTCAAATACGTGAGCCATATACCTAAAATCCATCCAAATGAGGGTGCGATAAAGGAATTAGAATTACATACAAAAGACCTTGTATTCTCGGTTAAACTAAAGCGAAAACTACAAGCCATTTTCAGTGGAGTAGGAACCATTTGACAAGCGGACGGCTGGCATCCAAGTCTTAATGACGGACGCTCAGTTGTTCCGCGGTGGTCCGAGAACGCAGCCCCGTGTGTAACTGCGCTGTCTGGAGGTCATGTGAGCACATAGTGCGTATTTAGACCCCCAACCCAATAGCGAGCATATACCTGCCGCCAGTCAGTCGGGTCAGAAACAAATAAGCAGCTAGGGAATTGAATGAGCCAGAAATTGCGCACAAACAATTTGGCGCGTGTGTTTGGGAATGAGTGTGTACCTATTTCGGAGTTACTGACTCGCACCGAGTTTCAACCGGGCCTCAGGTTTGCACAAGGGGTTTTGGTGGTCTACAGCCGAATAATGGATGATGGCTGAACTCCGTCCGGCCGTATCACATTCCATTATGCGACAGTTCGACCATCGATTACGACGAGGTCCACCGTATGCTCCACGGAAGGGTGGTGCAGGGACGGTGACTTGCGCGTGATTTAGTTTAAGGGGAAAGTAGACTTGCGATGCATCTACCGCACTTTCTCCTCCTCCCCCACCTGAGCCAAGTGTCATGGCAGCGTCGAGAAGACCGGAGATGGGAGAGGGCGCAGGTCACTGGCACCCCTGGGCGTACCACCACAGCTGGCTCGGATCCCACGGAGTGGGAGTGCCATAAAGACCACGTTAAGAAGGAGCCATTGCAGCCTGACTCTTAGTCCACCAATCAGCCACTACACACAAAAAAACACCTTTGGCTGACCACGTGATCCGAGTGTTCCCGTCAGTTGGCAACCTTCCAAGCCACGGCTGTTAGCGCACCGTGATAGTTTCAAGCGCGTCAGATTGTTTATAGTGGGGAATATGCGCTGAGCTGTCGATCTCACTCTCTTCCCCACCCCCACAATCAGACCACCGTCCGAGCCAGTCAGTTGTCTGATGTGGGAGTTGGCGCATTAGCTAACTGGTCGGCGTACCCATCTTCGCGCACCACAGCACAACCTGGCCCCCGTAACGCACACACCAGGATTCACTTAATCAGGGAATATGGAGGAGCCATCGCCGTCTGATTCCCAGTCCACTGGTCAGCCACTCAACATACACAGCACATACACTGGGCCGACGGCGTGGTCTGGTGTAAGCGTCAGATTGGCAGCCTTCCAAGCCACGGTTTCTAGGAAATCATGATATTCCCAGGTAAGTGATGATGGTGAGGGTGCTGTGTATGTATTGGTGTAGGTAGTGGGCGCTGATGTGGCTTAGCCTCCGGTGGTTTACCGCAGGTTGTCGTGGAGGCGCATGCGTCCTAATAGGCCCATGTGGGTGTAAATTTGCGGAAGCAGTGATGGCGTCTACTGTATGTCGGAACCCCAGGCACTGGTTCACCAGCCTCCGTGCGATGGATTCGCAGGTGACCGACCGGGCCAATGCGTGAGTTGAAATTGTGGGCGCAGTGTGGGCAGGAGAAATCGGGAGAGGCTGGGAGGATGTCATTCATGGTAGTTGGGGTGGCAGGGGCGCTAAGAATGGCAGGAGCGGAGGGTGTGCATGGTGTATCGGTGTTGTCGGCATCGTGGTGAATTCCGCTGTCATGGATGCGCATGTGACCGAATAGGCCCATGCGATGAGTGAATGCGCGAGGACAGTGAGGGCAGTGGAGGCAACGATCTCTGCTGTGTGATGGTGCTCCAGGCACTGGCTCACCGGTCTCTGTACGATGTATTCGCAAGTGACCGACCAGGCCGATGCGTGAGGTGAATGTGCGGTCGCATTGAGTACAGCTTTGGAGAGATTCCCCATTGCTGATGGTGGTGGTAATAGTGAAGGCGAAGGCGGTGGTGGTTGCGGTGGTGGGGGGTAACAGGTGATGAGTATTGGGATGTGGTCTCTATGATGGTGGGAGTAATGAAATTGATGCCAGGAGTGAGGGTGGGGAGTCTGAAGGAGGATTGGCAGAATTTGACGCAGAAGTTAGAATATTCGGATTGTTGGTGCATTGCGTCCGAAGATATCTGACCAGGCTGATTCGCGCGCGGAAGATACGTTGACAGCGCGGGCATGTTGGAAGGGCCTGGGTATCGGCGGTGTTGGTCCGGGGCGCTGGTGACTTTCGTGTCGCTCCTTTGGACTTGGTGGTGGCGATCCGGTTGGCCTCATATATTACTGCACCAGTCTTCACGGATCTTCTCTATGCCGGTCTATCCTGGGCGAGGTCCTTCCAGGTCGCCGGGTTGATTTGCAGTTGCTTCAGAGATTTCTTCAAAGTGTCCTTGTAACGTCGTTTTTGACCTCCCTGTCGGCGAGCACCCGTAGCAACATCTCCATGGAAAAGTCGTTTTGGTAGTCGCTCGTCGTCCATTCTTACCAGGTGGCCGCTCCATCGCAGTTGCACTTGCCTCAGCATGGCGTGGATGCTGAGGATTCCGGTCCGCTCCAGGACTTCCGTGTCCGGTATCCTGTCTTGCCATCTCAGCTTCAGTATTCTGCGGAGGCAGCCGAGATGGAAGTGATTTAGCTTCTTGGCTTGGTTCGAGTAGACGGTCCAGGCCTCCGCTCCGTAAAAGAGTGTTGTGAAGATGACGGCCTTGTACATCTTCAGTTTGGTGTTCAGGTGAACACTATCACGATTCCACACGAAGGCCTACAGCCGGCCGAAAGCCTGACTGGCTTTGGAGATCTTTTGGGCAACCTCATCATCGATTCTCGTGTTGCGTGACAGCGTGCTTCCTAGATAAGCGAAGGTTTCCACGTTTTTGAGTTGAGCACCGTTGACATTGATTCGGGGAGCATTGTATTCCACGCTGGGTGGTGGCTGGTGCATGACAACCACTTTGGCTGTATTGGTTGTTAATCCGAAATCGGCGCAGCCTGCGGCGAAGAGGTCCATGCTCCTTTGCATATCCTCCTCCGTTACGGTGTTAAGGCCACAGTCATCCGCGAAGAGCAAGTCATGGACTGTAGTCGTAGACACGCGCGTTATGGCCTGCATACGCCAACTGTTGAGAAGGTGCCCGTCAGTTCTGTAGGCGATGCGGATCCCATGCTGCTCATCATGGTAGGTGTCCATCAGCATAGCAGAGAACATGAGATGAACAGGGTGGGGGCCGGTACGCAGCCCTGCTTCACTCCATTGGTCACTGCGAATGCTTCATATACCGTCCCGTTGTCAGTGACGCGCGCCGTCATCCCGTCATAAAGCTGACGCACCATGTGCGTGAACCACACAGGTAAGCCGAATTTCTGCACGACTTTACATAGTGCGTCACGATGTACAGTCTCAAAGGCTTTCGTTAGATCCACGAAGGTAGTGTAAAGGTGAGTTCGCATCTCCTGGCACTTCTCTTGTAGCTGGCGGGCGGCAAAGACCATGTCTGTTGTTCTGTGGTGTCGGTGGAAGCCACATTGGCTTTCAGGGCGCAGTCCCTGTTCTAGGTGACCGTTCAGACGATTAAAAAGGATACGGGCGAAGATCTTCCCGGCGATGTTGAGCAACGAGATGCCTCTGTGATTATCACAGAGTTGCCGGTTCCCCTTCCGTTTGTAGAGATGAACGATGGTCGCGTCTTTGAAATCCTGAGGAACTTGTCCTTGGCGCCACTTCTCCCGGAAGAGTGCTGTGAGTTCTGCCATCAGCCGGAGCCCGCCGTGCTTGTAGACTTCCGGTGAGATTGCGTCGGATCCCGGTGCTTTACCGCTGGAAATCTGCTGCACGGCCCGGATGGTTTCTGGTAGGGTAGGCGGCAGATCCAGGTCATTGTTCGTGTCCACTTGAGGGAGCCGGTCAATGGCAGCATCGGAGATGGCTGATGAGCAATTAAGGACACTTCTGAAGTGCTCGGCCCAGCGCTTCAGAATTTGCGATTTCTCTGTCAGCAGTGACGGCACAACAATTCATTATGCACCGATTACGCGTGCGCTATTCTCTACCTATAGACGAGATCTTTTTGAATTCAAATCACGTGCTTCAGTGATCCCCTACTGGTTACAACTTGTATAGTTGGCTAAAGATAGAAAGGCATCGACAAACGGCTAATTCAGGATTCCCATGCCGGAGAATTATCGATTATTTTTGGGACCCATACAACTTTCTACGCAAGTTTTCTATCGAAGGTATGACCTACGGGCTGAGTGCCCGCACGAAGCACTCATGTGCGCACGAAAATGTGCATTAACGCGCGCATTTAATTTCTCGCTCTCGTTCGGCAACAGTCTGCCCACTAACCGCGCACTTAACTGTTGTCAGTTGGAGTACCGCAGCACTGAAAGCAGAGGCCCAAAATACCGGCTGTTAAAAAGTGTGCTGGTCAGCTGGATGCTGCTAGAAAGTTACGCGCCTTCTTTCTGTAATCTTTTCCATCGCCTTATCACGGCCAAGTCTCGGATTACCTAACAAAGGTAGAACCTTTCCATCTTTGAAATCTTCTCCGACACGAGCGCTGGCCCCACATGTGAGACCAGGCGCATTACAAATTACATCACGTGACTCGTGATTTAACTAGCGAACTCTTCACATCGCTGTTAGTCGCATTATTAGGCTTCTAAAAACAACGTTCAAGCGACTGCCAGATGAATGGTTCGCTAACTGCCAAGGTAATAACAATAGTTGTGTAGGCTAGGGCCCTTGGTTAACTGTTTTCCGTTCGTTTGCTTTGGTTGCCTGTGTGGCACCGCACTATTCAATTCCGGTCACCTAGGCGAACGTTGTGATTAAGCGATTGACAACTAGTTGAAGGCACTGGCTTGTTCGATCAGAATTCAAGAGGTACAGTACTCTAATTATGCAGGTTAAATATTTAGTTGGATAGTCATTTGTCGAGAAGGCTACAATACACGCCAGCACGAGTGCTCCACCGTCTAAGTCCGATGATGTTTACCATTTAATCCACTGAAGCGTGGTGCAGGGATGGCGACTTGCGCGTGGATTAGTTTTAAGTGATAGTATACTTGCGCTGCAGCTACAGCACTCTCTCCTCCTCCCCCACCTGGACCCGGTGCCATGACAGAGTTAAGAAGAACGGGGATGGGAGAAGGCACAGGTAGCTGGCGCGGTCGGAGTAGCCCTTGAGTGTGCCGCCACACCTGGCTCGGATTCCACGGAGTGGGAGTGCCATAAAGGTCACATGAAGAAGGAGCCAGTGCAGCCTGACTCTCAGTCCGTCAGGCAGCCCATCCACACAAAACACACACTGGGCTGACCACGCGTTCCGCGTTATCCCGTCAGTTGGTAACCTTCCAAGCCACGGCTTTTAGCGCACCATGATAGTTTCAAGCGTGTCAGCTTGTTTATAGTGAGGGAAAATGCGCTGATCTGTCGACGTCACCCTCTTCCCCACTACCCACAATCAGACCACCGTCCGATTCGGCCAGTTGTCAGATGCGGAAGTGGGCACAGCAGCTGGTGACCTCGTCTACGCGTACTTCTTACATGACCTGCCCCCAAAGACAAACACCAGGATTTCACACAACAGGGGGTTGAACGGCTCACATCTCACATGCGGGAGATAGCCAGAGGTCACGTTGAAAAATAGCCACCGCAGCCTGACTCTCTGACCACCAGTCAGCCACTCCACACAATACACACTGGACTGATTGCGAGGTCTGAGTGTACTTGTCAGTTGGCAACCTTCCAAGCCACAGCGCTTATCGCCCTCTGATATTCTCAAGCTCAGATCACACATTCGGCAGAGGAGCCACATGGAGAAGGAGCCGAGGATAATGCTTGCCCCTCAATCAGTTATGCAGACTGAGAGCATATTTTTGTGGTTTTGCGTTTGATTATGCGAGGTGCATAGGCTGATGAGGAGAGATGTAGTGGTGTGGTATAGCTGGTGGTGTTCTAACGCAGGTTTTCATGGAAACGCATGTAACCTAATAGGCCCATGTGGTGTGTGAATGTGCGCGGGCAGTGCGGACAGTTGAGGCAGGTGCGGCGGGTGTATGTTGGTGTTCCTGCCACTGAATCGCCGGTCTGTGTGCGATGGATTCGCAAGTGACTGAGCAAGCTGATGCGTGATGTGCATGTGAGATGAGAATGAAGACAAGATACGTCAGGAGGTGCTGCGTCTACGGGGGCTCTGCTGCTGGTACTGGTAATCGAGCTCATGGGAAGAAGATGGAAAGTGTTGATGGGTGCGTAAGATGGGCTGGCATCGCGGTGGATTCTGTCTACGTGGATGCGCATGTGACTGATCAGGCCCATACGGTGAGCGAATGAGCGGGGGTAGGTAGGGCAATGGAGGTGGCGGTCTCTGCTGTGTGGTGGTGCTCCAGACACTAGTTCGCCAGTCTCTGTGCGACTGATTCGCAAGCGACCGACCAGGCCGATGTGTGAAGTGAATGTGCGATCGCAATGAGGACAGGTTAGTACTCGAGTCCCTATCGCTGGTACTGGGGACGTTGGTAGTGGAGGTAGTAGGTGGCAGGTAGTTAGAGGTGGCTACTGAGGTGGCGAGAGTGGAGCAAGTGGTGTTCTTCGCCATGATCAGCGCAAAGGGTGGAGGAGGGAGGATGATGTCGGTGATCGTCGGTGGCGGGGCATCGATGAAGTCGTTATCAGTGGTTGGGGTGGGCATCGTCATGGGGTCTGAGGCAGGTGTGGCAGAAGTTGTTGTGTGATTATTGTGGCATTGCGTTCGAAGATGTCCGACCAGGCCGATTCGCGCGTGGAATGTGAACGGACTCACCCGAGCAGCCCGTAGAGTATGGTGCGGGGGATGGGGACGGGGGTATTGTTGTTTGTTTGAATTACGACCGCTTATTTTGCGATCTGCAAGCCGCAGCCTGCTGCAGAAGACGTGATACCCAGCATTTTTAAGGTTACCTTTTCTAGCCCCTTCCTCCTTGAGGAGGCAAGCAGTGCTGTCCCTAAATAGGGCTGCTCTGACATCGAACTCCACTATGGGTGATGGTTTTGTTTTAGTGGGAGAGCGACCCGAGTTAGTCTGAACCGCCTACGGGATTGCTGTAGCGCTCGCTTTAGGACTTTTGAGATGGAGGGAGCCAGTGGGAATTTCGGGAGTCAGACGTACCGAGTGTGGAGGCCCACACAACACCGGAGACCCTCACCTCGTTTAGCCCTCCGGTCGTGACGGTTGCCCGGGGTGTGGCCACTGGAAAGAACCCAGCTTTGGATGGAGTCACAGTTGAGAGTTGGGTACCAGTTAAAGGCGGTCACAAGAGCATTCACCATCTGTACGAGACAAAGGGAGTGACCAAATGCTATCTGTGTGTTGCTTCCCCTTACTTGTACCGCCCTACAACTCCCACATGCAAGCACACACACAGACACGTACGTGCCAGCATGAACGACTGATGTATGCACGCGGATCACGGCTTTGTGACGTGTGAAAAGTTAGGGCTCGTTTATGTGGCCCCCGACCGTACCGGGGAATAGGAACAGCCCACAATCCAGGTTGCTTTGGATTATGGTTAGGATTGGTGACAAGATTAGGGTCAAAATTAAGGGTTAGGTTGGGGCAGCGGTTAAGATGGGAGATAGCACACACAAATGAATGCTCGTCCTGAAATTTTGCTCACTGCCACCTGGATTATGGGAGGGGGGCGTTCCTATTCCTCTGTCCTGCCGGGGGTGGGGGTGGGGGAGCACATAAACAATTCGTCTCTGTGGAACATATGGTATGTGGCTGCGGCCAAATGAGATGTGTAAACAGAATGGCCTCTATCGCAGATGACAGCCTATTGTACTCCCAAGACAGTCCATATGAAAGTGCTACAGCAAAAATAGTGACGAATTTCTGTCCATTAAAGTTAACTTTCAATTCATGTGGCTAGTACGCATGCCCAGGGTTGAATTTAGGTTGACTGAAATCAGTCACCACTTAACCCTCACGCCCACTCTATGAACTCATTGATAACTGGCCCATCAAAAGAACCCAAGATGCCTCGGATTCGAAAATATCGCAAGTTTTCTTAATGGACCATTGACCACTGCATATCAATCATACTTGGCTTATGCGTTGACCACTGGAGAGGAGGAGCAAGCTGAGAATTCACAACACCCCTAGTCATTTGCGCTGGGCCTGAACAATTATAAAGAGGGGAAGGGGATAACGACGGAACAGGTGGAATTGCCGTTTCAGACCCAATCACGGCGATTCATTGGCTCCAGAAATTTAGGGGCAGGCAATTTCAGCTGATCGCCTTTGATAGCTCAAGTGTCTGCCATTCAGTACTTATATCCAAGCCATTAGCAGCCGAATTATTGAGCTAAGCTATCGGCAGGAAGTTGATCTAACACTTCTTCAAAAGTAATGGGATGCCGATGAATGATCGACGAGGTGGATTTTGGTTCTCCAGGTGGCAACGGAGTTGATTTTGTAGGGTAAAATACTCCCGGCCTGGGTGGTCGATGATTGCAACGAAGAAGGAAGCTGTGGTTTCAGAGTCCGCTGCCTCTAGCAAACCTTCCCAACATTACTAAGTGCGGGTATCGGCGGGAATTCTAACACTTTTGTGACATTAAGGATGGCCTCGTGACGAGGAGGTTATCGGAGTGAACAGTTCAAAACGTCGAGAGTGCTCTGGACCTCACCCTTGTGTCAGGGGAACACATTCCTCACCAAGCCCCATGCTTGATAGGCTTTCGATGATCTGGAAATGTAAAATGGCTTCTCACAAATTCTTATTTTGCTCTCCCTCGTCCTCAACTGAGCTGTCAGGAGCCCCTAGTCATAGCTGGCTATTGTCTAAAAATCGTCTTATAGAGTCGCCTTTCTGTCGCAGCTAAAGGAAATCCAAGAATGTTACATTATTGCGTGTTTTCTAAGATACGGGAGTTGAGTTCTGGTAATGAGAACGTCACTAACCTGGTTTGGGCTAGTTACGAGTGCAAATATCTCCTAAATGCATTTCCTGATGAATATATTTATAGTTTATTGCTTGTTGTATACTGTGGATACTTTTGACAGTTGGGATCGATTGGATCCTAAAGCCCACTTGACCAATTTACCAAGAGCAAATATTTGGTGAAGTACGCAGAAAATGGGGGAACATGTTAGGCTCGACATATATGGAGAAAAGTTCACGCATTATACATTGGCGTGTGTTCACCCCATCTCGTTATCTACGGATGTTCCTGCAGATTGGTTTGTCAGATTTAAAACTTTCTGTCGAGAAATTTTTAAATGCAAATCATCACATCCTGAACAAGAAAATATTGTAGGAACACTATATTCTTCTGCATCCCCTTAGCATTAGTACTCTCAGAACCCATATAGGCCGACGAGAGGATTCGATTATATTCCTCTGAATTTCCACATCAAATGTCAATAAATTTCTAAAAAATTCTTCATAAATGCTCTTTTTATATTGTGGACCACAGACTAAATGTCACATTCCATACACTACTGCAGTACTATGCTGCATCAGGATGAGTCCTCTTTTCGAATTCTACTTCAACAGCGCACAGCAAGGTCTTTCATTCAATCTCATCTTTTCCTCGTTTTTAAGGTTGTAAAATGGAAGCATATTCTACAGCTAGAGTTACTTTTAGGGCCATGTTACGGCAGCGATACACAACTTAAGAGAAAGGAATAAAGGTGATCTCTGACCTTGGCAAGCGAAAATGCGAGTCAAAGGAAGCAGATGCGATTGCTAGAATAAGAACTTTATCGTCTGACGTTTCATATTCGTGCTCGAATCCTTCATCAGAGACAGCATCAGATACGAGCAGTGCATATATAGGGAGTTGCAGTGTTTACATGATGCATTCGCTTTGCTACTGCATAATCATGACAATTCACGGTGCCCCCTCCACCGAGGTTGGATGCTCTTTGATGTGATAATTGGTTGACGGCCGGCATCTAAGTCATTATTCGTTAGACTTGCATCCCAAGTGTTGGATTTTGCTGTGATCATTGCTCGGCAATCTGGCGCACCAACAATGACGTTGGAAACAGTGTCAGACTGCACGCTCACCAAGTGGCTAAGTAATTTGGGCAAAATAAGTCTCAGCACCGAATATGGGGTAGGGAGGTCATTGCCCTTGTCCGTAGACTAGGAGCTAAAGAACAAGCTTGTGGTTCACGCGATTGTCAATTCCCGCAAAATTTCAGCCTAGTCGAACTTGGATGTGTGGCCAGGTCTCATCGAATGAGCCACGACTTGAGAGTTGGCGTCCCTTCTCCGTACTACTGCCACTTATTCGGGCATTTGCATCCCGAGCGGCATCCACGCCATACCCAGGCAACTGTAACTACGCTGAAGCAGTCACTTCAGGTGGATAGATAACGGGCGCCCTATCAAACGCCTCTTCCATGGGGATGTCACTGAGGGTACTGGCCGACCAGGAGGCCGAATCCGATGCTACACGGACATTAAAAGACTTGCCTGGAGCACTTGCAAATCTACCCAACGACCTCGGAAGATATTGTCCATGACCAATCAATATGAAGAAGAGCAGCGAAGACCGGAGCTGCAATCCATGAAGCCACTCCGATCGCGGCCACTAATGTCAAGGGAGACGCAGGTAACAAGCTGGCTCCCCTGGTACGCAACGCCAGTCAACCTCTCCCAACAGGCCTGAATTGTCAGAGAAATTTATGTGCGTGAATCGACCTCGTCGGACATATCTGGAGCCAATGAAGTAACAATCTGCCGACCTGAAATGCTGCCTCCTCACTCACTCCCGGTGGTGCCCAGGCCGTTGGAGACCCTCACGACTGTTACTAACGATCCAAGTGCCCACCGTTATCGAACACGGTGATATCCAATAGTTCAACCGTCGTGTTCGACGATGTCCACCGTATGCAGTGCAGGGACGGTGACTCGCGCCGGATTATAGCGAGAGTAGACTTTCGATGCATCTACCTCCCTCTCTGTTCCACTCCCCTACTTGGAACCGATGTCAAGACAGAGTCAAGAAGACCGGAGATGAGAGAGGGCACAGGCCCACGCACTGTGGTCCACCGCCAAACAAGAACACGACAACACAAGAGAGGGGCGGCTTGGATCCCAATTGATTGAGAGTGCCATACAGGCCACATGAAGGAGCCATTGCAGAATGACTATCAGTCTACCAGTCGTCCATTGCGCACAACCGCACGCACTGGACTGACACGGTGATATCCACCACCCCTGTCACGGCCTCCACAGCGGCGACGGCCACTATCACCTCCCGCAGTCCTGCCATCGGTGAGAAAATCCGCGGCGACCGTCAAACACCACCCTCACCAACACCACCACAAACGTTAGTAATGTGGACTCGGTCCCAGTCTGTCTTCACTGCCATCCTCCATTCACCTAACACATTGACCGGATCGGTCACTCGCGAATACATCCCATAGAGACCGACGAACCAGCGCCTGGAACACTAACATACAGTTGTGACGCCCGCTTACCCTGCATGGGTCTACTTGCCCACATGCGTATCCAGGAAAATCTTCGGCAAATCATAACAGGCTTGACCACATCATCGCTCCTTTCCTCATCAGAACGTACATCACACATGACCACGCTGAGCACTCACACAACGCATGTTTTCAAAAAGCACCTCTAACGTAAGACTGAAGTATTGTCCTCGGCTCCATCTCCACGTGGCTCCTCTGTTGCATGTGTGATCCGAGCCGGAGACTATCGCGGTGCGTTAAGCGTCATGGCTTGGACGGTTGCCAACTGACGATTGCACTCAGATACTGCAGGCAGCCCAATGTATATTTGTGTAGATTGGCCGACTAGTGGTTTGAGAGTTAGGCTGCAATGGCTCCTCCATAACGTGATCTCTGGTACTCTCACACATGAGATGTAGGTCACTCGCCCCCTCTTGTGTGAAATCTTTATGCTCGTGTTTTAGGGGTCAGGTCATGTACGTTGTACGCGCAGACTATTTCACTAGATAGGTCAGAACCTGCGCCCATTCCCCGCAACAGTCAACTGACCGGTTCGGACAGTGGTTGGGGCCTGAGAATGGGAATAGTGAGGTCGACAGTTCAGTGTATTTTCCTCATTATAAACAACCTGACGCGTTTGAGGCTATAATGGTGCGCAAAAAGCGGTGACTTGAAAGGTTAGCACCTAAAGGGATTACTCGGACCTCGAAGTCAAGCCCAGTGTGTGTTTGTGTGGAGTGACCGTCTGGTGGACTGAGAGCAGATGGGTTGTCCGTTAGCCTAGCCTTTGCTACAGTGTCCGCGGGAGTCGACGCACTCCGCATCCCTGGTCTAGTGGTACAGGCGAATAGTATGCGAACTGGGTTATTCAATCAAGGACGAACACTTGATATAAGATGTTTGAATCTGCGAACCTTTTTGGACCCCGGTACCCAAAGGCTGACGGTGCGCAGCCTTTACCAGTACAAATTAGGTGTCTGCTGCATGTCAGAAATCTGAATTCCTGACCCAGACGATCGGGAAATAAAGATCCTGGGAGCGAACTCACGTTTCACCATGTATCACAGTGGCCCACGCGACTCCTTTGGTAAACGTGGTGTGGCGATCGCCCTCTCGCAACAAACGAACTATGCACTAATGGCTTGTGAACCAGGCAATGAACTGATGGCCTACATGCGACTGAAGGATCACTACACAAACACCTCTATCGTCTCCATATACGCACCAAATTTCGCTGCAGATCAGCATGACAATGAGAAGTTTTACTTACAGCTGCAAGCGTTAATTGAAAGACTCCCTCACCGCAATCTGCTGAGTGTTACCGGGGGCTGGAATAGCCGGACTGGAATTGATGACTCCACAAAAAGTCATCTTATTGGCCGTTTTCGATGTTGAAAATGGTGAGATATTGTTAATACTTGCTGATCAGAACCGACTGTTTGTCACGAATACGTGCCTCCAGCTTCGCAACAAACATCTGCTGACCTGGCATTCAAACGATGGTCATACGGCCAACCAGGTCGACTACATTCTAGTCAGGTTCCACAGCTGGGTTCATAGGAGCAGATCACTGCATGTACCTAGACTGGTAATCCCCATGTATCTGACCATGTTCTGGTTCGCACACTCTTGAAAATTCACCGCTCATCCGGGTTCAAAATGCCACGCGTTAGACGCCTCTATGTCGCCCAATTCCGACAAAACCCGCACTGTCGAGGCCCTGAGCAGAGAAATCTGGTCCTGTTTAACGACTCGAGCAGATGGAGAAGGCAGTAGCGAGTGTTCATAACTGAAAGAAGCAGTCTATGCAGTAGCTGAGAAAATTCTTGGATATACTCAGCGACGCCGCAGTCACTGGATCAGCGGAGAAATCCTGCAGTTTTTTGCTCAGACGGTTCGAGTCTGGTCCTGCAACGATGCTTCCTTTCTTCAACTCCGACAGATGAGGGCACAATCAGCTGGGGAGGACCGAAAGAAATATTGGGCTGAAATAGTGACTTCCATGGAGCTGGCCTCAAACGTTGGTGACACCCGAAATCTCTACCCAATTATCCGCCAAGTTATTGGTAAGCCCTCTACACTAATTGACGCTGTTTGAGGCGTAACTGGCAGCTTTATTGCTGACAACTCGGCCAAGGTCGAGCGCTAGGGTTAGCACATCAAGAAATTTCTCAAGTTCGATATTGAACTCAGTATCCCTTGTTCCCATCTGCAACGGAGTCCCCTCCCTCTCATACCTATGCAGTGCCACGCGAAACACCTTCTGAAGGAGAAGTCACTGGTGTTATACAAAGGTTGCGCAAAAAAGGCACCTGGAGAGGAGGGTATACCCACTGAAATCTGCAAGTTTTATGCTAACACTAGTGTCCTGGCTCCATGAAGTGATTAAACACACGTGGAGAGATGAGGTCGTTCCTGCTGACTGGGGTTCAGACATCCATGTACATGTCCACAAAATGGGAGATAAGACGAGATGCGAGAACTATCTTTTCGACATTGCTGCAAAGATCTTCGCTATTGTCCTGCTCAGGCTATTTCAGGCTGGGCGTGACTCTAGGACGAGGCCCAACCAAGCTGGATCCCACGCTGAGCGTGGAAGTGCGGACCAGATATTCAAACTAAGGCGCATCCTTGAACTTCGCCATAGTTACCAACAAACGGCAGCCGTCTGCTGTGTTGACTTTGTCACCACTTTCGAATCCACCCATCGTGAGTCCTAATGACGCTCAAACACTGCACGAGTTTTCGTTCATTACAATCTTTCACAACCACTCGGTATTCGATCTGGCGTTTGACGAGGTTGTATCCTGTTGCCCATTCTGTTCAACCATGCTATTGACTGTATTCTTCAGAAGGCCCTACATGAAGAGGAGGGTGGCGAGCTTGCACTCAGAGGCTGACTGATTTCTAGTACGACGATGCTATTGCCTAACTGACTTTAAACTTCGGTGAGCTGCAGTCCACAGTGTCAAGGGTGAATGAGATCGCTAAGTCGGTCAGTTTGTCCCTAAACGCTGGGAAGACGAAAGTGTTTTCAAGTTGCATCCCTGCTCAGGAGAAGGCACCTCTCGAATTGATGGCTGTCAACTTGAAGTAGACCGTTTCGAATACCTCAGGGGGTTTCTGCCGGATGGACAGAGTAAAAAATTACCTTGTTTCCCGAATTAATGCTGCTCATTGGGTTTTTGCAAGCCATTGAAAATGCCCATGAACCCGACGCAAGGTTTCTATTGCCACGAAGATTCACGTGTATGGTGCATCCCTCCGGTCTGCCCTTCTCTATGGCTGTGAATGCTGAGCTATGTGCACGGAAAATGAGCTTAAACTGAATGTAATTGACCACCAATGCTTGAGGACCATCCTCTGAGTGAAGTACACCGACTTAATCTCAAATGAGACTGTCCACACTCGCTGCGACATCACAAAGAAATCGCAAGCCATCCATGAACGACGACTGAGATGTTTTTGGCACATTCTTCGTCACTCACCTCAGGAGTTCAGTGTTACTGCACTCGATCAGACACCACTACCCAAATGGAGGCGCGAAAGAGGGGGTCAGACCAAAACCTGTTTCGACACATTTCGTCAGAACATGGAAGTTGTTCTTGGACCTTCAGTATTCGGCCTCCGTCGTTGACGAGGAGAATGGATTGAGGTGTCCAGGTCTGCTGCCATGAATCGTCACGCCTGAAGAGGCACAATCCGTTGCATAATTGAGGAAGGCTAGCTCAGGCATGATCGCAGTCGTAAAAAGTACACGTAGTAAAGACTAAGAGTCAGGCTGTAATGGTTCGCTTTTAATGTGGCCTTTATGGTACTCCCAATCCATGGGATCCCGAGCCAGCTGTGGCAGCGCGCCTAGGGATGGCTCCGACCGCGCCAGACACCTGCACCCTTCCGCCTCCGGGCTTATTGACTTAGCCATGACGTTGGACCCAGTTGTAGGTAGGTGAGAGTGCAGTAGATTCAGCGCAAGTCTACAAGCTATATTATTTAATTCACGAGCACGTCACCGTCCCTGGTCCATCTTGCTGTGGGGCACAAATGGACCCGGTCGGATACGACGGTAGAATTGTTATAGTAAGCCAGATGGCCGAGAAATCACCACGCCAGCTTCCAACACGTGTGATGCAATCTCAATGATTAACGAATCGAACGTCGGCCATCTACAGATTAGCGTCTCAAAGGCATAATTGTCCTAGGTATGTGGTAGCATAGCGAATACATTCTGAAAATCCTCGTGTACGGATTGCACTTGGCTGATATCGTCTCGGATGATGGTCTGAAGCACGAATCCGAAACGTCAGCCGGATAAATTTCTTATTTTACGATCGCGTCTGCTTCTTCCCGCCTGTAGCGTTGGCACCAGCAATTAATATTGCCCTACCCACGAACCTCCTTCTACATTCGGTTGTCTGTTTAGCTTAGTCCAGCGTGTAACGAGATAGAATTCTGAACAACAGACGTAATGCATACATTACTTTAACAGGCACGATTAAAAATACCACGACCTTCACATTAGAAATGAGGTGGGACCGCAGACCTAACCACATCACCCAACCAGCATGGTCAGGTATGGGGAGAGTTCAGAATGGCTGCGGCAAGCATAGGAGAAGGAAGTATGTTCGGCCTTTCACTGTACTCGTGCTTATACTCTCTCACTCTAACTGTCTCGTAAATAAACCCCAGTAGATGAGGGAGGAGTGGACAAGGTAGACGCTGCACTAGTCTACCTATCCACAACTCCTGAGATAGTGGTGCTGACTGTCCCGTCCTCTAAACGAATAGCCAGAAAGGTGGCAGGAATAAATGTTAAGATACGGTTGGCGAAATTAGGAATTCATAATTTTATTGATCGTCACATTAAAATTTTCCCAAAACCTTTTGGCAAGGTGATGAGTTCAGTGAAAAAAATAGTCTAATAAGAAGGTCCACGAAACTGGGACAGGGGAACGTTCGCCATAACCTGCTTCAGGAAAACAAAATAAAAAAAGGCTCCTGTTCAAAGGTGGGTACCCTTTACGGTAATTTGGCGTGATTTACGTAGGGGTTGGGGGGAGGGGGGAGGGGCGGCAAAATAAACAATCAATTATGAAGAACCTTCGGAACTGGGAACATGTTCTCCAGAAAGATTAAATGGAATGAAACATCAAGTAGCCGATGAAGTAACATGACGGATCAAGTGTACACGCAGTCCTAAAGTTGAAGGTAGAGGAAAGGGTGATTCAGAATTGAACAATTTCACAACTCAAGAGAAAGCAGAATGACAGTCTGATACAGCGCCAACCGAGGACTGCTCAAAGTTTGGAAAACGTCCTTGGATGACCAAGAGTTTTGCCACGATAAAGGAATATAACAGACTAATCACAAAACACCATTGTAGTGTATTTAAAAATCAATAGAAGACAGGTGGGTTGATTAACCCTTTTTGATGGCTACTTGGCGTATCTACGAATGAAGGATTGTGGACTAGTTGCCAGTGAAGGCTGGCTGCGAAATGAGTCCACTGTCAGTTCTGTAGTCACGAACCTACAACAACAGTGCTACTTAAGGGCGGAAGGCCGGCGTCCGGCACTCTAAGGGATAAAGATGATGCGTATGACCGCCTAATCCAGACACGGGAATGGAAACCGCTCGCAATGCATGTACTTTTGTGCCAACTTCCAGAAACTGCGGTTAAGGATTACGGTGAGGATTAGGGCTAAGCTTAGGTTTAAGGTACAAGGTTAGAGTTAAGGCGGAAGTTGCAGTTATGTACAAGAATATGTAAGGGGTTAAGATCTGGGTTCGTGTTAGCTGTAGAGTTTAGGTGTAGGGTAGGGTTCGGGCTAAGATTAAGGTGACGGTTTAGTTTTATGTTTGGGTTAGTGCTAGAGTTAAGCCACGGGAATTTTTACCCGTCCCGAAGTTTATCGCACCTAGGCCACCTAGGCGTTGCTATTTCCATGTCCTGCTTAGGTGGCCATACAAGGCATCCTTATCCACTAAGAACCTATGATGTACCAAAATATCCGCTGACAGTAGAGTGACATCGTGATAGGGAATCGCCATTAAATAGGTTACCTTGCCACTGTTGGGACGCGATCCGGTTCCATCGCTAAAACAGGAACCCTTAGGTTTGACTGCCTTACGGTTATGGTGCTTACTGTGCTGTACTCGAAATGAGGCAACCGTGGCCTTTGCATGATTTGGTGAGCCGTAAGTCTACCCGAGGCCTTAACTAATATCTTATATGCGCTTGACACCACGTTAGTCGCCACGCCGAATCTCAATACCCGTAGAGAGAAATGCTCCGACTGTCCACTATGTGGAAAAGGCGGATTAAATTCTGAAGCAATATATGTTTGCACGTACCAGAAGAACAGCAGCGCCTATACTGAGCGCCTTCATTCGCATATCTAAGTCAACGGGGAAGTGTATATGAAAATTATCCATTCCTGAGAAGTTTTGCACTGTCAATCTCCCAATAGATCCCTTCATGGACATCGCATGAAGCTGAAAAGGGAAAACGATAAGTCATCCTGAGCGTGGATCGAATAGACAACAACAAAGACAAACACAAGAATAGCAAATTGGGCTGTTACTTTTTCAGCAAACAAAACCAGAGATTTCAGTGCACTGAAAGCAAGGGGCCTATGGGCTAACCTTTTCCAAAAAAGGAGTCTTCCACAGCTGATTCTGGGTAATCCTGGTAGCTAGACGGACATACGTCAGCCAATTCGGAAGTTTACGTGGACAAAGGTTTTAGCCCAACAATGCACCAACAGACTTGAGGCTAGCTGGGTCCTCGCAGCGAACAACTACGTACCGATTTTAGGCTCCAACCGACTGCTAGTTGTTTTCTTTATACAGGAAGCGAGTTGCTGTGGCAGTAGTGTCAGGTAGTAGTCCTCGCTGTCGCCCTCTTTCTCTCATTGCCACCAGAAGATCTAATTGCACTTTTCCAATATATAGGCGCCCTACGAATATGCGGGCGCGAAATTCGGAGCAGGTTCGCGGGAAAGAGGACGATAGTAAGCACAGTAAGCGAGAGTTCCTTGTGTCTTATTCGCCCTATTGAGGTTAACGATGGTGAGCAGCAGTTGTTCAGAAATATGTGGCACTTATTAACGTGTGCGTAAAGGTAATTTGATGATAGCACAGTAATGTTGTAATGAAGAAGTCAGGCAGTTCTTCCAGAATCCCAATTTGTACACAGTATTCCCCGCTATCTCATCGAAAATGAACAGATTATGCTTACTGGCAGACGGGCGTTCACCGAGCGCGTTCCTTGGGGCTCATGCTTGAGCTCCACCGGCAGCTTTACAGCTGTTAGTTGAAAAATTTTACCGACAAAGAACAAGGGGGGGGCTGGAATGGCAACTTCTTACTTGTTATCAATCATCAGTTAACCACCCAGGTTGTTGCAGCAGCTAATGTTATTTTCGAAATCCTCACCTAAAATTATTAGATCGATACCAAAGAAAACTTAATCGTAGCGGACTTGGCCGCCTTGAGCCCTGGGACACCTTAATGTTTAAGAATGCGCATCTGCTCTAATGGAATAAATCCCACTCGACGACACTCATCATTGAACGAAAAACACAACTTCTTTGCGAGCACATTTAGGCTACTAGCTTCATTCAGCAACAATATCCTTGACGGAATATGAATAGAACAGCATGTAAGACGATAAGACCCGGAAATTGGTCCTTCTCCTGCGTGACTGGGATGGAATGGACATCCGCTCACCCTGATCAGGATGGTACTACGCTGCACAGTAGAGTTCGTAAGCAGCTTCTGACTGAAGGAGACGACTCGTCTTATATTTTTCCTCACCAAACTCCGCTTCCCCACATTTCTGCATGGCCGACCATTAAGCTGTTTCATCGATCACCACAACGTAAACCATCGCCCCTCCCCCAAATCGTTTTTCTCCTTGAGTTTCGACTTTCTGTCTATCTGTGCTCATTTAGCACACAACAGACCTCCAGCTCTGACGTGAAGGAGGACAAAGTCAATCTGAAGTGTGTACTAAAATATCTTCATTTCTGGGTTTCTCAAGGTAAGACGCCAGAATTGGAATCCCCTCCCTCAGGAATAAAAGTGGGTTTACGCTAAAATCCAGGTGTACTTATTTCTATGTCCCAACTTTAGGCCTTGCCAAAAAATCGAACGCTTAACTCAAACCCTATTCCTAACCACAACTTTAATAATGCTGGAATTTAGCACAAGGCCACCTATATTACAAGAGATCCTGTCTGCGTATCTTAACTTGGTTTATGGGACTATGAATCTCAAAGTTACATGGAAAACGTTAGTGCTACCGGAAAAGGGACAGAACTAACTGGCCAGGAGATAAGCACCTTATTGAATCAACAACAATATCTGATTCACCATGTAACAGTTAAAGTCAGCTGTTTCTGCACAAGTGAGGCAACGTCGGTGGTATGAGATGGGCTTGAAAGTGACTAGATTCATCGAGATTTGCGTGAGGAGTAACGCACGATGCACCAGGACTGAGAGACTGGAGTTCAAAAATCAGAACAGTAATTGAAAGCCGGTTGCCATTTTATCTTCTCCGAAATTTTATAGCCCAAGCACGACAACCTTCACCTTTCGATGTACAGAAGCCTCTTTCCTGAGTCACATGAGGAGAGGGGGCGAGGGAGGCGAGACGTCATTCCAGTACTGTGACAGTAAGCCAAGTTTTTCTTTGCGTTTCTCAATACGAAAAATAACATTGGAGGGCAGGGATTCTGTAGCGCCGGCCGCAAACGAAAGTCTTTAAAAATCCGTTGCTTACTGTGTAGTCAAACGCTCAATCAACTTAGGCATGAAGCGTTCGGGTGATTCGATGCTTATTGTCAAAGTGAAGTACGTGATTGCGTCTTTTTAAGTCATCAGCCACATCAAAGCAGAAAAGGCCAAGTAGACAAGACAAAGTAATTGTATCAAAAATGGTATCGACAGCCGACTTCAGGCAAATGATAACTCTGCACTGCGTGATAAGTCGAAAGTATATCCCACCGAATCAGGAGCTAAAATATGAATGTTCCATAAAACTTCTGGTAGACCGCAATTTTTGTTGGCATGGAGATTCTTTAGAATAGGGACACTGGAGTCGGCTACCTCAAGTAGAACAGTTATGAGGAAAGTAGAAAAACAAAACAGGTTTTATCATGATTTCTATATGTTGACACCAAAGCTGCCGTTGAGCTGAAAATTCACCGACCTCAACTGTGCAATAGAAACGGTTATTCAAAGAGCCCACCTTGAAGATGCCGTTGATAAATTTGCTTTGGCGAATCGATGGACCATTCAGGCGCAACTGGGGATTGTCATTCATGTCTCTGAAGATCAAGTTCATTGAAGGAAGGAAGCGTGTCTGGGACACGGAGCCGTAATTCTGACTTCCGGAGACGACAGAGATCGTCTGAAGGGGACAGTGGGAAATTATGAAAGCGCGCAGTTGAGGAGGAGAAATGGAGCAGTGTGTGTTGGTCAGCTGGGTGAATATTAACTTATACACTATTCGCGTAAAAAATAGTCTCTTTACGAGAAAAGATGCAAATACATGCGTAATTCATGGCTTATTCCGATGGGCAGGGGATTTTTTAATTCACATCTTGGCGTAAGACGGATATCGTTCGCACAAAACGATCGATAGAGCGCCACAAGCTCCGTGCACCAATAGAAAAAAATTCTCGAGTATTTACACGCCTAACGAGTGAGGAAGCAGCTAAGGGCGGAGAATTGGCGTGATATCTTGCAGTGGCTTCAGTACCTACGCATGCTCCTAGTGTAGAGTCGAGAAGCGCCGGTTTTAGGTTCGGATGGTGTACGAGGAAGACAAAGTGCGTCGACAGCCCACTAAAAGCAACGAGCCTAACATGCGCATCTTTACGTCCCAAAACCCATGATGATAGAACTGACTGACACTACCAGCCCCCTCCCCACCCTCCGAAAATGTCCAGGCGACCCCACATTGGTCTGCAATCCGAAATGCTTTCGCAGGCTTGATGCCTGGCAAAAGGTTGCAATACGCCAAGCGTGCTCTCGTCCCTTGTGTGTTGGACATGCAGGATGCCATGAAATTACACAACAAGAAGACCGGCCGTGGTCTTGGATCACTAACCAAAGACAAGCCATATGGTGGAGTCATGCAGTTGAATACAATAACGTAAAAGTTCGATCAATAGGGGCCGAAAGTAGCAGCGAACAGTGGGGAACCGAATTGTAATCCAACAAGACTATGGAAGGGATAACTCCAATCGATAAAACAACAAACGTTTTCGATACTTCCCACACTGCTGGTAGTCAATGGCTTCTCAGAGTATCCAAATAACACACACGAATTTGTTTTTAAATTTAAAAGCATCTATCGGCGTCTAAATAAGATGGGTTTGTAAGATATAAATTTAACGAGAGGACCAATAGTTAGCCTCAAACACGCAACAAGGTCGATTTTGGCAACATTTCTAGCTTAACCCATGATAAACCAAAATGAGTGCCTGTTCTTTGTAGATCAAATACGTGACAAACTCATTTGACAGAGTGGAAGTCAGTGCACATAGGGATTAAAGGGCATGACATCGGAGGGGTTTATACAGCTACTCTTTATAAGCATGACTAGATTTGGCAGTTCAGAAGGGTGTTGAGGTGGGGAAAAGGAAGGTACCACAGTCGATTCTGAACATGACGTGAAGTAGCAAAGATTAATAGTACCCCAGCTCATGCCTCCCAATCGGTCCAATCGGTGCACAAGAAGAGTGCTGAACTCCCCTTTGCAAATTTTATACTATGCAACACGACTAAAGGAGAAGGCAATCCTATGTTGCTGCAGAGCTGGTCACCAAAAGAGTGGATAACTATACAAAAACCTGCTTCTCTGCCATGTGGGTATTGTAATAAGCCAAGGAAGCGGGAGGGGCTGGAGACAATAGAATCAACGTCTCCTGTCACCGTTATGGAAACGCTGCCCCATAAATGTCCTATGTGCATGCGCATCACAAATATGTTTCCATTTGGCCACAATTCCATATTTGTGCTAAAGAACTCACTGACTACCTGAGGGTTTCTCACGACGATTTCATGAAAGGGAGCACAAGAGGTAGCCAGTGTATGGGAATAAATCAGCAGTAGATAATTTGGCATAGTTGAGCAATTGTTGGACGTATAAATTAGCCTCAAGGAGAAAAAATAAAAGCTCGAAATTGGGACATCGTAGGTTAGATAGTCAGAACGTTGATTGTACTCAAGCTCTGTTTGTTCTGTTATGGGTTGAAATTCCACCGAGTGCGTCAAGTTTTCGCAAGTGGGTAGCCGGTTAATATATAATTTTCAATGAGTGTCATAAACCAACCCTATCCACGATAGGGTTAGTTTGCTTTGCTATAGACGGCTAATTTAAAGCTGGGTTGCCAATACTGTCACTGGAAGGAGGGTTTACTGGCACGCTCCTCGCGCCCTACCTCAGGCGACGTGGAAGCATTGAAAATTTAAGGGAATATCATTGATTTCGGCGGTGAACGGCGGCCGGAGTGCCACTTATCATAACTCGCGTGCTTGTGACTTCTCCCGAGGATTCCGGTCACATTGAACTTCAAGAGGTGGCCAAGCCCCAGAGAGTGAGCCACGATAAGAGAGTTGGCGTATTTTCACCCTACCAATGATGTGTATTCGGCCATCCGCTTTCGGAGTAATTGGCTAATTTCCCTGACGTGGTTGCTTTGACCGCAATTGCACCAGATTTGTTAAACGACTTCTGTTGTTTCCCACAGTGGCAGCTTGTCTTGCGGCTTCGGGTGGTTTTCTCGGAGTGGTTTGAGAGGACGACTAACTGCTTCCGAGATATTTTCGACACAAAGAGCACAACCGAAATTTGGGGCCAGTGTGTTTTGGCCATAGGTTGAGTCTTTGCATGAACTGGCTGACGTAGTTTTGCAAGCAACCGTTTGTCCCAGGCACCCTTTGAAGGTATCATAATTCAGCAAAGACGTTTTTAAGTTCAAGACAGTCTACCTTAGTGTGCCGATAAGGTCCCTTTATGCGATTGGGTTTGTGATGTATTGGATGCTCTTTACATGGGCCACGCGTGGGTTGCACTGAACCAACACAGAGACCAGATCAGGGCACGAGAGACTTTATTCGGGCTGCGCACCCGTAAAAATGCTCATGGGGGGAGGGTGTGTGATTGCATGCATGGGCACACAGTGTTGCCACCGGAGCCCAATCACCGCATCAGCTAACTGACCAGCTCAGAAAGTGGGCTGTTGCCTGGGAGAGAGATTTAAAACCGAGATCGACTTTGTGGGCTGCGTTACAACGATATTCAGGGCATATTCTTTACTATAAGCAATCTGAAGCGTTTTAGTGTATCACGGTGCACTCAAAACCCTGGCTTGAAAGGCCGTTAACCGACAGGATAACTCAGTTCTCTCCTCAAGACAGAGTCAGGCTGCAATATCTCCTTCTTGATGTAGCCTCTATGGCACGCCAACTCAGTTGGGATTCGAGTCACAAATTTCTTGTATGTATGGCATCCTGGTCCATCGTGCGCGGATCAGGTGCGTGTAACAGGCAAAGATGATTCGTTTCGCTTTGTCAGCCACTGGATCCGAGCACAGCTCCGGACTGCGTGAAGCCGTCATGATATTGGGATCTGGTGACGGATGGAGGAATGTTTAAGCTGCTTCGTAGGTCTATAATCCCTATAACCTAATTCACACGAAAATCACCGTTCTTATGCCCGTCACACTAGGGGGCACATGGTGGACATCGTCAGTAATGATGGTCGACCTGCTGGTCAGCGCAAAAGATGCATGAATAAAGCAAAAGGAGGTTAACGAACGGAAAAGGCAAGTCGAGAGATAAGTCGAACATCACAAACACAGAATTTAGAATCCGAAAATAATGCCGATTTTGTTGTTGGTGTAAAATTTGAAAACTAATTCATATTTTAAAGTGTTTTAGCATAGCCGAAAAGACAAGGAGCCAAAGAATGTTTTAGTTATCACTCAACTTAAAATCTGAGCATTGTTCATTATAAGGTAAGTCCAATCAGGAATATATTGCACTGTTTAACTGCATGCAAATGCGGGTTGCGGGGACGCGCATCGCAATTGTACGATCACTCCAGGCTCGTTGATGCAGTGAGATGGCGTTTGTATGACACTGAACCGAGAAAGGTACATCGATGCATGTACATTGGTGGAAATCGCCACACATAAACCGGCAACACAAGCGAAAAGTCGGAGCAAGGAGGCACGACCGCAGCCGTAACGAATACCTGTAAACAATACACTGATGCTCCCCATAAAATGAATCAAAAGAGCTAGTGGACATAATTACCGTGCCCGATACTGGCACCCAGATCTCACCCATGGGTCTAAGAATTCTTGTCCAGCAGGGCGGCTACACCCCGGTAACCGTCGGTAACCGGCAATTTAAACCGGATGAGGGTGTCCTGCGTGTATGTCTCCACACCCGGAAGTCCCTGAACTAATACTTATCCTCTCTCCTGTCCAAAAATAAAAATTCCTACTGAGGGGGTAATAAAAATCCTATAAATTAGCAATTTTGATCACCTTTCTATCGTAACAACGTCATGCCACACAGCGGAGCTCGGGATCCGCCTAGGGATATCTCAGCGAATATATTTATGGAAGCATTGGTTAGCTCTTCGCGAAGGGCTACACTATAAAATTTGCCGCATGCGGACAGAGGCTCGTGGAGGTAAATCACGCAGTTAATTAACCACGCGTCTAATTCCACGCGTCTCTCTCTCTCTCTTTCCCCTCCCGAAAGCCGAATTGACACTGATTACTCTTTTAGTCTGGAATGTTCGTGTAATTTTAGACAATCAATGGCAAATCGATCGGAAAAGAGGACAGACCCATTTGTTCGGGAAGCAGCTTGCTGCGAAGTGAATGGTGCTTACCTAAATAAAACATGCTACTCCAACACGAAACAATCTAGGGAAGTGGATTCAGGATAACTCTATTTTAAAGCTCATTTCCAAAGGCCGAGCGAAGAGGCACCGGGTTCAACTTCGCCCTCAAGAGCGACGACTTGAGATAGCTGTCCTGTTTCACACAGGGCAGACCATGGGCAATTGCCCATGGACTCCCCCTTCCATTGTGTTCACGTTTTGTGTATGTTGGAACCACAAAGACTAATATTTGCGAGGGTAGAGGCCACGATGCTTCCACACTTGGCATTCTTTCCATGTTTTGAACTAGATGGTTTATTCACAAAGCTGTATCATTAAGGAAGTGAATGTTTGTGAATCAACGAATGATTTTGTGCTCGCAATAGGACAACCTGTTGGAGCTGGATTCAAAACAGGGGTTTATATCAGCCTACTAAATTTTAAATAACGGAGAATTTGTAGTTATGAGGATGTTCACACCTCAACGATTTAAATACCTATTAAAGACTACAAGGTAAGCTATCACCGGGCAAGGTAAATACTGTACTGTTGGATAAACATAAGCATCCACTAGACTTTAGCAAACATCCGAATCCGAGCCTGAAAGCGGACACTGTGGAAACATAATGGAGTCAAATACGGAGCGTCACCCATGCTATTGTTCTGTACATCCTCGGTCATGCCCACCGTCAGCATCATGACTAGTTAACCAACAATGATAAAGAAATCGCAATCTGCTCTTCGATAAATGGACCGCAACACGGCCTAAGACAATTACAGAACAAACACCAACAAATCGGCTTTCTTTCCACGTCAGAGTCTGGTGCAGCAGCGCATTAGGGAGATACAGAATGCTTGGAAAAACCATAGGACGGAGGAAATGGAAGGATAAGCGAACAACGATAAAGTGAAGAAATTGTTCACATCCAGCAAGGCAAGATACGGCCCTTAAGTCAAAAAGGACTGCGCCGCTGCTCAATCCCGACGGAACAACACCCCCGACGTAGAAATCGTAAACTCTGGAGGGCTGGGTCGAGCACTTAAGAGATGTCCTAAAATTATAATCCGCAATCTCCGTTGGTGCCATCAAGAGGCCCCCTCAAAAAGCAAAAAACGTCGAACTCGATCGGTTACGCTCGGTGCAAGCAACTATTAGAGCTGCGTATTAGGTGTCCAAGCGACAATGCAGAAGGCGTTGATTCCCCCCTCGAACTGAAATCTGCAAATATGGCGACTTTCAACGGACGCACAAACTCAGCTCGCTGACGTGGGGACAAGAAAAATCCCTCAGGTCCAAAAGTACGCCACCATGGCCCCCTTATACAAACGCAAAGAAATCTGCAAATCGAGGACAATCACAAAGGCTTCTACATTCTCAGCATTGCAGGAAAAATATTCTTACGTGCCTAGTGCAATCGCCTGAACCGTAAACTGAAGCAAGGACTTCAGAATTAAGAAACGATCGGTATGATATTTGCTGCCCATCAATTAAAAGAGGAATTTCAAGAAATGCTTTTGATACAGGCAATTGTGAGGGACTCTGGAAAATAATTCTGAAATTCGGACGCCTAAAGCATCTTATAAAACTAGTGCACTAGCTTCACACCAGGATGATGGATCACATCATGGATAATAGGGCAATCTGGAAAGCATTTACAGTGACAAATGAGGTAAAAAAGGCTACCCAATCGCCCCCCCCCTTCTGTTTCAAGTTTTAGGTATGCTGATGGACGCCTATCGTGAGAATTGAACGGAACTGAAAATTTAAAAAACGAATGGACAACTGCTTAACATCCATCGCATGCAAGCACCCTCGAAATTATTCATGGTCAGCGTCCACAAACTATTGTGCGCCGATGTCTGTACGCTACTCAACACGACGGAGGCGAATATTATAAGGAGCATTAACCTGTTTGCATGTAGCTGCTTCTACATCGGAGTGACATTCAGGAAGAAGAAGACAGTGAATAAAAAGAACCCAGAATTCACGCCAATAGAACCTCAATCATACTTGTAGAATAATAAGTGTACCTCGGGAAGTACAATTTGAAAGAAACATCAAAACCAAATATCACATTGCAAGTCGAAGCCGGGCTTTCGGATAGCTGTTGCACTCCGTCTAGTACTGCTTTAACACCCTCACTGACATAAAACTGATAATGTACAGACCTGTTATCTGGACTATGTTCTCGCATGAGGCGGAAACATTAGCGGTCTATGAAAACCAGACAAAGGGAAAAGATTACTTTTACCTCAGTTTTCTCTGGAAAATACCAGAGGTGCCATAACAGGAAAGAATCTCATACACTGACGTTCTCAGTATTTATGCCAGGCTGGGACTGATGCCAACACATTGGAGAAGCCACGCCGTGAGGATGGAAGACGAGCGTCTGTCATGGCAATGGGTGCTTGCAGACAAGGTAGAAAATGACGATGTCATGACACTCATTAGAATCCCATCAAGAACCAGCAAATCAACTCTGAAACCTGAGAAGGCCGCGTATGTAATCGACAAGCTTGATGTATTGCCATGAAAACTGAGATAATCAACGCAGACTACCGCATACAAGAACGCGATGAGGAATGTATGGCTGCAACGATCGAACACCTATCAATATATCACATTTCCACCTGACGTTTAGGGCTTAAATCAGACTCGCTGGACAGCCGCAAACGCCATGCGGTGTCAACATTACAACTTTGCATGTTAAATTTCAAAACACCACCACCTTCACGAATATTACAAGTAAAATAACTCCGCCTACCTGCAGGCAATAACCAGCACTGTCTTTCCCACAGGCAATGCAGGATCAGTTCCAAAATGCACATATGGCGACCGTACCATCGAATCACACCTCCATCTGATTAGTCACTTGCAAATCAAACGCAGTGAGACTGGGGAACAAGAACTTAGGGTCACGGCGCACACCTGTCATGCACGCCTCACTTATAAATACGGCCTTAGCACAGCAAAACATTGCGTGGGTTTTTTTCGGTCGTATGCGCATACACGACAGCGATAATTACTCCAATGGCACCACGACAAACCCACCTCCCACATTACTAAGCTCCTCTACCACCAAAATTATCATCAGGTCTGGACATAAGAACTCAAATTGTTCCTACTGCTACTAATAGCTTAGGCTCATGCAACAATCTAGTCGGCCACTCCCGAGCCCATTGGACTGTGACTGGCGAATCGCTTAAGTGCCAATTTATACGCGTTACTCACTGCTTGCCTTTCACAGTGTCCTAGAACAGTTCAACATAGCATTGATCTATTTTACCGTATGCCAGCACACTCGTCCCAAGGGATGCGCCTGACAGTTTATTCTGAATCTCATTATACCTTGCCTAACAACTTCGATTAATTTAAATCTAACTGTAAGGCATATGACAACCTGGACATGTATTTTGTGTAAAAAGTTGCGGTGGTGATTAAGGTGCTCGGGCTTCTGTACCCCTCCTTAATGCGTCAAGCCAAATTGCTAGCATTAGCTTATGAACGATTAAACTTTAAAAAGTTCATTCTACGAGCGTATATTAACAGATATAGGCAGATCTTGTAATTTTGGTGCCTCTTGAAAATATGAAGGACAAAAACGCGTGTATAAGAGCCTTTAGGGCATTGCGTAGGCAAGGCTTATTTTTGCGATGCATCACAATAGTGGGTCAACTATATCAAGAACACAGGCCAGTAATAGTTTGTCACATTTGAAACGCTATGCGTTTACAGTACCGTAACAGTATGAACTCCTATGGGTCACTGGACATCATTATGGGACGTGAAAAGAAGCAAATCAGTACCCGCAGACCAACGATGAGTGTATCTCGAACACTATTTAATAGTTCTTTTTCAACTACAGACCATAAATGCGGACTATCATCCAAGGACCCCGCCGAGTCTGAAATACTATCGCCGATAGAATGCCTTAATATCTCAGATGAGCAGAAACTCACTTCTATCTGCACATTTTCTTTTTTTTTAAAAAATACAGGCTTAATCTTACCACACACCTTAGAATTAAATATTTGCAGCATAGTCGTGTGCGTTGAGACACTGGCTCGATAGGGAAAGGGGAGCGCTTAAGCCTCTGCCAGTGCTGTTAGTTCCGCTACATATAATTTGGTCGTTCAAATTAAGCAGTAACTATGGGGTTAAAAATTACTGGAGGGGACAAAAAACGTACAAGGGAATGGATTAGAGGTGAGCACATCTAGTAAAGCTGTACATTCCGCTGTTGCTGTTATCTGAGTGTCTCGAAAATTCACCATCCCGCCGGATAAAACCGCCATCATCCCGATATACAATTACCAAAAACTCAATATCACCTCACTATCGTGGCGATATACTCTTGGTAATAGGGATGTTTCCAGACGTCCATCTTGGGTGTGCAAGTTTATAAAAATCAGTTTCCTAATTACAACGATAGCTGAATTCGGCATAATCATGCACAAAACAACCGATGCAGACTCATGATAAACTTTTTAAAATTTCAGCGTAGTCCATAGTCAAAGTTTCCATGGTTTTTTGTATGAATCTAACTATCTTTCCTCGCCACTTGTTTTTTTTTAATAACAAGACGCGTTATTTGTCCAAAGAAACAAACACAAAGTGAATGTCCTCACTCGTTATTTCAGTTATTTGGTATAGGCACTTGGAAATTACAATTGATGGTTCAGTTAGTTCAATGTTGTTCTTACCTTTAAGAATGAGCTTTTGAAATAAACGAATTAAAATATTTCTCATACATTTTAATGGCTTAAGTGATTGAGGAACATTCCGAGGTGGATGTAAAATAGAGTCCAGTTCTGAGCACTTACCGCGGGATGACAAGGGGCACAGGGTGCACAA
Organism: Schistocephalus solidus; assembly: GCA_017591395.1. Classification (NCBI taxonomy): domain Eukaryota; kingdom Metazoa; phylum Platyhelminthes; class Cestoda; order Diphyllobothriidea; family Diphyllobothriidae; genus Schistocephalus; species Schistocephalus solidus. The sequence goes on from WEDG01001293.1 coordinate 283,951, forward strand.
CCCGAATCCTTCTCCAAGCTTAGAACAGTATTGCCCTGCATGTCATGGAAATTAACCTCAAAGGTATGGCAAGATTCACAACAGAGCCGCATCCACCAGTTACTTTGTTCGAAACCCTCAAGGATCGGTTGGCCTTCCGGATCAGTAACAAAGTAGCGTCGTGGAAAGGCAGCACAGCATCTACCTGAAAAACAGAAAATGTAACAGACATAAATCTAAAAAGCTCCAGACGAGGGTCTTATGTCTTAATAGCACGTAAATAACATTTTTAATCAGACATGAGCCTAATCTGGAAGTGACAGGTGAAGAAAAATTACAAAAATAGGTATAAGTGACAAGTGAGAGTACAGTAAAGAAGGCTTCTTTACTACTTCTAAAAGTGTTGATGCCACGAGGTACCATTATATGTGGCTAGTTGCTAGTTCAAACGTCAGGTAAATTCTGTCAGAAAGAAAACTGGTAGATAGTGATTAAAGCTATCGCCATTTTAACTAGTCTAAGGCAAATCGAAAAACTACGATAAAAATCGAAAGCATATGTAGCGCATGCTTGAAGAAATCTGGAAACATAATGACAGATGAAAGATAGGCTGACACACATTACTATCACAGTTTACGTGTGCAAACTTATAAACGTAGCTTATAAAAATTAAACGTTGCCACGAACTAATAAACCAGGCTTGATTAAAAATCGTCCTCTTTGTTGATCAACTTGTGCTAAGTCAATCATTTTCGGATTCCGTTAGAAAAGGAAACTGGAGTAAAGGAAGATGGTAGAGAAACCACTGATTTGAAAACCCAGAAGGGTTGGAATTATCTACAGGAAGAGGTTTCTGTACATTCCGATTGAATGCATTTTCAGAATGCATTTTCCGACAAAACAGTTTTGGATTTGCATACCTAGTGATATGTAAACATGTGTTCTTAGAGTCATACTTTGAGCAGTTCCATTTCATAAGTTACGTTAAAAGGGCATCGCTTATGTAAATGGGAAATATAAGACATTAAATAAGCAATAAAGAAAAACAACTAACATACCTCGCTCTTCAACGGGCACTCGGTAAACCCGAATTTCCGTCGATTTCACTAGAAACTGCAAACCAGCGGGAATTTCGAAGGGGCCAGAAATGAAATTTTCCGGTGCAGGTTGTTCAGTGTGTGGGTTAGAAACACCGAGTGTCATTGAAAAGGTTTGCGAAGAAACTCTAAATAATATATGATCACAAAAAAATGTACAAATCAAAGGTTGAAAACAAGGAAAGATCCAAGAAATGCGAACATTGGAAGGATAGTCAGTGTGCGATCACAGAATATTCTGCGAGGATTAATCGAGGATTATTCCTCTGGGATGATTAATCCTGCCATAAAAACATCCAAATATAAAATCGGTCATATAAATAAGCAAACTATAAGGTTCGATCACGATGCAAAATATATAAAATGAAGGTAATATGTTGCATAAGACACTTTGGAAACGGTAAAAACTTTATAACTTGACAAAAATGCATCGATCATCATCATCAAATCAACCAGGATAGCTAGATTTTAATTAGCATTAAACATCCTCCTGTCCTTTATGTAAAGAAAAGCGGTTCTTTCCTCAAATAAAAAAACGGCGGTCTTAAAATCACAAAATTGAAGAGACGTACACGAATAGCAAGGGCTTGGGCCAATTAACCTAGCGAGTGACACTAACGCAAGGTTGGAAGTTTATTGGTTAATGTAAGGTTAACGGCCGAATGATGCTATTTGGTAAACTTAAACAACCGCTTCAGGATATTAAAACAACCGTGATACGGCTTCGCACACTAAATATGTATAAAGGCTTCTAAGTTTACCAGGCTACAATTGTAAAAAAACGACTAAATGACATTTTAATGATCTAAAAGGAGGGATCCTTGAACTTTGACAGAAATTGCTCGGCAGACTATCTTGCTTGCCTGCTACATATGAAATCGACCTAGGGCAAAGCCAATACAAGGGCCGAGTCAGCAATGAGTAGTATGTATTTGAGTTAAATATTGCCATACATAACCCTGAGATCCGTTACTAATTTGATTTCGACCATACAATGTTAAGTGTGAATCCTGTGCGATGCCTTTGTTAGTCCTCATATGCTGTAATTTACGATAATCGTTTTCAAGCCAACCGACCTGACCCCGACATCCGATTGACACATGGAGGCTGGGGTAGATTAACCTCAGATTTAACGTTTAGCTACCTCATTGTGAATAAAACTAACTTTGAATTATAATGAGATACTAACACCCATGGCCCGGAAAAGTTGCTAACTGACGGGTCAACTGGGTCCTACTCAAGATGCGATGATGACTTTTAACTACAGCTTTATGACACCATTATCTGTAGCATGTTTAAGATTGAGCAAAAAAATCAAACTACATGGGAACCTATAGTCAGTGTAGTGCGGCACTCACGTTTTAGGATAGTTAGATTTACAAACTACTGCATCCACCTACGCTGAAATTAGGTGTGTTTTCTGTTAAAAAAGTATACTTAAGTGAAGTTATGATATTGTTTAAGTGCAAAGTTGTCCCAAATATTGTCTTTAAACCATAATACTGGTTTTTATATGTCAATACTTCTTTTATTACCTTCGAGTCCATACGTTCAAGAAGATCTTCGTACCATCCAAGGAAGAATGATTATGGTGCTTACTATAAAATATGACTAGAGTTATAAGGTCATTTAAACGCAAAAAATAAAAATCGTCCTTAATTGTCCAGTGGTAAGTGGCAAGTGACACAATAAATTAAAATTTGATACAACATACCATACTCTCAAGTAATTAAAGGCGAATTATTAGGTAAGAATGTGGACAGTTTATGGAATATTACTAAGCGACAGTTGTACAGAAATTCCTTGGACTAATCACAGAAAGCAGAGAAGCAATTTTTGTATATACACATTAACAATCCTTTCATTTTTTGGTATTCGGTTTTGAGCGTTACATCCTCTGTTCTCACTCACCAATGTGGTCTCTACTGCTGCAGCTTTTCTTCCCTTCTTTTTTCCCCACCTTCTCCCCACAATAGAATGATGGGGCCCTCTGGGCCTTAAATGTACAATTTATTTATTTAAAATCACAATCAACAGTACGAATAGTCGCATCAGCCGTTCCATGTTCTCTTTTCACTATGTCCTTCGCATTCAGTTTTCTTTGATATGTACTTCATCTAATTCTAAACTTTATCGGTTCTCGTCATTTTTTATAATTTTTCTGCCGATAATCCATCTGAGTATGCTGCTTTTCCCTTGTGCCTCTTTTTTGCTCATTCCACTACTTGGTTCTTACTTTTTCGCTTCTAAAAACATTCCTTGTACTTCGTTTTTTTATTCCAACTTTAGTTTCTTTTGCCCTAGTATGTTTTCGCCCCTTTCTCCTGGCATAGTTTCAGTTATTTTTATGCTTGGTTCTCCACACGAGTAAATCACGTTACTTAGTATCGTTTGTGCTCTTTCACCATACTTTCCCTGCATTTTGCCATTTGTTTATTCATTTTTGTAAGGTTAAACCACATCCGACAATAATAGCATAAGCATTATTATCTCCCCTGAATATGTCATTGTGAAATGGACAGTTTACGCTGGAACCGCTTTCCGGTACTATCCTTGGTCTTGCTGACAATGTGCATCTGACGATATCCGGTGACTTTAAATGTTTTAACAGTTGGCTAAAACTAAAAAAACCACGTCCAAAACGCGGCCTACATGCCTATGGGTAGTCACCTATCTATCTTCAGAGACTCGGGTAACCACTACAGTGCTCGTCTTATCGGACTATAAATAAACTCTCCAGAAGTACAAAGACACCAGAGCCAGTTGATAATATTTTACAGATGCGGAAGTTTGATCTGGAAATATATGTATACAAATGTTCGAAAACCGCTAAATATTTTTTCATCTAGCTTGTTTCTGAGATTCACAACTTGCTGTTCTCTTAAACGTTCTGTATTGTCACCTTACAAGCATTCTTGCAGTATCATATATATTAAAAGTAATATACCGTCTATTACCTAACAGTTTCCACGTGAAGTTCATTGGACTTGGTCATTTGGCTTGCGAATCTCATAAATAGTAGGGTAGCATAATAAGTACAACATAAATTATAATAACATAGCGTGTCTACTTATTTACGTTTATTTCTTACTTGTAATCGTTACGGTTGCGATCGTGCGTGATCTAGCCAGCCTCGACGATGTCACATATTGTACCTTCCCACGCGTGACGACTCGCGGCAGCAGACATGGAAAGCTCAATTCAATCTTTTCTCCAGGAACGGACGCTGAATACCGAAGGTCCAAGCACTGTCCCCATGTCTTGCCGAACCGTGTCGAGCCAGGTTTTAAGTTGACCTTGTCTTCGACGCCTCAAAGTGGGCAACGGCACTAGATCGAAAGCAATAGAACACAGCTCGTGAGACAGGCGATGGAGTACGTGCCCGAACCACCTCAGTCGTCTTTATTTGATGGCCTTAGTTATTTTGGAGATATTGTCACAACCAATTCAGACTGTTTCGTTTGAGACGTAGTCGGTGTACTTCAATATAAGGATTGTCCTCAGGCAAAAATGGTCAAATACCTGCAGTCTTAACTCATCTTCTACGCGCACAACCCAGCTTTCACAACCGCGAGGAGGACTGACCGGACGGATGCATTGTACATGCGGATGCTCGTGGTGACGGACCTTTCGCGTCGGGTCCTTAGGCACTTTCTAAGGATCGTAAAAACCCGGAGAGCAGCGCCGATTCGGGAGACAATGTCGTCCTTATTCTGTCCATTCAACAGTATCCTCGTCCTGAGATTGTTATGCACGAGGATGCGCGTAGTGGTGGAGTGATTTTTTACCTTGTTAAAATCAATGATTTTGTCCGGCGGCAAACTAAATAAAGCAGGCAGCCGTCGGCTGCTAGTAGCCATGACGGAATTCCAGAATGCGCCTCAGAGTGAATAGCTGGTCCATGCATCCACGCCCAGCTCGGAATCTGGTTTGATTGGGCCTCGTCCTAGAGTCATGTACAGACTGAAACCGCTTGAGAAGGATAATAGTAATTACCTTCGAAGTAACGTCAATGAGACTTATGCCTTCTTAAAGACGGGCAATAGGATTCCCGAACCCCAGTCATTGAGAATTACTTCGTCTCTCCCCACTTGCTTATTCACCACAGGAAGCCAGGGAACCAGAGTGTCGACACATGCCTTGTAGCTTTCTGTGTGAATACTGTCCTCTCCAGGCGCCTTTTTGTTGTGCAGCCTCAGTAGTGCATCGGCAACTTCTCCCTCTGAAGGAGGTCGCATGACACTGCATAGGCGGGAGATGGATGGAACGCAGGCGCAGAGGAGAGCGAGGGTGTGATTAGTTGCTCATTTAAGTTGAGGAGGTGCTAGAAGTGCTTACGCCAGCGATCGACCTTGGGCGGGTTGGCAGAAATAAGGCCACCATTCACATCGCGAACAGAGTCACTAAGCGTCAAGGTCTTACCACTAACTTAGTGAATAATTTGGTAGGTTTTGCGAGTGTCACAAACGTTTGAGGCCAGCTCCCTGGACGTCGCTATTCTAGAAAAATATTTCTGCCGGTCATCTCTAGCCGACTTTGCTGTCATGTTCTGGATTGGCGGAAAGAAGCATCGTTGTGGGACCAGCTTGAGCCTTCCGGGCAGACAACTGCAGGGTTCATCCACTAATCCAGTCACTGCGGCTCTGTTGGGTGAATCCGAGAAGTTTCTCAGCTGGTCCATAGAAGGATGTCTTTAGTGATGACCATTGGTCACTGCCTTCTTTGTCAGCTAGGGTCTCATAATGTAGCCGGAGTTCTGTGTTCAGGGCCTCGGCAGTGCTGGATTCCTGGATTTTTGCAATATCGAGTATTATCGCACGTGGCCTTTTTTGGTGCAGACGAGAGATGATTTTACAGGCATGGGCGAACGAAAACATGGTCAGACCCGTGGGTTTTATTAGTTTTGACACCACGCATTGATCTGCTAGCTTTAACCCAGCGGCGGAACCTTGAACGAACTAGAATGCATTTGACTTGATTGGCCGTATAGCCATCGTTTGAGTACCGAGTCAGTAGATGTTTGTGGGAGGGCTGGAAGCTAGTGTTCGTGAAAAACAGTCAATTCTGAGCAGCAAAATTAGCATGCTCTCACCATTGTCGCATTGAGAGCCAAGCCCATACCGACCAATAAAGTCACTGCTTGACGAGTCCCCGAGTCCAGTCGTACCATTCCAGTCCCCCTCAACAATCAACAGATTACGGCGAGGAAGTCTTTCTACTAACTCCTGCAGCTGCGAGTAGAAGGCCTCTTTATCACGCTGTTCGGCAGTTGACGTCGGTGCGTACACAGACACGACAGAGATGTTGGTAAAGTGACCCTTCAGTCGCGCGTAAGCTATTCGATCATTGGCTGGTTCCCATGCAAGTAGTGCACGATTTGCTTGTTCCGAGATGGCAATAGGCACACCGTGTCTACCAGAGGAGTTCCGTGGGCCATTGTGGTACAGGGTGAATTGGAAGTTGACCCCCGGCTCTTTAATTAGCTTGTACCTAAGTAGGGGATTCGGACTTCAGGCAGGTAGCAGACATTCACGTGGTATTGGTGAAGACTGCATGCCGTCATCGTTAGGGTACCTGCGTCCGGAAACGTTCGCAAATTCCAGCATCCAATACAAAGACTCCGTTCCCGGTTAAGTTTTCCAGCTTGAAGACTATTCCCCCACACCACTGGACCAAGGCTGCGGAGTGCGTTGGTTCCCGTGGATACCGTAGCATGGATCGTAGTACTGTAATCGGACATTTTTCATGAGGTTTCTTGTGGATTTGAATACAGGTGGAACCCCGACAGCCTCTCAGAGTGTTTGTTCGAGGTTGTCTCCTCTAGCGCTTTGGTTCAAGAACCTAACCACGAGGCAGCGGTAGCAAGCAAACTTATTTAAGGGCAGTTCACGGTCGCCGTGGCACCGTGCCATTGTAGGGATTTGTGGCATTTTATAAGGCAGCCGGCGTGCCAGACCTCAGCTCTCCACGTCTTGGTAGCACTGCAGCTTCTGGTTTGCGACTGCTTATTTGTCAGACCCAGGAGTCTGCTTATTTCCAGCTAACCTTAACTGAAGGCCGTTCCACTATCCGCCACCTTTGGACGCGCCGAGGAACCAGCAGTTAGGCTAAAAGGTAACCCGTCTTCCCTTTGATGTACAAAAACATCTCAGGGCCTGTTTTAATTTGCAGTTCCTTCTTCCTTCCTGACCTCCAATCGGCCAAGTTGATTCTTGCAATATTGGCCTACGCCGTATTTAAAATTGACAGGGGGTGGTTCATAGCCCACTGTTGGTTTCGAATTAAACACCGACATGGTCACTGTAAATATCCTTCATTCCTCCCTTCTGTCGCAAGCTGCTAATCCAATTAATGGCTTGCAGCTGTAGGCAGTGAAAACGTCAGGAAAATCGAACGTTACCGTTAGGGAACATTTCCGCTCACTGCGCTTTCTGCATCTCGTAGCTGCATTGCTAACCCAATGAATGGGGCCTAGACAGCCGATGTAAATCCATGAAGATTTAACAATATACTGCGTACCTGTTAGCTCCGACATCGCAGTAATCAATCAATTTTTTGATGATGGACTGTAACTCAGACAGTGAGTAGCAATATGCTTCTTGTCCTTCGATGGTCACGTGAAAGCATCCACTCCTTCTTTTCCCTGGCACTGAAAATTTCGGCAGCCATTCACCCTTCTTCCTTTCCCTACCATTACTTCGGCTAGCAGCTTCATGTCCCAATTTGTGGGACCCTCAATTTTCTTTTCTGTCTTATCTTACCAATTCCACTGATTTCGTTGTCCTAGTTCCCTTTTTCTATTTGGTCGCATGAAAGCGTTCGCGCGGCACCCTGAGATGGTGACCACGTGCGTCTACAAAACTGTGGACACAAACGTCATACCGGGCTACTTAGGAGCCCTGGATTTGTTTAGGCACGCCTATATAGCTCATCCCGTATGGCTGTAAACTTAATGATATCCCGGACCTTGTGGGCTGGTACGCAGATGTGAACGCCTCACACACATGCAGCGCCGGCTCAGTACATTTCTTAAATTTCCAATAGCATCCGTTGTGTTCACGCGGCCAGTCATGTCCAATTACCGCAGGCATGCTAATGAGTTCTGCAGTCAATTTAACTACTTTCCAACTACTTAATAAATAAATAGACAGTATTTAGGAATATAATGCTGGGGTACTCCTCTCCCGCCCTACCTCGTAAATATTCACTTGTGGCGGAATGAAGTGCTGTAATTTTAGCTTATAAAATATAACCAGCAAATTTGCTATATCCGATTTTTATTTAAGTGCTTGAGGAAATTTTTCAAAGCAGCTGAATACAGATTATGGTTGGATCGTGGCATAATTGTCCTTCTGTACCACAAATGACCTTGTGCTTAAGTCCAGGAGGAACGTATTCCTGTGCCCTAATGTTAACCCCAAAACGAACCAAATCCATACTCTGGCCCTCACTCTAAGACTCCTGACCCTAATCTCAATCCAAGCTCAAAACCTTTTCAGAATTTAACACAAGGCCGCTTGCAATACCGAGGGTACTCATGCAGAGCCGTACCCAAGTTTGTTTTTACAGCTGTTCCAAAATCCCTATGAATTTCGAGATTAACTACCATATAGCTGTCAACGTTTCCAAATTTTGAACAAACAAGAGTTGTGTGCTGAATCATGGATTGATGCTGTTTGTTTCGATTTCAGTAAATAATTTTTCATTGTATAAGTTTCTTTTAGAGGGCAATAACAAAGAGAAGCAATTGTTAACACTTCCTCTAACCAAACTTGATCAATCGCGGAACGAGTTTACTCACGTTTCTTACCGGGAAAGGGGGGCATAGATACATCCTTGCAAAAAGTTGTCCTAGACTGCCAATGTCTCATATGACTCCAAGGGGTCCTGTATTACCTCTCCTGTATTTTTAAACACTGATTAATCAGAGCTGAGTCTCATTTTCGTACTGCAGAATTTCTTCTTCACTGAGCCAGAAGAGTTAAATCCTTTAAACAGCACTAAATTTCCGTAATATTGAACGGCCTTCTTTGCGTCTTCTGCAGTTTCGGAATGGCATTATCAGACAGGTCGATGGGTAGAGGCAGGTCTGTTGCTTCAACAAGTTGATTTTGGACCAGTGGAATGTTTGTGGAGTCGGGCCAAAATACTTGCTTATTCAGTCATAAATTTATGAAATTTGAAGGCAGCAGATGACTTTTGGGTCACTGTCTACTACGCATGCTTTCGCAAAGAACCATTGTTGAGTTGTCACCGATTGCTCGGGTATTATCCGATGACGGTTTAGACAATCAGAACAATCATAATGAACAAGAAACCGACATATTAAACATGTTATTCTGTTAATTTTTAAATAAATTAAAGCCATTACACCAAATGTCAATACTTAAAATCTTGTCTGACAGCAACATTGCTCTATTTTTCAAGTCTTTGTAATGTCCAAAATTATATATTCTTAGCAGTTACTATCTACCGTTTTCTACTCTCTGTTGAGAAGCGAACAAGGAACGACGAAAACAAATAAGCCTTTCTAAGATCCGACCGTAATACCAGGGGCACATTCGATCTGCCAAAAAAGCCGGCAACAATGTATAGCCAGTTTCCGACAGTAAAGGTTTAACGAATTTTAATCAAACTGATACCCAACTAAGTCCATCAGGAAGCTAAAAAATTCATCCTTTTGTAGTCTTTTGATGAGAGTTGAATTTATGAAAAGGATGTTTTCAGGTTGATTGTATACCAATAACGCCGCGTCTCAAAAAAAAATAATTATGGGTATTTAGGAGGAAACATCGAGGGACACCAGTTCAAACTGCTTAGCAGATGCCCGTTGGTTGTTGGCACACGAACGTCACCAAAAACAGACCAAAACTTCGACGTTTGAATATGTATTTCAAGAGCAGTTACTGCCCACCCAGGGTGTTGGGGTACTAGTTAGGGGAGGCACCACACAGGTAGCATTAGGTCGCTGCATTTATCTCGTGCAGATGGTGAATGCTTCTGTGTCCGCCTCTACCTGGTATACAAGTCTCACCTTTGGCTCCTCTGAGCTGGATTCTGCTCAGCGGCCACACCCCGGACAACCACCAAGACCGGTTGGCTAAACCACTTCAGGGTTTCCAGTGTTGTGTGTGTCTCCACGCTCGCTATGTCTGCTTCCTTCCCCTGCCCTTCCTCCTCTCTCCCCTCCTACCTGCCCACCCCCTCACCCTTCCCTCATTCCCGACGGTCGAAAAAGTCATACAGCGGGCGCGACAGCAGTCACATAGGCAGCCCAGGTGAATCGGTCGTTCTCTCGCTAAACCAATTCGTGACCCATAGCGGAGTTCAGTACCTGCCTGGGATTACTCAGTAGCCATATTTAGAGACAAAACTGCTAACCCCCGCATTAGAAGAGGGCCCTGGCTGCTCGGGTGAGTCCGCTCACTCTAGCAGCCTAGAATGTTCGCTCGCTTTTAGAAAATTTGAGGAGCAACCAACTGCAACGGAGGATGGCACTAGTCGCTCGGGAACTGGCACGCTACAAGGTGGACATCGCTGAACTCAGCGAAACCCGATTTTCTGAGCAAGGTGAACTGGAGGAGGTGGGTGCCGGTTACACCTTCCTCTGCAGCAGCCCCCAGGCAGAACGAAACGAAACCGGCGTCACCTTTGCCACCCAGACCGACATCGTGGGACGTTTGGCCTGTCTGCCGCAGAACAGCAATGATCGTCTGATTAACCTCCTCCTGTCTCCTCGGTGAGACAAGTTCGCTACCATCGTCAGTATCTACGCCTCCCGCAATGACAGCTCCGATGAGGTAAAGAGCAAATTCTACGCGGATCTGCACGCCCTCCTGGCGACTGTGCCGAAGGTGGAGAAGTTGATTGTCCTTGGTGCTTTCAACGCCGGTGTCAGCACAATCAATACCATGTGGAGAGCAGTGCTGCCCCCCCCCAGTGCCTACGGCTTCAATGACAACAGCCTTCTCCTTCTACGAACCCGCGCAGAGCAGCACCTCATCCTGAGCAATACCTTATTCTGCCCTCCGATGCGACAGAAGGTGACCTAGATGCATCCCCAGTCAAGACACTGTCACCTGCGGGATTACGTTGTTGTCCGGAGACGAAACTAGGAGGACGTGGTGGTGCCAAGGGTGATCTCAGGTGCCGATGGATGGATCAACCATCGCCTCGTCATTCCCAAAATGAGGCTTCGTCTGCAAACACGCAGGAGACCCCAAGGTAAGCAACCAGCAGGTAAGTTAAATACCGTTTTGTTGAATGAGCCTGCTCACCATCTCCATTTCAGCAGTGAAATTGGTCCACCGGTTAGACAACCTTTCAGTCACTGACAAGAACGCCTCCGTGGAGAACCACTGGTGTCAACTGAAGGACGTGGTCCAATGCAACACCCTGGATGTCCTCGGCCGCGCACGTCATCAACACCAGGACTGGTTCGATGACAACGACGCAGCCACCAACGCTCTGCTCACCAAGAATAACCGGTTGTACAAAGCCTACGCTGACTGCCCTACCGATGCAAACAAGGCAGCAATCTACCGAAGTCACCGTCTTGTGCAGCAGCGGCTGCGGGAAATGTAGGACGCCTGGATGGCTTGCAAGGCCCAGTAAATCCAAGGGTACGTGGACCGCAACGATTGGAAGAACTTCCTTGCTGTCATCAAGGCTGTCAACGGTCCACCGTCAAAGGAACAGTTTTTCTTCTCAGTGCTGATGGAACTACCCTACTCACAGAGGATACTAAAATTCTGAAGCGCTTGGCCGAACACTTTAAAAGCTTCCTTTACCACCCCTCCACCATCTCCGACGTCACCATCGACCAACTGCCTGAAGTAGAAACCAACACTGACGTTGATCTCCTGTCCTCTATCCAGGAAAACATCAGGGGCATGCAGAAACTCTCCAGCGGGAAAGCACATGGACCGGATGCGATCCCAGCTGAGATGTATAAGCATGGCGGCCCCCAACTAATGCATCAGCTAACAACGCTCTTACAGGAGATATGGCGCCAAGGAAAGGCTACTTAGGATATCAAGGACGCCAAAATCGTCCACCTCTAAAAGCAGAAGAAGAACCACCAACTATGCGATAACCACCGAGGAATCTCGCTGTTCGATATTGACAGGAAAATCTTCTCCCACATTCTCCTCAACCGCTTTAACAACCACCTGGAACAAGGACTCATTCCGGAAAGTCAATGCGGCTTCCACCGTCACCACGGCACCACCGATATGGTCTTCACCGCGCGTCCGCTACAGGAGAAGCGCCAGGAGATGCGGACTCACCTGTACTCTACTTTCATGGAGCTGACTAAAGCCTTCGACACGGTGAATCTCGAAGGACTATAGAAGATCGTAAGAAATTCAGCTGTCCCGAGCGATCCATTTACATGATGCGTCAGCTCCATGATGGCATGATGGCGCGCGTCAGGGACAAAGGAGCCGTCTTAGAGGCATTCACAGTGACCAACCGAGTAAAGCAGGGCTGCGTCCTCGCGCCTACCTTCTTCAGTTTCATGCTCTCTGCCATGTTAATGGACGCCTAACGCGACGACCGCCCCAGGGTCCGCATTGCCTACCGGATGGATGACCAACTCCTCACAACGGCGGATGCACTCATAGTCACATGTGTCAGCAGCCACCATCCACGAACTTCCCTTCGCTGACGACTGCGCACTCAATGCGATGAAAGAAGAGGAAATGCAAAGGAGCATGGACCTCTTCGCTGCCGCTTGTGACAATTTCGGACTTCACATAAACACTGAGAAAAAGGTTGTGATGCATCAGCCGCCGCCCAATACCATCTACACCGCAGCTCCCATCAACGCAACGACAGAAGAGGACATAAAAAGGAGCATGATCCTCTTAGCTGCCGCTTGTGACAACTTTGAACTGTTAACCAACAGGGAGACAACGGTGATAATGCACCAGCCACCACCCAACACCGCCTACAAAGGACCTTGCACCAATGTCAATGGCACCCAACTGAAAACCGTGGACATCTTTACCTACCTGGGAAACAACCTCTATCGAAGCACAAAAATCGATAACGAGATTGCCAACCGGATCGCCAAGCTTTCGGACGCATGCAGAATATCATCTGGAATCGACGCGGTCTCCACCTAAGCACCAAAGTCAAGATATAAAAAGCTGCAGTCTTGCCTAAACTGCTGTATAGAGCAGAGACCTGAATGGCCTACCAAAAACATGCATGGAAGCTCAACCACTTCCACATCAGCGGCCTTCGCTGAATACTGAAACTGAGATGGCAAGACAGGATCCCGGACACAGAACTGTTGTAACAAACACGCCTCCTCGACCTCCATGCCCTGCCGAGACAATTGCAACTGCACTGTAGTGACCAGCTCTTGAGAATGGACGACGAACGACTACCCAAGCAACTCTTCTATGGAGATATACCCTCGGGTTCCTTAAAGCAACTGCAGAGTAACCGGGTAAACTGGACAGACCTCACCCAGAACCGACCAGCCTGAAGACATGTGAAGCAATATATGAAGCCAACCTGATAGTCGCTATCAAGGCCAAAAGGGTGGCATGAAAGTCAGAAGCACCTCGGACCATCACCTCCAATGCTCAAGCCCATCCAACATGCCTGCACTTTCAACACACCTTCCGCGGGTGAATCGGCCTGATCGGACACCTTCGGATGCAATACAACAACAATCTGACAACATCAAATTCTGCGTCGCCACAATGTCGACAGCACTGATACCCCACGCACACCCTCCACTCCTGCCATTCCCATCACCACTACCACGGAAGACAACCACCCAGCCATTCCCGACTTTCCTGACCACACTGAGCCTGCAACTTCACATCACGCATCGGCCTGATCGGTCACCTTCGAATCCATCGCACATAGACGTCGTGAGCCACTGCCTAAGGCTCTACCATATAATCACCACGCCCGTATTCACTGCCCTCGCACACCTTATGGGTCTATTAGGCCACATGCGTCACCACGGTACCCTGCGGTGAACCACCGTAGGCTAAACGACATAAACTCACACTACCTCCACCAACATTTACAAATTACCCCCACCATCGTTGCATACCTGAGACTAGTACGGTCTCCTAGACACCGTGTCTCGAATGCTGCCAAGTGGCGCTTACATCAGACCACGCCGTCAGCCCAGTGTGCGTTGTGCGTTAAGTTGCTGACCAGTGGGCTGGAAGTCAGATGGCGATGGCTACATCCTACCCCGTGGCTTTGGGAATCCTGGTGTGTGCGTTATGGGGCTGTGGCACGCGAAGACGGGTACGCCGACCCATCAGCCAGTGCGCCCACTCCCGCATCAGGTAGCTGACCGGCTCGGATGGTGGTCTGATTCAGGGCGTAGGGGAGAGACGGCTCAGCGCATTTGCCTCACTATAAACAATCTGGCGCGCTCGAAATTATCACGGTGCGCTACAAGCCATGGCTTGGAAGGTTTGAGAGAGAGCTACGCTTTATTTTAAAAGTAAAATTCCAAAACTTTCAGCAAAAAATGTCCTCCATTCACCATGAATAAGGTTGGGCACACAAACCACACAACACCGGAAGATCACAAATGAATAGCCGAAGAATGCATATATTGACATCATGAATAATCATCCTTGAATGTGTCTCAAAATGTCGACCAAATTGGACTTCTTTCAAAACAGTGCCAGCATCATGCGCTGATGACCTCAACTTGTTGTTCGAATAAACAAATAGAGTTAAAATTCGGTATATAATGAGTGCAATAGGCTAACCGACGTACATATAAGAGGAATCACATGCGAATAGAGAGCAGAAAAGATGGTGGTTCAATTTCAAAAGCCCACACGTGTTGGTTGCCAACTGATGGGTAACTCGGACCGCATGGTAAGCGCAGTGTGTGTTTTTGCAGAGTGGCGGACTCGCGGACTGAGTGTCAGGCTGCAATGGCTCCTTCTTAGTGTGGCCTTTATGACGTGCCCACTCAACTGTGATTCAACCCACCCCTCCCTTGTGTTATAGTGTATTTGTTTGTGTCAGACCACAGTGGGTGGACCTGCACCCTTTCCCAGCTCTGGGCTTCTTGACTTTATCTTCACACCGGGCCCATGTGAGGGAGTGGAACAGAGAGTGAGATAGATGCAGTGCATGTCTACTCTGCCTATAATCCATTGCAAGACATCATCCCCGCACCACCCTGTTGTGGAGCACGCGGTGAACATAGTCGAAATCAACGATTGAACTGTCCATCCAGCTATTCGGGTTGCCTTCCAGCTAGGGACCAAGAAGTTGTTTCCAATTTTGAATCTGTCGCGAGGCGGAGATTGTGATTAATCCTCACCATAAATATTTAACAAATAACCAGCTTGATGTAGAAACTAAGATGTGTTTGATGCTTACACGTTGTTCTGTAACACATCCAAGCTAGCATTTTGCCTCAAATCATTTAAAAAGAGGTATACCTTTATAGGTTTGTACTGAATAGTATAAAATTTTCAACATGAATATGAATATATATGCAAGGGGGATAAAATATAATAAAAGAAGGTTGTTTGCTCGCCGGAATCATGTTTTTTTTCGACTGAGCAATTGAATTCGTACTGGAGTCCATCGTCAGAGATAAAAGTGGTAACAAAAACAAGCAACAGTTATAGTGGGCAGAAGCGAATCAGACACCAGTGATGCCAGTCCAGAGGTGACTGCGCAGGTCTCTGTATGCCAGCGCCAGATCGATAAATCAATTGACCAAGTTCTCACCGGAGGCCCAGGTTTCAATCAATTCTCGGCTGGTCTTGCTTCTGGCGTGGGCAATTATCTCGGTCAATCGATTTATCGATCTGGCTCCGGTATACAGAGCCCTACGCAGTGCTTTCCGGACTGTAATCACTGGTGTGCGCTTGGTTCCTGCCCCCAATAACTGGTGCTTGTTTTTGTTGCCACTTTTATCTCTGACGATGGACTCCAGTAAGAGTTCGAAAGTTCAGACGAATAAAGCCATGATTCCGGCAAATGAACCATCTCTACTTATCCATACACCTGGAAGGCGAACATTCGCCTCAATTCGGGATTAAATATTCCTTCCCAAAGATTCCGTTTCAGAAACGGTTGGCAAGGAGCATTGGTCAAATATACCAATGTGCGTGCTTACGCTACTGTGAAAATTAAATTTAGGTGTTAAAACAGGTCTCTTCTTCCCTAATGGTTTACCCATCTTGCTCACAGAGACCACAATAGCTTCGAGCAGTCGTGCATGGTAGAAACGATGTTGTGGAGAAGGAGAACCATTCAGTATCCTCCGTATTCCCACAGTTTTAACTAACATGCCTTGAGAAGGAGGTCGGTAGCAGCAAAAATCCAGCCATTTCGCGCCAGTACTACACATGATTCATATAGGATGCTATCATGTTCCAAACGAACCACAACTGCTCAGCTCCACATAAAATGCAGAAGATTATTTAGGTTAACTACGACGATGCTAGTGGCGCTGAAAGTTAAAGATCTTAACTGTGAATGTTAGGAGACTTCCCCCAGCGTAGTCCGACAGCCACATGACTATTATTCTTCCCAATAGAGACAGAGTGGTTCTGACTGGTAGCTTGTTTTTTCACCAATTCGAAATTCACATGAAGGACGTAAGGTTGCACGATGGCTGTATATGTGGTATATGTGCTGGGAACATTGTCATTTGGCTACCATGACAAATAAATATTCATCTCTGAGCTTCTAACAAATACTTGAATTATTTCGCATGCAACAGTCTCTCAAAAGATGTCATCTTCTACTCTTAACAATAAAGTTTCACCTTTCCGAAATCTCGGTGTTGACCTAGCTTCAGAGCCCTCATTAATCCTTCAAATCATTTTCTGATTTATTAAAATGAAATATTCGCGATTTAAGATGCATCACCCATATTCCCTCTTTGGATATTGGCATCTTGTTAATGTTTTAGTCAAAACGTTCAAGCGCATCGTTCACCAGATTATTGAATATTTTCTTTACCTATCCTATTTTTCTCTAGCTTCTTTGGCATGGCTTTCGTCATATCTCCAGTTGCACGCCGATTTATCAGCGATGGTCTTATTATCTCTGGCACGGTTTAAAATGTGCAATGATAGAAAAGTGTAGAAAAGAAGACCTAACTTGTCACACTGGCGATAATAGTTTTTGCAAATATCTCGATTTATTTTCAATTAGCCACCGTTTGTATTTTGGTATGCGTAATGGGCAAAAATTGTTTGCCCCAAATGTAAAAAATTGCTTCACAATATGACATATTTATTTCTCTCGCTTTTTCAGTGTACGTCTGTCCATTTTCGAGTACCTGTGGAATAATTTAAATAGCTCAAACGAATAGATGCTTATCCAAACTACCATATAGTTATCAGCCTACCCGGAACGATGAAGGAGCTACCAGGAGAATCCACCCTACTAAAGTTGTTCTGTCAAGAAGTGAGCAGTAACGGGGCCACAAGGATGGAACCATCCCAAGTTCTTAATGTGACGTATGCTCGCCTCATCAGATTCCGTGAGCATGCGAATAAGCAACTCTAGTCTACGTCTGCCAGTTTGCCGCTCTTCACGAATGCTTCGCCACTCCATGCAACCACGTAACTCGAGAAGCTACCCATAATGACGTGGAAAAAAATATTTAACATTCCTCTCTAGCTGTCTCGTTATATTTGAATTCTTTGTGCCTACACTCTTTATAGTGTTTACGCTCACATAACAGATAGAATGAATCGTTAAAAAACGCCTCTATAATTAAAAATATAAAAGACCAGAAGGAACGAATACTATCACGTTCGTTAAAAGTTTCCACAAACAGTTAAACATTTGGCACCCAATGTAGCAGCCTTTGAGAATCCAACATAACTGAACACTAGCCACCTGTCTCTCAAGCTATCCTTTCACCTGTCACAAGGTTTTACGCATTTGGAGATGTAAACGACAATGGCTGCTAATGTTACAGAGACGCCAGGTCAATAGAACCGAACCTTATGCCCTCACCTTAGAACTCTTACGACTATGCGCCATCACCATCAATTACGTCAATCAAGCAGCCTTTTCGCCTTGGGCGTGATCATGCACCTAACAGCGACGGGCCAATAGCCGCGCCGCCCAAGAGGATGAGTGCCAAGAAATGCTGAAAGGATGGACAGCGATAGGCTGGTTAGCAGGTGCAGAGGTATTTATTAGCCAATCAGCGCCAAGGACAGGAGGTCTGAAATGTACTCAGGCATGTTAGCAAGCATTTTAGGACTTGTCTAGAGGTTTGACTTTAGTCTCACACACAATAATCAAATACTTCAATTTGGCCGTCGTCGGTGAGTTGTGTTCTGATCAGCACTTCCAAAACTTATTACATATTTCAAAGGACTGGAAAAAATTCCAAAAAATAATTAAGAGCAGGAGTATTCTTTTGTTTTTATAATCAAAAGTTTATTTGAAAAAGAAACTTTGCACTTCACTAGCAGTTTCACGATGTGCCCGTTTACTACCCACCAAGCTTAAAATTCTCCATTTGCCTTTCGTCTCCAATTTTGACTAATTTAAAAGACTAGTTCTAGTTCTGATATCCAAATGCTTGCTGTGAGTTTAGATTATTTTTATTTCTTGCTTTTGCTGAGTTACACGCAAAATTTCCAAAAATATTAACCAAACCGAAAGTCCGGATGCTTTACACCCAGTCCCCAGGTTCGAAAAGTGCTTGATGAAATATTCTTGAACCATTCGGATTTATGACGTTATGCTTCATCTAGCTGAAAAGCGACGGTGCCTTGAAGAACCTATGCATAAAATGATGGTTTGAGAAATGTCTTCTAGCTATGGGTGCTTCTGGTCGCTGCCTTCTTAAAGTGGGCGACTAAGCTTTGAATTCATTTACAAGGGTCACTTTGAGCAAGATGTCTCTTGATGAACTCAGAATACTTTTTCTTCCGGATCTATTAGATAGTTTTATCAACTGACAAAAAGTCGAATCAACACTGAAAAAAATGTACAGTCTGCTGAGTTTTTCTCGACGGTGTGATTCCCGGACAACGTTGATGTCGATTGCAAAATTGTGTTCTCAATATATTTAAATTTTGAGGTTTCTCTCTGACTTCGGGCATCTCTGGCACTACTTCGATATTTTCCCATGCTCTTACTGGATGCCATCTCCGCATATTGTCATGTCCCCACCTAGCTCTCTTAAAGTCATGTAAAAACTCAGCCCCAGTTTTTCTACATGACTGAACCTGAAAAAGAGTCGTTTGTTTGATTTCATTGCATTTTCTCCTGAAGATGCTCGATGGAAACTATGAGAGTGAGAGTGGCGTGCATGACGAAGTGTGATAGTTGACAGCGTGAAGGTTTCCAAATCACAAGCCCGACAAGATAATGTTTAGGAGCAAACGGAAAAAAATATCGAGGCAGTTCAGCAAAAAGTTGTAGTAAGCCACCTCTTCAGACGTGTGTGGGCTGAGGTTGCTGGGTACCAGCGTATGCACATATGCTTTGTACGCTTGAGGCCAATCCGCAGCTGAAACAGCGTAGATTAGCCTCGAGCCCTCACGAAGCTGGTGTGAAGTCTCTTGTCGCGTTAAAAACCAAGTGAGTGCGAGGGTAGGGCGGACAGCAAGTGGCATGACTAAGTGGCCACGAGGGAAATCGCCGGGGCAGACTTTCATATAAACTGATCTGTCCTAATTGCAAGACGGAAATAAAAATTGATTGAAAATCAACAAACTCAGGTTTAAAATATCGGATCTGCAGCCCGGGATTTTGGTAGCGCTGGCCTATGACAGTGAAGAATTCAGAAATTCTAACTCCAGTATCCCGCTTCTAGTCAGTAATACCCCCGAATGTTAATACTTCGGGATCCCACACTAATGACGGATCGTACCTTTTTGTATCTTTCTTCCAATAAACGGCTAAATGCACACTAACTTTAAGAAGATCTTTTTGAACTTTACCCCCATTCGAAACGGAATTAGAGCTTGTAATTCAAGAAAGGTCTCAGTCCAAGTTGTCGCAAAGGGTGCTGCAACAATTTGTTGTATGCTTTCAACTAGTATTAAAAGAATTATTTCTAAATTTTTGAGAATGTAGGGTTTATCTTGATATATTTTCAGAAGTACATATAAATAGTTACACAGGAATAAACGCTCACAAATCCCTATACTTCCAGACAAAAATAACTTAAAAATGAACCACAGAGATAATTTAAAGTTAACCATCCGCCAAACCGAATTTGGCCAAAAGACTACGTCAACATAGGGGTTCTCGACAGAGACGAAGATAGACAACTACTATGCAGTCACAGTTTTAATTGCCTTCATTTAAACCTTTTCGTGTTTTTTCACCGGAAGCCAAGGAATGGGCATGTGTCCATTTCTATATGAATAAATACCCGAGCTGCAGCGACAAAGAATGCCAGGTAGCAAAGCACTACCGAACCTTATTTTACCTACGACCCGTCTGCAAGAGTGTGCTGACATTCTGCATCGTGGGCCTGTGCAAGTTTGTGTTCCTGTTTTCGGATTGTGGCCAGTGTTTCGATTGGTTGAATGAAGGTGGAATTAGCTCGAAATAATCCCGTGTCAATCTATCCACATTTCCATCAACGCACTCCCGCATATACGTCCGCATATGAATCAGTGTTTCCATGTTCGCAGGTCACACCTACCTTATAAAAATCCAAGGAAAACTTTATAGGGTAAAATCAATTGCTTTTACTACTGATACTCACACTTGCATAATTCAAGTTCTATCTAAGTACAAAAGGATACTAAGCATTTTGACCAATATAATAAACCTTTTTCTAATCACATAGCAATAACCGAACTTTGGTTGCCCAACTAACCTCTTCAGATCTTATTTCATTTCATCAATGTAGATGAAATTCATTTTGACAAAAGAACCTAGCCTCATTTTTCTACTCAGACAATGTTCAAAATCAGATGCTTTTTCAACTTTGGCACTAACCGTTAGTTCCTTATCATTCAGTCTTCTATGAAATTTTTGCTACTTCTCATTTGAACCACAGATGGACTTTCATGAATCTAATTAACATAACCAG
Organism: Schistocephalus solidus; assembly: GCA_017591395.1. NCBI lineage: Eukaryota > Metazoa > Platyhelminthes > Cestoda > Diphyllobothriidea > Diphyllobothriidae > Schistocephalus > Schistocephalus solidus. The sequence goes on from WEDG01001293.1 coordinate 305,068, forward strand.
AAAATCGAATATAACTGAAATCAAACGAGTTCTGTAGTAGATTTCAGTTTAATACTTCCAAAAGAACGCAGAAGGCCAAAGTATCCACAAACATGTGCATGATAGATCTTTCTGGAAATGATGCACGTTGTATGTTCAGAGGAAACGTTTTTTTCTTTAAAACAGTTTCTTAACACGACGTTATCATCAGTTTTTATTTCATGTTCTTAATGGTTGAAATTAAGATATTGACGTTGAAGGTTTTATAAGATCCTCATATAGCAAACATAATTGAAAGTTCTCTTGATAACCACATGTCTGGTTGTTTCATATGACGTTCCTAAAGAGTTAAAACACCGATTCTATAAGTTTAAGGACACAACTTTCGGCAGAACTGTGTTAGCGAACTACTTTAAAACTTCTCAAGCCCTACGTTTATTCTGTATACGTCTGTGTTTCTCGCATCACATTAATCTAGGCTTTGAGGCAATTGCTGATCAAATCCTATTTAATAGAACATTTTTATAGGTTAGCAGGCGTTATGACTGCAAGAGGTGACACATTTACTAACGAGATCCTGCTATAAAACATTGGCCAAAATACTTTAAACCGCCTAGGTACAATTTAAACAATCCCATGTTTATAGCTTTAAAGTTTTGCTTTAAATAATCCGCATCAAAATGGCATTATTTGGAAATTTCAAACAAAAATCCTGTGTTTTTAGGAAGTCCTTGTCAGAACTTGGAACTGCATCCTTATAGTTGTAAAAAAATTTCAATATGAAGCAAACAGTTCTCACAGATTATGAAATTACTTCGTTATTTTGATTTTAGATAGCATGGCTCTATGTATGGTCACAGGCATTCTGCTTGCTTTGTTCACTATAACAGTAAGTTGAATATGTTTTGTGACTTCCGAGAAGGCCCGCCAAATGGCCGTAGAGTTTAGATGTCTTGATTATTGTAATACTATTTATTTAGAAAACAGAATCTTTTGCTGTAAAAATACTTCAGGTATTTATTAATGTTGACACCAATTGGACTGCTCGAACTTTTGTCTGCTTGCCCAGGTTTTAGCCGATAGTCACATACGTTAAATTGAGCGTCTCCAGTATTATTTTTCCAAATGTATACTTTCCTTTTTGGCTGAAAAAGAGGCAAAGTATTGCTTTCAGCTGTGATAAAATTTAAAATTGACTTTGCTTACCCGTACACTGGTCTCAACCATGCTCACAAAGTGCACCCTAATTGGTGTGCGCGCCAGAAATGCATCATTTCTTTTATGCACTTTTTAAAATGAATTAAATCCTCTCATGAAATCAAAAATAATGTTTTGTTTTCTTACCCTCACAAACTCCCTAAGGATTCATGTACTTATCCTAAACGTCTCCAACTTTGTCGACAATGTTAGAGATAGATCTGCTCTATTTAACCAGCTTCAATATAGTTGGTGTGGAGCCACTAAAAAAAGACAGAACACAAAGCAGTGCGCAAAACTCACCTATGTTGATGAACGAGAAATGGAATGAAAACCTTTAATTTATTAGGAAATAATTTTGGTAAAATATGTGGAAACTTCAGAGATGAAGTCGTGAAATCAGTCAAGCATGCGAGGGCAGTTCACGGAACAAAAAAAGAAATAAATGCCGGATTTTGCGTTGGTGCCTCAATGCGACTTAAAAGACCTTCCGATTTCATCGGAGATGGTTAAGGGAGTCTAGACGGGATCATTTAGGGCAGCACACATGGAGAAAATCCTGAAGTGCATTAGAATTTGGTCGAGACGAGAGACACAACCAATGATCTGGCTGCGTTGAAATATGATGACCTTCTGTTGAGTGACACAATAACACAAGTTATTTAATTTGGCGTAGAGACAGCTCAAACGATGTGTTAAGGCGACTAGATTTATTTGCAAGAATTAGATGGGGCATTGCATTTTGTATATCAATTTGAAAGAACGTGCATCAGAATTTATTCGCACCAAAAAGTTTCCTATAAAAGGACGTTTAAAGTTAAAACAAATAATTTACATACTTTACATCTTCAAATAGATTTATGTTAAAATTTCCCTCCAATTTACTTCCCTAGACATATTCCAAAGAAGTCATGACTGAAGATCTGTAAGAAAGTTTCCATCTTTTAAAACATATGCTACTGGAATAAAAGATGGAAAGTCAAAATTACAAATGCGCAAGACACAATAAAAAAGTCGGAGTTTGCCTAGCTCTTAAGCTCTTAAGAGGAGTTAACAGACAATAGGGCAATTTCTTATACCCCTGACTTTACGCTCTGCTCCACATTCTGTGCGCGTTTTTCATTCTAAAGTGCATTCTTTTCTTCTCACTAAATATGCATAGCTCATCTTCTTAAGGCACAAATATGCTGTGACCTAGATAACAACTGTTGAAAAATGTATGAAATTTCTAATTATAGTAAAATGGCAAACAGGAACAGCCTCTAGGAAATGAGGAGATCCTGCGGTTTATTCCGGGAAGGGTAGCTATTCTCGTGTTCTACTCCTGATTCTAAAAACATTCACCCTGACCTTAATCCTACACCCACGTTAACCCTTACTCTTATTTCCCTATAATTTAGCCAAAGACCACCCACAATACGGGGTTTCTTTTTCTTACGTCTTACGCGTATTAGATTAAAATTCAATTTTTAACAAAAATTTAGAAATTGTTGATTGTAGGCTTTAATATATAGGATGGGTTGATATTATCCGCAACGTTAGGATGCACATTCATGAACCCTATTGAAAGCAGGTTCTGCTGCATGTGGTTGCCAGTTTCCTTAACCTTGGCTGAGAGTTCATTGCAAACCCTGAACGTATTCATGCAAATTTTGATAACCCCAAAAACTCAATATAATTACAGTATCGGTTCAAAACCCATGTTTGCAGGAATCATGTACCTTGGGAAGCTTACTGCACGACGAACTGGCAAGTTTTAATGTCCAAATAAAAGCCTGCAGTAATGAGAGGGATGAAGTATCCTAACACTACGTCCTGTGCAGTCACCTATCTGCCGGGGGTATATTTCTCCTCTTAAAGAACAGGAATCCATCTAGACCAGTTGCAGTTGCAGGCATTTAGCAAGAGGATGCGGATTACAATTTCAGAACAAAAGATAAAGTTACTGCAGAGATTGTGCCTAAATTGCGCAGAAACTGGTGAACCATTATAAACCCAGAATGTGTCGTTCCTGGAGATGATATGTTCAATTAAAACTGCTTACAGCAAGGGTAGTTAAGTCGCATCCCTTCGAGATTTTAGGTTGGATATTACCAACTGCTCATACATAGAGGTTGTAGGTATATAGCAATTAGGTAGGGATTTTTATTATTTGCATCTGAATATGGTCTCAGGTAAAAGCCAGTAATGTGATACCATTTGTGAATGGACTTACGGTGGTGTAGTATGTTCTGCAGAATAAGAACCTCAATCAAGTGCTATTTTCTAGCTGAGAGTTTAAAGTCAATCTTAGTTTTTAAAAGCTGCAGCGGGTCCTGGTTTGCATCCCTTTGATGCATTTAGAGAAAATCTACATTTTCAACGTTTACCAGTTTATCAGACTAATCTGTCATTTTGCAATTTTAGGAGTGGAAAAAGCGCAATTACAAAGAACAAGTATGAATCCTTTGCTCAAGTTAAAATATAATTTATGAGTGAAATTTATAAAACGGAAGTGGATATTCCCAATAACGGGTGATCATTATTGGCTTAGATATTTAAGCTTGACAGTAACTAAACAGCTCTATAGAAAAAATGATATTACAAGAGTCCTTCTACCACTTCGTAAACAGTGGCTACATTTGTCCGTTTGAAGTGCCTTTTTTCAACTGCTCAAGGTATATTGAAAGCGTCGTATTAGAAAACGGAAAGTTGATGATCTTATTTGCACAGGTTAATATCTCCTTACTTCCGAATAGGCGCATTTACTAATGATGTTCACAGGATCACCTATCTTTACATGCAGGTTTTTGCAGCTTAAATACGAAGGGAGCCTACTACGAACGCTACATAATAACATTATATTCAGCTTGCTTGCAACCACAGGAACATAGCGTTACGGCACATAAAACAGGTTTATAATTTAGAAACACTTTAAGTGTGCGAAACGCAACTTTATCGTCATGTTACGTTGCTTTGTGGCAAAACTTGGCGTAACCAGTTGCATATTATACTGTCAAATAAAAAATGCAGAATCTGAATGAGGCTTCAGAGGATCAAATTAAACATGCCCATTCGATTTGACCACTTGTGACTGTTGGCTATTAAAGGGCTTTACGGCAAACGTATATTAGCGCCCTTTCAAGAAAAATTACCGTTTCTTTCTAACTGTTTACGTGCCCATGACGTTTGTTTTCGGCAAGGCGGACGAACATTATTGACTTCTGTTAGTTGCATTCGATTTAAACTCTGTAATTTTTAAATTATTACTGCTCAACCATACGCTGGGTTTTATTTTCAGAGATAACACGACCACGACACAGGCGATGACAACCGAAGATTCGTACGGAAGTTCAAATAATTTTATTATGAAACATGTGTTGGAGATGTATATATTTCCAGCTGCGTTTGCCAAGCTATCAAACGTTAAAACATTATTAATGGTTCTTAGCACGCCATTTACTCTATGTGATCTGATTAAAAACTCATATTTGCTTAGAAATTTTCCCTAATACGAAAAATCATCGATTTCGAGGGCATAGGAACGAACTTATCTGCTGGTATAAAAGTTTATAGATAGGTGATTCATCGTTATCTATTTCAATGTTATGCACATTTTTCTTCCCAGGTTCTTTGGAGATGCTAATGATTGGTGGTAAGTCGTTCATCTTACGTCGATCGCAGGTCTGTATTTTGATAAATGCCGATCCTGGACGCTACCTTTCTTAGTAGGGTTTAGTGCTGTCCAGGCCAGTTATAGACGCGGGCTTTCACTCATAGAATATTTCAGTATTTTGACAGGAGCGATGGAGTTTGAGATCTGCACCTATATTTAAGGACGGGTTTTGACAAAAGAAGCATCCGAACACGTTAATCTTTTACCTTTGATAAGATATCAGTTTATTTAAGCAAAGATAAAAAGCTCAAACCCACATATTTTTCCATTTTAGGGACAACGAATCCTGGGGATATTTGTAAGTCTGTTTTATGGTTTAACATTCCATTTGTATCGCTATAGCCGTAGGTTTCAAATGTACGGACTCCAATTATATTGGAATTCGTTTTTTTATATAAACAAAACTTAAACGCTAATGTCCTGTTTATGGAAACGTACACAAAATGACGCACGAGTCATTGTGAAGGCATAGGAATCAACTTATAACTACAAAATGAGAACTTTAGCCGAAAATTATAATTTTCAAAATGCGTATGCTTTAAAAAATAATTATCGGGTTCTTTTTAAAGTGACATCCTTTCTCTTCCAAATAATGAAATATGTCTTATCTTCTCAGGGTGGCAAAGGCTACAAACAAAACACCAATTACTACGACCACGTATGTATCTTTTAATAAGTGAGGAGTTAGATTTTTAGCCAAAATGTGCCAAATTTTTGAATGTTTATGTCCTGAAATATTAATCGTGGATATGATCCTCGAACTTCTTTGCAATGACTAGCACACCCTTTTAATAAAATTCATATGTTTAAGGCTACGTTTTAAAACCTAACTCAAAAATACCAATCTTACTTGTAAAGCGTAAAGTTAATTAGCCCACTACGCATTCAAATATTTTTAGAGGCATAAGACGTAACATTTAGAAAGTGAAGTTAGTTGATAATTATCGATGAAATTCTATCTCATCTGAGTATTTTCCTTGTTGTATTTCTACGGGGCCTTGAAGAGTGACAAGACTACGTTATTTTTTCATTTTTTTGTAACGCTTATCGCACATTTGCTTTGAGCGAACATCAATCACGCATGCTATCTATAAACAATTCTATCAATTTTTCTATTATTTGCATAGCCTACGGCCTTTCCTACCTGGACGATATCACCATCTAAGTGAAATATGAGGGACAGGCAAATGCGAACTGCCTTGCTTCGTAAAAGTGGAAGTGGACGGTTTTCGGAAGATCCTTGTGGTTATCCATCAGGATATAACTTATGCGGAAGAATTGCGCAAACTAACGGGGGTTTAGAGGAAAATATTATATTAGGAATTGCAGTGTATTCCCACCAAGCTACGAGAATTGATATAAATTTAGTCACATTTACTATAGATCGTTAACCAGCCGAGAGAAAGAAGTTAAGCTTTGATGATAATTAACTTCAGGGAATTTAAATAGGTACAGTGTGCTCTGAAATTCCTAGAAGATAGGCTTGGATCCTTGAGTGTGCATTCAGGTAAAAATATTGCTTGAGGATTGTTTTAAAAAGGTCTAGCTGGGAATATTTTCCCAGGTAATAACAAACGGTAACCTTAATACTGTTATCTCTTCCACATAAAATGCACTTGCACTTAAAGCCACTTTAATCAAGGGCTGCTTTCACTAAATTTCCCAAACATAATTGCAGAAGCGTTCAATTTGTATTAATAATTTTGCAGAAAATTCGGTTCGAGTTGCTTCTAAAAAAAGACACATTTCTTTGCTAACATGATATTATGCAGGCTATGTCAGCTTACATATCTTATGTGAGGCTTCTTAGGCAGAAATTAAAGTAGGAAACATAGTCGTTTTTCCTTGAAGTAGTAAAAATAACACATATTGGCTTAATTTTGACTGGATCACATGCCGGGGAGGAGAAAGTCTTTAGGAACTCACGATCATTCCTTTCAAAACATCTACTGATGAGCACAGTCTGCTCAGAGAAACGTAAAATATGGACCTAAATCTTTAACTAGCTATTAATATGAGAAATGAGTACTTAACAAGTCTTTAAATAGGAGTTACAGCTTTATCCGCCTATGCAGGAATCGTCAATGGACAGCGGGAGGCCTCAGCATTGGCATGTGTGAGAAGTTGCAGAAATGTGTCAAAAGAACTTTCAGTGTGCGGTAAAGGAAGTCCTTGAGCATCATAAAATCTCTAAATGCGGGCGTGAGGACCCACTGAAATTTATTTAGAGAGAATGTTCGAAGTGTTCAATAGAATAAATACAATAAAATAGAATAAAATAGAATATTCATGTTTATAAATACCAAGTGGTACGTTTACTATTGCACTTGACGATTCTATTTAAATTTATAAGTCATCGACCGACCTGTGAACATGTAAGCTTATGAAAATTTATATTCCTGTGACGTCCCTACCGGCGTAATGAAGCGAAAACCTGTTTGCCTTGGTCAAACGCATTTAGGCAATGTACAAACGGAAGAAAAACTACCAATTCTTGTAAAACGGTGTTGGAATATACACTTTCATGTTAGGCTGCTTGATGATGGCCATACTTTGCGTTGCACTTAATCTAGAGGAATATGTATGTGCAAAACTCTGAAAAGGACTATTTTCAAAAGTAATTTGGCTTTTTCTGCTTTATTTACTCGTTTAATTGCATGGACAGGCTTCCTATATATTTAAAACAACTAGGTATATTTTTCACATTTTCGTAATCCGTACCTATTCTAAAAAAATAGCATTTATAGACAATGAAATGTTAATTTGTAAACCACAAAAAGCCATCTCTTTCCTAACAATCGGTTCTTTATTGATGTGAAGTTTTGGTGGACGCAGTGTGCGCTGCTTTCGCGAAACGGGCCGTTACTCATGAAATTCATCAGATCACCGTAATGTAAAAAGACAAGAGTAAATTAACACGCAGTTTGCATCTAAAAAGACGCAAAAACTAGTACAAATTACAGAACCGGAATTTATCGTTTTATTGGGAGATATATTTACGATTAAATAATTTACTGTCATGTGTACACAAAGTGGAGTATACAGGCGTCTTTTAGGGAAAGTATCCATATTCAATGATCGTATGATAAAAGAACGTGGATTGTGTTTTTTCAGAGTTCTTTGTTTATCTGCATTCTCGTGTATTCTCATCCAATAGATACCAGCATGCGTTTGTTTTGTGTACCCACCAAAATTGATACCTCACTCACCTTATATTTCCCATTCGTAAACCTAGTAAAACATTCCATTAATTTGGTGGGCTACGACCCGTATTATTTAGGCTTCTTATGGTTTTATTCGATGAGGATGTACTCTTTTAGCATATGCAAATTCACCAGACTAACCTGACATTATGTATTCTAGCCGTAGAAGCAGCACGATCATTAAGAACACGTAAGTAATGCTAAATTAATTTAACGTTTATTTTTCAGCTGAAAGTAATGATTCTTGAGGGTGTTGGGATAGCAACAACTAAGCATTCGGGGTACTTTACTGCTGACTAGATATTCCAAAGTGAGATTTATTCTTTGTGATAGGGGCAGCATGTATTTGAGGTCATTCGTTGTCTTCAATGAAAAAAACGACTACTTCTTTTATTTTCAAGCAATTTGTTACCGATTTGTAATTTTTTAGAACCAACGCGGTTACGACACCAGCAATGACCAAGAAACAACCGTATGCCGTTCTAGTCTATTTTTAACTAAGATTTGTTGCAGAACTTCAATAATATTTAATTATATTTATTTAAACGTTTTAGAATGTAATTAATGCTTACAAATTTTAAAGCTGAGTACTTTTTAAATCCTAGAAGGTTCGTCTTCTGATATGCATAAATAATCTTATACCTGTTATGCCAAATAATCTCAAGAAACAGACTCCGTTTTCGGAACTCTTTTTACTAAGACAAAATAATTTTTACAATTTTGAGAATCGTAAGTGGACTGCTTAGATTTAATAAAAATTTTGGCTGTCAGCGACCAGCAAACCCTTCTTAGCGCTTTGTATATATTGTCTTTGCAGGTTTTTCGATGATGATTGGTAAGTCACCTCCTCATTCCTCCCTGTCGGTCACCAGCTCTGTCTTCTCCGGCCGCACGGTTATTCTGACGGCATCGTTCAGATCTCGTTGACCTCTGTAGGCGCGTTGTACTTTGCTTGGGAGTGAGTTCATCCTTTTGACAGGAATAACGCCGTTAAAATCAGGAGAGACGTGAGCTTTACTTCCTTCTGAGACGTTTGCTCTCAATAAAGGAATTACTAAAATCCAGTTAACCATTTACTTACAGTGTCCTCTACTTAGAAGGAGGATGTCATTGCTGAAAAATAAAGTTAATTGGCCTGACGTTTCGGATTCTCACTCTTATCTGCGACTGTCCCTCATCAGGGATTCGAGTGAGCATCCGAAACGTCAGATCAATAAACGTCTTGTTCCAGCGATCTCATACTCGCATTCTGAACTGCTTCCAGGAGCTCACCTGTTCGCTTCTAGCAGGGTGCCATCTATAAATATGTGGTTTTATTTAACCAACCATTAAATATAAAATCTAAATTGGGCCTTTTTTGGGCAAAAAACATGGAAAGTAGCTGTTCAGGACTGAGAACCTGCCAACAATTGTTGAACTACCCTTATCAACGTATCTTAGTTTTATTGTACATTAAAATTTACCATTGATGACTTGTTGGAAATTCACTGACAATTACCGGTTTCTTAAGATCACGCTATAATTGTGTATTCTGACTTTGACCATTTAGTACAAGGTGTCAAACTTTAGGTTTCAACCTCTCACCAAAGCATATCCATCAATTTATCCATTTCAGGGAGGACGAATCCACGGAAAAGTCGTAAGTTTGTCCTCTGTTCTGAAATCTTGTACTCATTACTAAAGACTTTCTACTTGCCTTTAACGATACTTCTTTTTGACTTGACCGCATTCTTCGTTGTCATTATCCATCAGCCTTGCTAGTCCTAATCTTTTAAATTTGTTTTGAGGGGCAGTTTTTGCATTCTTGTGCATTGTGCCTACTTCTCAGTTATCGAAATTTCGTTTGCTACCTTAGGAGAAAGTAGAGTTGCCAATTGTATTTCTGATATCGTCATTTTTCACATACCCGCTTGTCCATATTTTTAATTATGTAACTGGAGATATGTTAGTCATATGCTCAGGGTATGTTTTCCGTATATAATCCCATTTATCCACTATTCAATGCTAGAAGGACGCAGTACTGTGCTGTCTAACAAATCATTTAAACTTTCTCCAAATGATTTGAGTAGAGGTGATAAGCAGAACAATATATGTGTTGACATGTGGATTTTGATTTCTAGACACGCGGAATAGGTTGAAGTTGAATAAGCCCGATAGAACATGCCTTATTTGTTTTAGATATCATGCCCAGCACTTTCAACTGCATGGGCAAGACCATCATACCAGTGTGTTAGATTACTTTCTCAGTATCTTCTAAAATCACCCAATGAACTTAAATGAAATCGGGAATTCAAACATCTCCTTTTTCTGTTGGAAGTATATACCTGCATAACTTTACAGGGATATTCCCAAAAATTTAAACCGTTACACGGCACATCTTGAGGGCCGTATTTTTAGTCGGTAGTTCAAGAGCAGACAATCTAGACACCCGAAGCAAACTTACTCAGCACATAACTGCGCGTCAGTTGAAAGCGCTTGGCGACTTATTGTTGACATAAAAACCTTTAGGCTTGATGTAGCCAATTTAATTAAAGATACTTAACAGAATTGAAATCTGAAACACATTTTGGGGTGCCATCTACTCTTTCCTAAAGTGAATACTTATTATCGCGTTCTCATAATTTTGATGAAAACGGTGCCCTTCTCATAGTTTACATATGATACTTCATGCCTTTCTTTCCGTACAGACTTCCAGCAAAGGCGTAAGCTTCCTGTCTGATCACATATCTTGCCTTCATTTCGACAAATTTAAACTTGTCCTCAAACAATTATGTAAAACAACCATCTGTTAATTTACAAACAGCTGTTCAGTAAGGAACTCTTTAATGCGTACTTCAGCTAGCTGCTCCACAAATTATGAAAATTAAAAAAAAACTCTAAGATAGATATAAATATAACACGAAAATATCAATATCAGTATTGAAATAAGAATCTGAAGTCAACACATTTATTCTGAAGGAACTTCCAAGAAAGACAAAGGAGATTGAAACAGTCATTTTCGACTAAAAAGCTATTACGTTTACTATATATATATATATATATACTATATTATAGTATATATACTATACTATAATATACTATACTATACAATATACTATACTATATACTATATATACTATACTATACTATATATACTATAGTATAGTATTATACTATACAAAATATATATAGTATACTATATATACTATACTATATATACTATAGCAAACCCCAGGTTTGGAGCGTTTGGAATTCAAACCGAATATCTTTTATCCTGTGGGTTGCAGTTGCTAAAGTCTATCTACATCATCTTTAGTTAAAACCTATTACAAGTCTTCTTTGGTATGCTTGGTATTGGCGTTAATTGCAACATGAAATCATGTAAATCGTATGTTTTGCACTATTTCTCTTCTATTGGGGCAAACTAAACAAGATATTGCGTTTTAAGTCCATAGAACGAGATGACAGACGACACCTAATTCTTGTGACTCGGTCATGTCTCTGTTAACTGACGTCTGTAAGGCTCAGCAAATTCAGACAATGACCGCTCAATGTTCCACTGCGTGTTTTCGTTAGTGAGCTTATGGCTTCTGTTTACGTCTCTTCCACAGAAAATAATATTTTTTCCTTATCGTATGTTCCGGTACCGATTCTGTGCTATAACCTAAGATGAAGTACACTTCCCCTTAATCTTATATTCATCTTTCTCTCCAGAATCATTGAGGAGTGGCTACCGCGTTTGATTACTAGTCAAGATGTCAGGTAATTCTAACTCTGCATATCTCGGCAAGTAGGAATAACTCTATATTCCAATATATTTTCGAAAATATTTGATTGGAAATTAAGACATATACAGCTCGCAAAATAATTCTTTAGTTGTGCATACATCGCTGTATAAAATGAAATGATAACTTTCTCATTCTCAGGATTCGCAGAAACATAGTTTTAGTAAAAGGTTAGTGACCTCGAACAAACTTGTTCACCAACAGTTAGTTGACATAATTTGGGTTAAAGAGACGAAATCCCCTGGCCATTTTCGGAGGACTTGAAGTGAAAAAAAATGCCCTACTGCCTTACAGAGACCATTTTACTGTTTAGTCTCGTGGGGAATAAGGAAATCGGATCAGCAATTTAAAAGCTATCTTTCATTTGCAATTTCATTGGAGGCTGATAGAAGTGTGACGAATGCTAGCAGTTGGCCATATCATCATCAGACAATAGTCTGAATGCCGTCCTTACGATAAGGACGAAATAGGCAAAGAGCGAACAACAAATTTTTGAAAACTCTGTTTATTTTTTTAAATCAAGCAACAAAGGCGACAAAGTAAAATTAACGGTAATCACGATAACTTTCTTGTTTATAAACTTTCAAGTTATCTCTACCATTTAGCGGCTATGCGCTGGATGAATTACTTTACAATTACCTACAAACCGAAGGAGGAAAACGCACGTAAGTTAAATGCTTACGTCCAAGGTAAACGCGTGTCTGTGATAGCTAGTTTACTCATTCAGTGCTTCAAAACTGGTTGATGTTCATATATTTTGAGAGGGCCAATAACCCAACTATTTTTTTGCCTGTCCAAAGAGTTTGACAGTATAAGTATCTAAATAAAAAATCTGACTAAGTCAGCGGGTCTATCGCAGAGAAGGGAGATAACTTTAGATTTTTCAAATTTACAATCCTCTCTTAGTGATCTCCTGTGTGATCCTTTAAAAATTTGTGTGAAAATATTATTTGCATTTTGACAGCACTTAACCTGCAAAAAACTGCGCTTCTTTCCCTGGCACTTTCTTCGAAATCAGTTAAACATTTCAGTCTATGAGTAGTAATCGTGCAAACGTAAAGCTCTGTTTCAGAGTCAACTTAGAGTCGAAATGCTTTCTTTAAGGCAATTTATTCTTGTAAATGCTTTATTTGCAGCCTCGAGTCAGCAAAGCCTGTATTGTACGACCTTTTGGAAGGAGCACTCTTTCCATCCGAGGATGAAAGCAACGACGACAAAAAGGAAGTAAGAGAACGAGAACTTTCTTTTTTGACTTGAAATGACTGATTATATTAGAAAATTATATTTCAGAAAAAATGCAATACAAAGTTATGTACCCGTCTTATTTCTTTGCTTATTTTTGGAAAAAATGGTTTTAGAAACTGAAACGTTATCTTTCGTGACATGTTCCCTTCACCCATTTTTTTGAGGTTATCGGGCACGTAGCCTTGCAGGGGTTACTTAGTGGACAGATGTTTGCAAGCAGTTGTACTCGGATTTGGCACTTGATGCTGGAAATCACGACCTCAATTAGTTCCAAAATGACAGATGACTTGGAGATTTTTACAACTGCAATTTAAACTTATTCAATCTTTTTGCAGCGGCTGTTTTTCAACCTGAACATGAAAAGTGTATATGTCGCCATTATTTTAGAAAACAAATGTTTAAAATTTCACCGTCCAATCCTTCTCGCATATAAGTCAATTATTTGGATTCACACGCTGGATAATTGGGGTAGTCTGTTGCACACGACGAAGCCTGCGACAGATCTGGAGCACTGGGGACTTGCCTTTTCAGTGAGTTTTCGTGAGACAGCTTGGTACAGCCTTGACCTCTTAGCTCCCCTTGGGTGAAGACTGAACCAAGATGCCTGGATAAATGATTGGACAGAATGCATGTTCTGACAACTTGGATCTCTTCGCGCGCTTGTTATTTTCCACAACCGAATCTTATTTTGCCTATTTAAGTAGTCTTAAATGCTTGGATTGCAAAATATATTTACACGAAGTCAACACAGATCTACTTGGCAGGCTAACAACTCTGCATTTTTCTTGTCATCAAAGTAACATTTATAAATCACCACTATAGTATACGTGCGAAATGAACCAATTGAAGATAAGAAATATTGCACAGATGCGGCCTCGACTTCGCTTCCCTGAGCCTGCAGATGCCTGTGGCAAAAATAATTCAAGAAATCAGATTTGAGTTTGAGCACAGTGACCATCCAGATAACTACTGAGTATACCCCGCCACGGCAGGTAATTTGTGACCCATCTCGTACCGCAATGCACACGAACTAGATAAGTTACCTGGAACTGAAATACTTCCCTCCTCAAAACACATAATTAGTTGAGGCATTACTGCCGTGCAAAAAAATCAGAAATGGTCCGATCATTTCACGTCCCAGGAAGTTTGCCTGAAGGGTTTCAGATCGTTGAAGTCGATTGGAGGCTCACACGCCTCACAAAGGTATATCCTCTGTAGATAGAGCAAACATCGGTAGGTCACGGCGATAGCTACCTCTCATACCACGGGTTGACTTACTGTAAATTCATAGGGGTCAAAGTTATGTTTGCAGTTAGTGATGGGGTTAAGGTTCAGGTTAGGAGGGAAAGGGTTAAATTTAGGAATATACACCATTGAACGTTAAGGCCACCTGTAGTACACGGGATACTTATACCTGCATCCAACACAACAATCAATGGACAGGACGCACTTTAATTGAGGCTTGATGGACATAGCTAAACATCTGCCGTCTGCAAATCCACGCGAGATGCTCTACGAATTTGGTAAGACAAGGTCCAAACACAACTGCATTTGTATGATCAAGATGACGGGTGGGTTTGCAAAATGAATGCATAAATGTGTTCACAAAACTTGGAGCCGGTAACTGCGCGCCCGTCACCGCCAACAATTCTGCTGACACATCCATTCAAACAAAAAGCGACAGGCAACTGATTAATATCTCGAAACCTACTAATGAATTGCTCTTTATATGGAACTGGCATTCTACAGGTCGAAATTGTATTAACATAAAATTTTCCGTGAGATTCGTTAATTAAAAGCTTTAGTCTTCATCTTATAAACTGTTGCTTCGATTTTTCTTGAATCAGTTTATCTGTTTTAGCGATACAACAAGGACAACAACTTCATCGGTGATCAAAATGTACGTCCCTTTGAATACTAAAGAACTAAATTGACAACCCCTAGACTATTTATGCTCATTTTCGATAGGTCGTGGGTAACGTAGGGCCTTTTTGAAATAAAACGGCACACTACAACTGCGGTTGAGGGGTATCACAGTCGAAATATTCATTTAAGGACAATAAACTTGGATTTAACTTTCGGGAGATCTGGGACATATTCCGACCTCGGTAATACCGTGAAATGCCAGGTTGGAGTTCCTGCTCCTTTTCAGGCAGACTTGGCATCAGCTTATAATTTGCTGTAAGTTGCGATCTGTGTAAATGTGTGAATACATACAAATTTGCGAAATCTCGTTCGTGGAAACTTGATATTTGCTTCAAAGCCTCAAAGTAACTATAATTTCAAACAAAATATTTTGAGGTGAAGCTGAAGCGCTGCCTAACATGAAAAATTATCTCAAATTAATCCACATACAGCAGGGAATTTGTTTATGGTAGATACTGACTACAACTTCCTTCGTAACTCGTGATCAGAAGGTTTTAAATGCCTACGTAACTTTTAATTTTACTTATGACCTATGGTGGTGAAAATATTGTTTTATTTCCTAGAAAAGGTGCAGTAGCACATCTCGTGTTTAATTGACCCTAGATTAAGTCTTGGAATCTAGAATGAAAAAGCCAAGGCTCTGTTTGATGATAGAGAATTTAACAGACCAGCACAGGACGCCCAAACCAAAGCGGTATCGAATCGGTTGAATAAATTACTCGGAGAATTCAAACGCCAAAATGTGATAACGGAGAACGAACGGCGCCAAATGATACCAATGGATACGGCTCTTGGCGCGCTTCTATGGTCTACCAGAGGTCCATAAACCAAATGTTCCACTGCGGACAATAGTCGCCCTGAAAGGCAGCCCCACCTTTAATCTAGCAAAATGGATGTACTAGAAATTGAAATTTCTCCAAAACAATTCGCCTGCCTCAGTCGTTCGGCCTCCCAATTCCTGGCAGACCTCCAAGGTTGGCGAATTCAATCGGACGAAGTGATAGTCTCTTTTCACTTGACGTCCTTATTCACATCCATCCCGCCGAGCTTAGCACAAGAAGTCCTGCGTAGAAAACTTGAGGAGTCATATGACGAAACCCAGAGTTCTCTCAAAATTGAACACCTTATGAAGCTATTCGAATTTTGCCAAAAGACCTACTTCACCTTGGCCGGAGAAACCTATGAGCAGATCAAGGGAACTCCAATAGGCTCCCCAATCTCCAGTTTAGTGGCAACATTGGTCCTACAAGAGCTGGAAAAGATCGCGTTCACCCGACAGCAGCCTATCTTTTGGCGCCGTTACGTAGACGACACATTTGTTATCCTGAAGAGGAACATGCTGCAGCATTTCCATGATCACCTTACCTCGATTTTCCCAGATATAAAATTCACGAGGGAAGAAGAAAAAGAGCAGCAGCTTCCCTTCCTTGATGTAGTCGTCAGGTGACGTCCCAACGGTGAAATAGAAACGGCTGTCTACAGGAAAACGATGAACACCACGCAAGTTCTAAATGTTCACAGCAACCATCCATTGGCTCATTGACAAAGCTGTGTGAGAACACTATTCAAGCGCATCCAGACTCATTGCAGGAACCCGGCGGAAAAAGCACCTGAGGCCCGTTACCTCCGCAAACAGTTTATGCGGAACGGCTATCCGAAGGCGTTCATAAGCCGATGCCTACGTGTTCGAAAGCGGAGGACCCAACCAGAACCAACCTTTGCGGTATGGCATGCGATGCCATGCATCAAAGACGTGTCAGAAGCGACCAAGCGCATTTTTGCGGGACTTGGTGTCGGAATCGCACACTGACCCAAAGCTACCATGCGCAGTAAGGTCATAAGAATAAAGGACAGACTAAATCCGAATGAGCAGTCGTGAGTAGTGTATCTCATCCCGTGCCAAAACTGTTCCTGTAACTACACAGGACAGACTGGATGTATGCTTGGATCGCACATACACGAGCATAAGCTTGCTATGAGACGGGATGACGGTTTATCGCAAGTGGCTGCCCACACCTACAAAACGGGTCATGATGTTAACTTCGCAGCCACGAAGATAATCGCCCACACCAGATGCAAGACAAGCCGAGAATTGATTGAAGCCTGGGCCTCCGATGAGAACTCGGTCAATCGATTTATCGATCTGGCGCCGGCATACAGGGCCCTGCGTAGTCACCTCCGGACTGGCGCCACTGCTGTCTGATTGGCCCCTGCCCCCTGTAAATGTTACTCGTTTAGATTGCTGTTTTATCTCTGACGATGAACTCCAGTAAGAGTTCGAAAGCTCAGACGAATAAAGCCATGATTCCGGTGAACGAAAAACCTTCTTCTTCTTCTTCTTCTTCACTTTTCTTTAAAAAGTGGAAACCATGCTTGTTTGAGACGCGTGAGTTCATTTCTCGTGTCACGTAATCTCTGAGGGTCCATTATCATCACCTTCTTAATAGGCACCATGTCGTCTAAAAAATCTACACCCCTATATTTTTACCCAATCCTCGTATATGAATGGTCGTCTTAAATTTTCTTCAGCTTGCAAGAATCCCTTCTGCCAATGGTGCAAATCATCTTTACTCCGGATGAGAAAGGGTGAGATAAACTTTGAATTGCCTATTCTATGCTGGCCTATCATTTCATTCGTTTTGCCCAATTCAATTCACTTGTCCTTCATCTGCTCTTACTTATACGTTATGCCCCAGTAGGGTGCACAAAATGCTCCATTTGCGTTATTTCAAAGAATGAACAACAGTGTTGTTGGATACTATGACATAACTTACACCTTAACGCAGGAAATACATTGAACCAAACTGGTGTCATAAACCATAATCATACGTTACTTTGCATGTAACGATATCATAGTCGCTAAAATATATGTGCAATATATGCAAGACATGTTGGAGGTCAATTACGTTTGAATGTTTTTCATCAAAACCATCATTCTCTCCGGAATTTTTCGACAAAATGCCTCGTTTATATGATCCTTCAAAGAAATGTGTTTTCATTTTAAAGGCTGAAAGTTAATGCCGAATGTGCTTATAGTATTATAGAAGGCCTTACTTAATCTATTTTAATTTCAAAAATGGTTTTATATTGTGCTAGTGCTTACGGATTTGAAAATATTTACATAGCTGCCCACCGAAAGTAATTCCTTTTACCCCCATACCTGCTTCTGGATGCAAAACTAAATTTCCAGCTGTCATATTTTGTTCATGCTTTGTAACCATAGTGGTCATCCATCTAAAAGAGGACTTATTTTGTATTACAAAGTCTTAATGCGATAAAGGGCTGCCACAGTGGCTAAGAAGACGTGGCCTCAAAGTTCTGTGGTAGACGTTAATATGGAAGGACGAAGATTGGTATTTGTCCCCACTCAGAAAACTGGAGGCAAGGCCTACGTTATTACAAGGATGCTGGTCACAGGGGAATTATCTGTCGGTAAAATCAATTGAACGATTCTTGCGCTCGGTAGTTCATAGAAATAAAGACCATGTGTGCTACATATCCTATTCTTACCTACGAAAGAACACTAAGCTAACTTACAAGAAAGCGCTTACCCTCATGACGACCTGGAAAACACCAATGTGGACAACTCCCTGAATGGCAGGGCGCCATGCTTTGCACCGTCGGCAAAACACCGACTGACTTCTCGTTAAGCCACACTCTGCAACCATGGGTCACAGATTCACATCGAGTCGACTACGTCTGGAAAATTTCTGCTACGTAGGAAAGTCATTTTCTTAGCTATTTGGAATAACACTACTGTGCTGCTTTAACCATTCCTGGTGGCATCGGATTCAACCTAAGTCTTTGACTGAAGATGGTCGCCCACGCCAGAATCAAGACAAGTCGATAACTGATTGAACCTTGGCCTCGGATACGAAGTCGGGCAATCGATTCGGTGCCGGCACACAGAGTCCTGTGCAGCATTCTCCAGACCCGTGTCACTGATATTTGATTCGTTCATACTCTCTATGGCTACCGCTTCTTCTGATACCGCTTGTATCTCTGACGATGGAATCCTGAACGAGTTCAACAGTTCAAAAGAATACAAAATTGTTTCCGGTGATAAAACAGACTTCTGTCTTAATCTTACATACACCTGGAATTCGATAGTTCGTCTCCGTTCAACTGTTAGGGTTAGCTCTATGACCAATTGAATCTGGTTTTTCCCCTGGTTTCCTCTTCCAGTTGGCTGATGATAAAAACAACATCAAAAATAGTCAGTTTCCTCTTTCTTCGCTTTGTCCGTTACAATTCTTGATTACAACTTACTCTGCACCATGCGTACGCCCGTGTAGCCTCTAGACCCAATCCTCATGTAATGTCAGTGGATGCCTCTCCATTCATAGGGAATACTCCTGTTCCTAACTGTCTCAAATAATATTTTGTTACTAGCACTGACTGGTTTAGGAGCAAGCTGAATACTGTTAAATTTCATTGCCAAGACGGTAGTTATCCATAGCGGAAACGGAGTACAACACAAGCTTTCTATTATCTGGTTAAGCTTCCTCTGGCCTGTAGGAACCCCCGAACACCATTCATGCAAAACATATTTTATTTTATTTTACTTGTAGAACAAGCTGCGTTGATGATATAATCGCTGTATTTGACTCTTATTTGAACGAATCGTTTTGGGTAAGTACTCCTTCAACAGTCCCTGATAAACACCTCTGGCTTCTTGAATGCACGCTCCGGCGAGCAGTTTGAATTATGGAAACTTGACAGCAAGTTCAGTGTACTACATACAGCTTCACTTTTCATGGAGCACGGGTTGCCGTTTCACAATTGCTTATCCTAACTCGGGTGCTTATTGTTTACAATAGGGATTTGGTGCACTTGGTCCTTGGGCACTAAGAGTTTGCTCGAGACTGACAATTTAGGATAACTCTTCCGGTCAGATAGGTTTCCGATAAAAAGTTAGCAAATTTGCGCAAATTGTTTTTGAAAGCGAATTAATTTATCCGTTACTTGACCTAGTGTTATTTAAGAAGGGATTATTATTGCATGCTAACCGTCATTGCATATTTCGATCTAGAATTTTACTAGACAAAATCCTTATAAGATTCAGAAGTAGGTTACAGGTCTTAGGTAGAAGTGTACGGATGTTTATTCAGGAGAAAAGTAAGGGTTCGATAGAAGCAATTAAAAAGTTCCAGGACACAGTTCAGAATTAGATGCGATCACCGAAACACGAAGATTATTAGCTTGACATTTTAGATTCCCAATCGAAAACAACATCATCGACAGTCATAAACATGGGTTGTGGATGCACAAGGAGTGCATGTACTTTTAATTAATTAATTAACAGCTGTTACCTTCATCGATGAGGTCGTACGTGGTGCGATGATTGCACTGAAGTTCCTTTTTGGGTAATTAATAGGCAGGATTTCATCGTCAGTGTTGAATATCGACGTGAGCATTACTCGGCAATTAGGCTTACCGTCACTGGAACAGTTGGTCACCCTCTGGCTTCACATGTAATTCATTCTTCTTCCCAGGCAAGGTGTTGGCATAGAATGTGGATAATGGAGATCATTGCATTTGCTCATTGACTGTGGTTTGAAGAACCATGACTGGAGAAACCTATGGCTTTCGTAGTTGTCCCTTCATTAAACTTGAAAAGATGTGCGGTTCCACTCAAATAATTCGCATTCTGGGAGCTAACGTCATTCTCCTCACTGCTGCTACATGTCCAATTATTCGAGTTTGGGATAATCTCTCAGTTTCTTCGAAGTAGTTGCCTTGTACACAAGTGCTCCAGAACAAGTAACTGCACTGCCAGTAAGTCTTTCAGCCTCGTTAACTAGACCCTGCTGGTTGCCTCCGCTCTGTGTGAATCCACAACTCCAAATGGCGTGAGAAGGCGGCTGACGACTTCAGAGATATTCATGGCATTGGAAAGTGGCTGCCAAAGTTTAGGACACTTTGGATCGGGTCTATCATCTCAGCTGTGCAGATGCCTTTTCACTCTAAGCACCTATTGCCAACTTCGACGCAAGTATTTAGCTACAACAGCAACCATCCACTCAACCACAAATAAAGTTGCGTAAGGGCTCTATATCAGCGTGTTGAGACTCACTGCTGTGAACCGGAAGCCAAGTTTCCTGAATTACAACATTTCATCTCCAACAGCAGTGAAGAGAATGACTCTAGCTCCCAGATTGCGGTTCGTTTGACTGGAACCACACACCTCTTCAAGTTTTGATGAGGCCAAAATTATTGCAAGGGACAAATGCGAAAGCCATAGGCTTCTTCAGAAATGGTTCTTTGGCCCACAGTCAATGAGCAAGTGCAATGATCTCCAGTATCCACATTCTATGCTAAAACATGGCCTGGGAAGAAGAATTATTTACATGTGGAGGTAGAGGGCGAGAAACGGTTCCAGTGACGGTGAGCTTAATTGCCGAGTAATGCTCACGTCAACGTTCAACGGCATCCTACATATACTGCACTCATATTCCATCCACTCTCCTTGTCTACGACTGTCAATGACGTTGGTCTTGATTTCGATTCTGAAGCGTCAGGCGAGTTAACTTCTTGTTCCAGTGATAGCATATTCTACTGAACAAAAGAGAGTAATAAAACATGTTACTTTATGCTCTCAGTGGACATACATAAGTAAATGACCTGAGACTAGAAGTGCATAAAATTGGCAATTTTTCATATTCTGTTTTTGTCGAAACATGTGTATCTTTAGCAAAATACACACAGTCAATTTTGCCACTAACTCCTTGAATTTGAACCCTCTTTAACGCGATTCAATGACCAATATCATCTGCTACTTGAAACTCCAGAGCATTGCATATTCTATTAATTAAATAACCAAAGGAGTTAGGCGGCCTATTGAGTATGTATGAAGTTATTTAACAGTGCAGTGTATGACAAATGGAAGCATGCAGATTTTGTACCGTAGTGAAGAAACTTTCTATGGATTCTCTTCTATAACTTCCTTTCGAGTTTGATTTTTGGATAATCAACGTACTGGGATTCAGGAATTTACTATTACATTTTAGGTCTAATTTACCCCGTGCTTATGTTCATTCGGAGCGGACTAAATTATATGTAAAATCTATATGCAATGCGAATAATTGTTCATCTAGTTGACTTTAGTGTGTTTTAGCTATTTACTTATATGAAATGCACGCACATAGTTAAATATAAATATTGTCATTTTCAGTTCTTCAAAAGAGCCAGCACAAATATTCGGCATTTCTTTAGACCCCAAAACAGCAAACGGGTGAGTGAACCATTATTTTTGATTTCGGGTGATCGTTCTAGGCAGTTTAACGTATATTTTAATGAATCTACCTTTTGGGTACATTAAGCTAATGAGTCCTTTTCAGCCCTATGCATCCTGCTTAGCTAGGCACGCTCTGTCCTCTACTGAATGTTTTACTACGTAAAAGGTATTGACTGTCTTGCGAAAATGGTGCACACATCAGTTTACGTGACATTCTTCTCCCTTTGCGCCTTGGCGTTTAGTCTGAGCCCTCGCAGTCATTCGCTTTATGACTGGCGCAGTGATGCAGAACGGAATACTGAAAAATGAAGGAAAACTTGGATGCCAGTTCCGAATTATTAACCATCATCAGACATCTGACCATCAGACACAGCTCCAGTTTTGGATAACCTTATTACAAATACTGACTCTTTGGTAATTTACTTCTAAATCAAGCATTCTAGCATTGAGTTATGAGACCATTGTCCTGTCGGTTGTGACCGGGAGTAGTAATATTCGTGAGAAGGTCGCTTGCCAATCAGGTTAGAAGATATGCTAATCAGTCGTCCCTCTGGTAGCCAAAGACTACTCCTTCTTTGTTGACCACATGTAAACTTGCATCGTTTATTACTTTCCAAGAGAAGCAATTGCCATCACTCTAAGGGAGAAGGGTGTGTATTTGTGTT
Source organism: Schistocephalus solidus (assembly GCA_017591395.1). NCBI lineage: Eukaryota > Metazoa > Platyhelminthes > Cestoda > Diphyllobothriidea > Diphyllobothriidae > Schistocephalus > Schistocephalus solidus. The sequence continues at coordinate 327,939 of WEDG01001293.1, forward strand.
AGGCGTAGCAAGCAGATGTATTTTCGATGATAGTAAGGATAAAGGTTAGGTATTCAAGTAAGGGATAGGGTTGGGCTCTGATTTAGTGCTGAACTTAGGATTTAGCCAGTGGTAGCTATTTAACCTTCTGTTTTTCGCCAAAATTGGACGACTAAGAAGAACATTTCTGAGAGGGAAGTGCCAAGGCCAACATATATAACTAAGTTTTTCTACTAAACTGATCACATCATTTTCCGTAATAACCGTACTTTATTAAACGCTATGCGTTCAATCCTCATTTGTAACTAAAGTTGTTTGAACTTATAATTTGTAAACTGTAAAAAACGGCTCTATTTTAAGATTACTCGACGATTTATGAAAGAAATATCGTTCCCTTCATGACTTCAACCGACACTAATCTCCAAGTCATAACGTGCAAACTGACATGTGGCAGTATTAGCAGTTGTGACATTCTTTGTAGCAGCATTCCTGGCGCACACTATGAGACAAATTATTGCTGTTAACGTCAAAAGAATTTGCGTCATGTGCTAGCTCAGAGTCCGAAAGGTGGTGCGAATATTCGTTAAATTACTTATTAGTAACACAAAAACTTGTGTATACAATTCTAAATTTTAGGGAAACGTTCCTCCGACTAACGACTAAATTCTTGAGGACGAACCGGATAACTGTTCCACTGTATGTCTATATTTTTAAACCGGCTTTGTATTAAGAGTGCCAGCATCATTACACGTCAACAGTTTCAAATCAATCTATTTTACGAGCCCAGACCCACTTTCTAAGTGTCCCGTACCTTCAATCCCGAGGACGAATCCTTTTTCAGAATGAGATTGTTAACGAACTAGACAAATAGACGGAAAGCCTCCATCCTACTTAACATTTATAAATAAATTTAGCGAGTTATTAGTTTTCTTGGGTGTTTTGTATCGTTACTTTCACAGAATGGAAGAGACGATGAGGAGTGTAAAGATCGCTATAGAACGTATCTGTGTCTACATGGGCAACCTTTACATCCACCAGGGTACGGTGTCTCAGCTGAAACTCACGAATAGAATCTAATTTGCTTTTCTGTTCCAATACCTGGAAACTGCCATCAAGCTGCCGACTTTTGATTTTATATATTGGCTAAAAGTTTCATTTTTCAGTGAAAAATCAGTCTACCAGCGAGGATGTAACATCGGAAAAGTAATCATTGCTATATCTGTGAATTTGGAAGCACTTTAAAGAAGATAGGCAATTAAAGGAACCACGTGCTTCCCTCCCCAGCACTCCGCGTCACTTAATCGTCTTTCATGAACTGCGACAGTTCATAACACGCAATATTGCGGCACGAGGAAAGCCGGAATTCAAGTCTCAATGATGGATAAAGTGAAATGATAGAGCTTGTATCACTTCCTTTTCCTTACGGCGGGCTGCTAGAGAGAACTCGAACGATGAAAATATTTTCATGTCCCTAAACCTGTCAATCAAGATCATAACGAAACTGTTTTATTTCCACAGGGCTGATTACCTGATGCAAGTCCTGAAACTTGCGTTGAAAGAGGACAACAACATAACTTTGTAAGCTTATTGTATGACCCTCATTTTGGTTTACTTTTAGAGCATATTTTTCTCTGCCAGCATTAATTTTGCCATTATGTTTTTAAGTAATATGATTTAATAGTAAAGAGCTTAAAATCCACTAGTATACTTGTATAATGTGATTCTCAGTACATCAACAATTGTGATTTGACTTCTTTAAACATTATTCTTACAAACTTAAAAAATTATAAGAAAGGTCACAATACCAATAAAATAAAGCACATTTACCTCTTCACTTGAAGCTTTAAAGTATGATTAGTATTTTATTTACTTCCAACCAAAGTAAACTTCACACATATCCGAGGGGCTTATAATTATGTAATAGGGAGCCAGCAGCAACATATTTGGGCACAAAATGTCCGGATAAATAGTAGTGAAGTGTGCTGACTCTCAGTCGGGGTACAATGCTCAATAACGAATCCCGGACACCACCTGCTTCCAACCGAAAATAGTTCTAGGAACAAATGTCAGCATTTGGGTAGCTGGGTTTAAATTCCTTATCTGTGGGTATAGAACTCACTGGAAGTTTACCGAAGTTTCCTAAAAACTTCCGTTCTATTTTCTAGCATCTTGAACTACAGGTGAATGCAGAATGTCATACATCTAACCTCTCAGTAGATAACTTCAGGACCTTTACGACGTCCAAGCCCTAGAAAATTGTACGAAAGCTCCAAATGACTTAGGAGGCTTGTCTTATTGATAGTACCTCGGGGTCCACCACTGTTCACGAGGTGTGTGCAGTGCTGTCGCGTTGGAAATTTATTTTTGGGAGAAGAGATATGCACACCATCTTCCAGGCTGAGCCTATGGTACTGGCAGGATAAGGGTATAACGAACGAAAGTAGGTGTGTAAAGGGGAATAAAAGCATGTTTTGCGGTATTTCTGCACTTTTTCCACCTGTTCTATTTGCAGAGATTTGTGGGAAAGTGTCTGATCAGAATGAACAAAGACTTGAATGTAATACTCAGTGAAGTGGGCGGGTCGGTTGGTTTCTCCAGTGGTCATTGTTTTCTGCTGTGCAGGTGACTAATTGGCCGTATTGACATTTTGGGGATCCAATGGATTTCAACAAACACAACTCATGACTTAAATGAACGTTATCCTTGTGGAAATGCTTCCAGAGGTCAAAGTTTGGCGGCGTACGTCCGCAGCCATCCAATCTGCTTTGCTTGTAGTTTCGCCTTCACCTTCGCGATTCGGCCGTCTTCCAAAATTACCGCATTAATTATATGTTTGATCCCTATGTCTGTCAATATTGTACTAGCATTTCGTGGGTTCCTTTGTTAATTTAGGGACACTTTGGGTTGTTTTAAATGGATCTTCTTAGCACCATTTTTGTCAGCTTTGCATGTTGATGCCCCTGCCAATGTCTCCGTTGAATGATCGCCTCGGCTGGTGCACACCAGTTATCCTAACAATACGATTACTTAATTAAAGGTGAATCCGCCTACACCTGGCATAGATGCTTGGCGCCCGAGTGGACTCAAGGACTAAGCCACCCGGAATCAGTTCTTGCTTCTTGGTTTTTTACACCGGCCTGTCTATAACCTCTGCTAAAGCAATAAATGGCTGGTAGATAACTAATGTTGATGCTTGGGTGATGCTTTTGGTGAACGTCTATCAAAAAGGCAAACACATAAGGGAGAAAGATAATGGGGCGAGGAAGGGAGCTTACTTCATTCTTTCTGTCACTATGGCATTGTGAGACGTCCACACGTATAGTCATGGCGTTGCCTAACCATCATTGTGAACGGTTCGGGGCATATATATTTACTCCTTACTTGCCAGGGACCGTCATGATGCACTCGTTTGAAAGACTTTGTGACATTGACAAAGATGGTGCTTAGACGGCTCCTCAATTTTCGATACTTATTTTGGGGCTACCGACCAGCAGGGATCATTTCGGAAATTGTATGGTTTTCCGATAGTAACACGGGTTTTCGCGAAGGATTCCTCGCCAGAATATAAATTGAGAGCCTTGAATAGCTTTCAAAAGAAGCCTTTACTAGTAATGCTGTGCGAAAGGAAAAACCGACGAATCCTGCAGAATCTGCTGTATTCAAGGTCTTTTTATGGGTGGAAAATGATCCTTTATTTTAAAAATTGCGGAATTTTCCAATTTGCCATACTTCTTGAACAAGTTATATAATTCCAGATAGGTGTCTCAAAACGCATCTAAACGATCGAGTCTAACGCTCCAGGATCTGTAATTTCAATGTAAATAATTCAGTTTCAGCAGGTGTGAGCAGCGCCCCTCCTTATTTTCCCGATGTTTATGTCGTACAAATTGCTAGTCTTTCTGTTTTCGAAGTATCGCTTACATTCAGCCTTTAGTTTTATGGTACGCAAATTACTTGCTGCATTCTTCGCTTTTGACTGCAGCTGTCGTTTTCTTTCTAGTCTCGTTGTGGGGATGAGTAGCAGTGTTCAGTCTAACACTTAGCACAAGTCCTAACACTTCATGATGATTCCGCCGCCTGAAATTCACTTCATTTAGCCCCTGCAGGTGACGATATCCGCGGTCTCTCCATACTGTCTTCTTGCGAGTTGAAAACCAAAAAAGGGCGTTAATGGCGATGACGTTTTTTGCGTAGGTGCAAAGCCAAAGGAAGTTCAGTTCAGTTCATATTTATTAAGGGAACGATAGGTGAACGCCTTTTAACTTCCTTTTGGTTACAAAGTGGCTGAGAAAGCATTGATACATAAGGAAAATTGAAAAGACTTTGTTTGCATAATGACATGGAGAAGAAAGCAGCCGTCAACAAGTCTAAACTAATACACTTAAAGGACTACTCTATTTTGTGAGTAGTATAATTATATGCAATGAAAAAGCAACGGAGACATTTGATGCGCGTCCGTGTTCCATTCCGTGATGAGCAAACATACATTCTCCGGTGTCGTGAATTTTACCCACTTGGATGTTGAAGTAGCTGAAGGATATCGGTTTACTATCTTAAGGTAGAGACAAAAGAAAGCCGTGGATATCGTCATGGAATTTCATTTTCGTGCCGTCCTCACCCGTTTCTCTGTGACGTAGTTATCGATGTTTTTGGATCAAAAAGTGGACAACTGACTGCTCGTATGTCCCAAAGATTTGTTGTCTAACTCTGCGTGTAGATTTGTTTGATTTAAATAAGTGGATCTAATAGAGGAACTTTCTTTTATTGATTTTTAGTAAAGATGCCCTCCTGGAGGCTGCAATACACGAGCTGAGCCATCCCTCGTCAGAGGACTTGTGAGTTTGCCTCGTCGAGGTTCAGTCGCTTATTTCATTTAACTTGCCCCTACGCAAGTTTCCATGTACATATGATTGAAAACATGCTTCAATAGCAGTAATCGCAGGCCTTATGACTATCGTTCTTGTAGATTGAAGGGACTCACTGTCTTCTTGCTAAAGGATGTCATTTTGGACTCTACAGATTTGGTGTAAGTGCGGTAATGATCAAAGATTAAGTATCCGTTTCGATTTTAATTAGTGACTACTTTTATTACTGAAATACAGAAAAAAATGTTTTTAGTTCACATTGCATAACACTTGGCCTCGGATGGAACTTTTGTGTGGCAGCAAACCACATACACGGAGACGTTCGACATATCTCTTGATTCAGAAAACTTTAAGTAAACTACACGTACATTTCAATACACAACTTGCATTTCCAATGTTTCTCGGGGTTTTCAAACTGCATACTCTGCATCTCCTGTGGACCAGCTTCCCGGAATCCTCAATGTCCTTCTGAGGAAGGCATCCGCTGGTTATGCACTGCTGCGAAGTACACGACGTATCTTATTCGCCTTGTGGGTGACAATAATATGCGCAATCACTTTACTGATATAATATCTTGGCAGTGGCTGCAGGTGTCTGCACATAAAATCGTATTTAGCTGCAATTTTAGTGCATATATGCATCTCAAGTTATTTTCATCAAAGGACTGCTGATTGACATGAAGTAGGGTTTTTGGTCACTCAGTTTGGGTAAGACCTTTCATTTAGAAATCCATCGGAAAATGGCAGTCAATGTCTCTTGAGTCTTGGCGAACATACCCAGTGTTATTACTTGTGCAAGGAGATGTGCGTTCGTAATGTTATCAGTTTACAGAAGTAAGTTAGCTAGAAGTATTTTAAATAATTTAAATGGCACCTTTTCTTGTCAATTTTTTGGAAAAAATTCATTTTGCAGTGACCTTTATCTGACCGCCAACAATGTTTTGCAGGTCATGTGGATTGACTTCCGCCTTGGAACGTCTATTAACGGCTTTGTCTGGAAACGCATCGACGTAAGTCCTATCAGCGTAGGTCTACTTTGCCAACTTGTTGGTCGGTAGAATCCAAGTGATTATTACCAGCAAGCAACTCAATTAACTCACTCCTATTTCCTTTTCGAAAAATTTCTGCTAGGACATAACTGAAACTTCTTAATTTGCGCTCTCAAATAAGTATTAAGGGTTGGACAATTTGGCAGGGTTCTTGTTTACGGCAAATGCTCTTGCTTAGTGGGAATGGAACTTAACTTTCAGTAGCTATCGATAACTACTCCTGAAACATTTGGGTTTTCACCGCCCCCAAACCCCAAATGTAACATCAGCTATGTATGCCTCTGTTCTTTTTTTATGTGTAGTTGTTAGGATATTTTCAGGTATAATTTCAACAGCTGAGCGAAACATTACCCAGTTTAAAATTTAACCAAAACAAAAAACTGAGAATTTGATAAGGGAAAATTGAATGCTAACATGGCAGGAATCGTTAATTCGACTTTTTCTCTAACTAGAAAGAGTCAAATTAACGATCCTAGTTCTTAGTTGATAATTCTAAAGCAGACTGGCTTGTGAGTCGTAAAAATCAATATGAAGTGCTTGGCTCAATGGTGGAACATCCGGGGTTAACTTTAAAAGCCGGTGGTCTTATTTCATCTCAAGGCGAAAAACGTTCTGGTTGTCTTGCCATAACGATCCTTAAGCACTTTTCTAGTTAGTATTGGTGCCTGAAATATCGTTGAGGCAAGCTTATGCATTAAGAGTATGTGTGCTCTTTTTTCCTGTCCACAACATGTTAGCTGCACCTATGGATGGAAATTGCATTCTGGCATTATCTTTGTGGACTACAGAACTGACGCACAGACACTCGTTTCGCTTCATTGCCCCTATCTAGCGCCCTATCAAGAGGATGCCTATTAAGAAACGGGTAGTATCCAAGACGTCGTTGATCGTCATTGGCAATTTGTTTTACAGTGGATGCAGTTGATCATTTCACCTTTTAATTACTACACTTTTGACTTTATTTACGTAGCACGGAATTTTGACTATCTGCTTTTATCGCTTAAAAGAAATGAACATTTCAATTTATTCTTATGAAGTGTGAATTTCTGTAGGCAATAAAAAATTCGTAGAAAATAATGCATGACCAATTAACCGCTCTTACGTTGGACCTTTTTGAATGATCATATTTGTATAAGTAGCCTGGGCCCAAAATTAAATTGAGGTATTAGCTTCCTGCACATTACACAACCGATACGAAGCGTATTAAATTCCACGAATTGGATGGGTAGGAACGATGTTTGTTTTAAATACTGCTTTATTATTGAAGTCAGGCTAGTTGATACGAAGAATTGCGATGGCTGTTCGATGTACAATTCAAACGTTAACCCAATTAAAGCAATAATATCAGCTTTTAATGAATTAAAATTTTATGAAGTCATTTACGAGAAATTCTCGAGTAAGCTGATTTAAATGCCTTCCCTTGTGTTATCAAACTAGCCACCGTACCCACATTATGCTTGCGTACACGATACGAGGATTGGTGAATAACCGGTCCTGGAAGGTCATTATGTCATCGTAATTCAATCAACTTCATTGCATTTGAAAATAGAGTGAAACATTTGATGAGGATAATATCATAGTGTGGAAACTAGCTTTGTGGACCGGAATTTATTTTACGCAGGTGTATACGAAGAATTGCAGCAGCAGTTCATGCAAACCCTTAGTTTCCGGAAATAAGACAAAACACCGCCAATTTTCATCAGTTGGAATGGTTCATACATAAGCTGGTTCGAAATCCGCCTTCTTGAGAACGATGGGGCGTGACTCGTTTATGGATGGTGGGCCTGGCAAATTGTTGGGCTTTGCAGCTCCTGCGGAATAGGAAAAACATCCTACGGTTGACAGTAAGATGATATTTAACTTCGTTGATAGGAAATGTTTTAACATGTGAAATACAATTTTCAACAATAAGTGCACAGTATATTTATTGTCGACTTTCATTTTTCTCAAAGAATGTCAAAACAAAAGTCTGCGTGTGATGGTTTATATTTAACCAAATTGCTTAGTATGTTCAAACATTAAGCATGCATATAGTTACTGAAAAAGTCAGCCCGCAAAACATTTTGCAGATCGAATCGGTGAAAGCAAATAAAGGAATCCTCGCTTCAGCCTACTTCAAAACATAACTGTTATAATAGAAAAAATAAGCATGACAGTTGGACCACAATGCGGAAAACCCTTGCATGCTAGTTAAGGTCGAGAGGATTTTACTCGTTGTACAAATCCCTGTCCACAAAGCTAGGTCCCACACTCTAAATCTCGAAGTCACTGATCATCATCGGAGGTAATTGGAAAGTTAATCACCATTCGGTTAGTAATGAGACAGTACAGTCACTTCTAAGGGAAGAAGGCTTCAGTTCCCACGCTCATTGGAGCTGACACCCTGCCATTGCATATGGTCCATGCCCTCCGGTCTTCTTGACTCTGTCTTGACACCGGACTCAGATGGGGGAGTAGAACAGAGAGCGAGGTAGATGCAGTTCAAGTTTAATCTCACTATAATTCAGTGCACGTTACCGTCCCTGCACCACCCTGTTGTGCTGCATGCGGTGGACATCGTCAAAAATGACGGTCGAACTCTCATATATGATCCGCCGTCTTTCATTGACAGAGACTTGCCGCAAGTTGTCCGGACGGTTTGTATGTCGATCAAAGAATTTCCAATTTCCATGGCATTGGCGCAAATCTGCCTATCAATTGAAGATGCGACTCTTAGGTAGCCTTTGTGAAAACGTAGATGCATTGACATGGAAAAGAGATTTATTCGCCTGAACTTTTAGATTCATGCTCAAATCCCTCGTCAGAGACAGCAACAGATACGTTTAATTCATACTGCTTGAGTCCTGATTAACTGACCCCCAGTTTATTAACAGGTGCAGCGACCACCCTCTTTCCTATTCGGGGCTGAAACTTAGGTTAGACAAAGGAATTAGCTACGCTGGGAGCGCGCAGGTGAACCCCGTTCACAACGCCAAGGTCGGTGAGCAGTCATAACGCCAACATCCATCACAAGTGACGAAATTTCATGGAATAACTACTTAAGGGCCTGTCATCAAGCCGTTACCGCAGCCACGGCAACCATGCTTAAAGAAGGGGGGCAGACATTACCTGTCATAGGTATGCAGTAGCATAGTGGCTCCACCTTATAAGAAATTCCACTTCTTGTGCATTAATCACCCATATCTGATGCTGTCCTTGATTGTGGGTTCGAGGATGAATCCAGTGATCAGGCCCACCTGTCGGCAAATTTGCTTTTTTGTTGCTATCCGTGGCAACTCGCAGCCCTTAGTGAAAATTTAAATACCAGAAACCCTTGCTGATTAAAATTTTCGGAAAGAAATTCGTTGCAGCATAAGTGACCTTGTGCTCAGATTAATCAAATCTCATACATGTCAAATGTCTTAATTGCGTTTCCAGGCCTTATATTCAAACGGAGTGATTGTTGTAATAATTTTCTGCTTGTGAAATATGGACCATTCGATGAGCAGCAGAATGAGGCCTGTAAAGTCATAAAGATGCGCAACTCATACGTAAATGCAGCCTGGTTACGAATTGAGGACGAAAACATGAAACGTTTTACTCCTATTCACTAGTCAGATATAATTCCGAATACCCAGCGTAAAGAAGGACGCCAGAGGGCAAGGCAGAATTTTTTCACATTTGTGTTATTGTCAGTGCTAAATAATGCTGAGTAAATGCTAACAAAGCCAACTAAAAGTGAATTTTCCAAGGTACATGTGCGAAATGTAATACGATTTTTCCATTTTGTCCTAGTTCAGTATATTAAGGAGAAATATAAATTACCTTTGAAGGCCCTATTGTAACTATCAGTCACAACGTTAAAATCAACATAAACATGTGAAATAAACTTTCGTTGTTGAACGTCCGCCGATCGTTAACAGAATTCACTCGCCTCCGTACTGCTTTGGGGCTGATTCTTCAGCCCCGCCAGCAGCCGCATAGCAGTTAGTAGTAGAATTAGTAGTAGTAGTAGTTGTAGTAGTAGTAGTAGAAGTAGTAGTAGTAGTAGTAGTAGTAGTAGTAGTAGGGGTAGATTGGCAATGCCATGGCTCAATGGTTAGAGCGTTGCACTTCTCATCAGTGGGTCGCGGATTCGAGCCCCGGGAGGGCACGATTTTTGTTTCGTATGACTTGCTGATGACGTCAGCGATTGAGGATAATTGGAAATAATACAAATCGGCGTTATCTTGTATTTATAATGCAGAACACTCGAAGATGATCATGCATCGATAAGCAACCAATAACGTATAAAACATGTCGTCATTTGCGCGGATATGTCCAGGCCTACGTTACAGTGTGCATTTTTAACGACGGAAATCAACATAAAAATGAAAATTCCGGTGTCCACTGTCTCCGGCGACAAAATAAGCATAAGGCTGACACTCGCTCATTTCACGAATAAAGCCACCAGACAGCATGAATTCATGAATTTTTACAAAGCATCTGCGACCCCATAACCAAACCACAAGAACGGATAACCCCAGCTGGACGTTTTTAGCTGAGCCGGAAATTAACGGGCCGTCTCTCTGTACACAAGGTTAGAAAGACGTAGGCGAACAGTTGCCTGAGCCAACTGGGACCGGCAGGTGGAAGAAGACGTAATCGGGTGAACCTTCGGGCTTCTTCCTTTTTGCACAACCTGCGAAATGCGAATGCCTCCGTGAGAATATTTTTTCCTCAGACATCTTTAATGGCGGTGAGGTGCTTGAATTCGTTAGATCCGTTTCTTCATCCGACTGGGTCGAGAAGAGAACGGGTTTGCCAAGACAATTTGAGCATTTAGTAGACCAGTTTCGATGTAAGGTGTTATTGTTTGCCCATTTTAAATATGTGTGACTCCTTCTGCCGTAAATGCGTGCTCATCTTCTTCGAATTTTAGGTCAATTACGGAAATGAAGTCCCTTTTGACGAATGAGACCATGGAAAAATTGTTAGTCGGATTTGTCTTCTCTGCAGGCCTTTTTGCAGGCAAACACAAAACATATTTCAGCAGAACGCTAATCAGTTAAAGGCCAGACTATTATTCTGATAAATTTATCATTATTCCTTGCGCTGAGTCATCTTCTCTCACCATTTTCTGACACCACTGCTCGTTTTTTGCAATCTGTGATGGCATTTGCACCTCAGTTGAAGTTAGTGCCAAATATTTCGTGAAACACTGTTCGTGTTATTTCGTTCTTTATAAACTTGCATTCCAATGCGAGTTTCAGTAATACAATAATTTCTGTATCCAAAAGTGCTCAGTTTTGTTGAGAAAAGGCACAGTCACTCAGCTTGAATCTTGAAATATTAAGTTGCATTTTGGCTGTCCTGTAGATAATGCAAGTTCCCTTTTTGTCTTTGTGCGCCTGAAAACACGTGAAAACTTAAGTTTATGTGTCATTTTAGTAGTATGCTCATTGTTAATCGAAAATGTTAAGCTGATGGATTATCAGGTAAACTTACGCAGCCATTTTGGACCGGTTCACGCAAATAATGCACGTTTTCTCAATCCTTTCCATTTATAAATAAATGAGGATCTTGATAGTAACTTCTTTACCGAATTCAATCCCCGTATTCCTGTTTTATCTGCTATCTGGAATGACCGAGTATGCTGCCTCTTTACTTTCCTCGGAAATTAATGCGTGAATTTTAAGTTTTCAGAACAAACCTTTCCAGACTTTTTTGCTTTATTGGCCGTGACTAATTGAGCAGAAATTCATCGGCTACTTCGGACTATCGGTGTCATATGCACAGGCACATATTTTTTCGTGGAAATTAAAAAAGGGAGCATTGAACAAACAGAACGCTTACAGACAACGCCGAGGAACTCACTGATTAGCCTAATTGCACGCAGCTGCATACTACGGCGATCAGAAAAACGGTGAAACACGGGTCCCTGTTGGGCGCATGGTAAATTATTCTGTATAACAGACCATTTTATTTACGTAAATGTGCACTCCAGGCGGCGAAGGCAAGGCAGGACTTGCGGGCCACCATAGAAAGTTGCTTTATAGGTAAAATTATGAAATCTTTACAACCTGGGATTTAATCCGCAGGGTTGAGGAATCCCGTCAGCTGGTAGCCGTCCCGGCCATGGTAACGGAGGCCTCCTGATTGGTTAAACGTGTGGCATATTAGAATCTAGCGGAATGAAAAGAACTTGCGTCATGTACATCTGTTACAAACCAGTTCGGTCATCATTTAGGTTAACACAGTGGTGCAGGCCACTTGCTTGACCATTTGGAAAATACGCAGATCAGCGCTAGCGTTTGCTTTGTTTGGAGTAGATTTCCTCATGTTCATCCTAGTAGGCAACGTCAGAAATTCTGGAGATTTTCAGGTGCATTTATGCCAGCGTACAGTTTTCAAAAATTCACCAACATATTGGTTTCTTCAGGCAGTTATAGTAAAACGTTTTAGATATCGTTTTAGGAGAAGGTAAACATTTCCTCAAATGGACCTTGAAAAGGTCTTCCTCTTAGTTTTTTAGGAGCCGTATCCTTGCATGTGCAGGAAGAAAAAATTACTTAAGGAATGGAGAAAAAGGTTGAATGACTTGTTTTATTATCCACTCAAGTGGAGAAATCATTAGTGTTGGCGGAACGTTATATCAAATGGAAGTATCGGAGATTACATTTAGTTAAGGGCTCATTCACTGATGTAATTACTCATCATACGATAAGTAATTAAACCAAAAATGGCCATTACAGTCATCTTTATCCTTATGAGTATGTGTTCTTGGCTATTCAATTGAATTAAAAGGTCCAGTCACATCCTCTGACACTTACCGCATCGAGCCACCATGTGGCAGGAAACGTGAACATGTCAATATCTACAATTACTTTATTCGCATACATATTGCATATAATAAGTGTATTGTCAACTATGAGCACAAAAATGGAGTACAGTCCAGGATCGCCTAAGCCAACCTGCAATTGGCTAATTTCGTCAAGCCATCGCGTGACTTGAATGCAGGATGCCAATTTACTGAAGCTTTACTTGGTTATATTTTCACATATTTAATATAATCAAATCCAAGTTAGTGCAAATGTTTGAAAAACAGCTTGAAAACTTAAAACAAAAGACTTCTTATGTTTCCTCGAACTTCTTTATCTTGTCAGAATGACTGAAATCGAACCCGCACGTGGGATATGACGACATCTTGTCGGTCAGTCGTGCAAATGTTTTAAGCGGGCGGGATAGTTTGGGGGTAGCACTTGGATATGTAACCGCACTTCGTATTGACTTCTAAGAAATGCTTACTTTTGTTATTTGGTAGACGCCAGTTAACTCCATACAATCAGGATTAGCGTTCGGCTTGGCATTAGGCCTTGGGTTAGGGTTTGAAGTTAAGGTAAAGTTAAGAATTAGGGATACATGCTGATTTTAGGTGTAGTGATTGCGTTAGACGTTAAGGTTAGGGCTGGGGTTAGGCTCTAGAAATAGACTTGTAGTTAGAGTTTAGGTGTTAGGCTTTCCGAGTTGTCAACTTTATCTTCAGTCGTGGCCATTACAAGACCGGGGTTTAATGATGTATTCTTCTACTTTCTCCGTCGATGTAGTTGGCTATCAGGGGCTGGAATCAGTTCGCATGGAATATCAAATCAATGACATCGATTTCCATTTTTTCCGCCAGTTTACGGCTCCTAATTTCCACAATTGCGAATTGTATGGTCACGTTTTTGAGATTTATTGATGTATCTATACAGGGTAATGACTCTAATGTAATTTTTAACCATTGCTTCCTGGAAACAGCTATCTGTTAATTTCGTTTATCCCACCCATAAAACTCACATTACGAACGCTTCCACATTACTGGAATCACTGCCTCCCATTTTCTGAATGGAGTTCCATATCCGATTGTCACCTGTTTTCAATGCTGTTAATAGATGGCGGATAATGCCTTTAAAGTTTATGGAAGAAATTTATTTACACAAATTTTCACTACCTTACCATAAAATGCACGTATTGCAAGAAAAATGCAGTTTACCCTTTATTCACAGCCACAATCTGCACGAGGCGAGTTAAGATATTAATAGATTCGACAAAAGATATGCAATTAAAATACTTCGCTTGCGTCTGTCCATACAGGGTGGCAACATGAAAAAGGTTTCCGTTGCACCCTAGTCAGCCGGATTGCAGCCTTCCTCTTGCCACATCCGAAGACGTTATACTTGAGCAACCAAGATTGGGATGGACGGCATTTTTCTCTTTTTATAAGGACAGGTTCAGGACATAAATTACGAATTTAATTTCGCACTCATAATAAATTATGCAAAAGTGGTCAATCTTCTGATTTCCTGTGAATAAGCTAATGTGGACATCTTGACGAGTAAACCATTTTCTAACTTTGACGTCATCAATTCTCCTAGGAGGAACCTAGGAAAGGACACCGCGCTTCAGGCGTTGGACCTAGCAGACACTCGAACGACGTAAGTTGTCGGTTGAACAAATGACTGGTTTGTTGTTTACAATTACAAGAAAAATAGTCTGTATGTCAACCACTTCTGAAAAAATATAGCGGTTTAGGCTTAGGTTAGGTCAACAGATGTGAACAAGTCAAGATGTGAAGCGATTTAAAAATATTGTTCGATCCTTAGCACATAGCACAAACATTTATTAATTGATTAACTAAAATCATGGAAGGATTCACAAGACTAGCTAGCAAGCATATATTGGCCTTCGATAAATTCTCATTAGAGCAGTACGATTCGAGAACCATACTTATGAAAGCCTGTAGATAGGATCTAGAACATGCTGACGCTCAGCGCTATCCACGAACCATTTACTCGCTTCTACTATGTCACTGAATTATACTCCATATGGACTCCTGGCCAGTGAGCAAGAGAGCTTAATACTGTACTGCTCAAATTTTTATAAGTTTAACTGAAAAGTTTGTAATGTATTTGAAGGTGTGCCTGCATATGGAAGCCACTTCAATATATATTCTTCATAATAGGTTGCCATTCAGACAGTCAACCCGTTTCCATACCAATATTAAAATGCTTTGTTATAAGTAAATAAGAGTAAATTATCTCCCACCTGACAGATTTAAGCGACTGAAACACCTATTTACTCAGCATGGCTTGCCGCTTCCCGGCGATAAACTGTAAGTCCCAATTTGCTTTCACTTTTTCTGCAGTGTTGTACATCAAAATCGCATGTTTGTTTGCTGCTGAAAAATCTTTTGGAAATCCTGTTGAAAACCTAAATAATCTGGCTGAGGTTTGATGGTTCCTGTTGTTGGAACCAAGGTAGCCCCTCCAAAAAAAGGATTTCAAGAGGCACTGTTAATTCCTAATCAGTTATCGTGTGATTAAGAATCTTCGTTACTAGACTGCCCAACGTCACTCTTTTTCTTGAAATACAAGATCACAAAGCCTACTCAATGTTATCAATCCTCAATAGACGGGAGACAGGATGTTCCCCTCGTCAGAAGGCAAATTCGATAGCTCCACATCCACTATTAACTCATCTAGACAAGCTTATCAAGAAGAGAGTTGAAGGAAGCAAAATGCTATACTAGCTATCGAAACTCAGGCGAGCGCATGTGTACCGAATATGATGTGGAAATCCATTGCAACATCTCGTTTTAGTTGAAGCATCGAATAACGGAGCTGTGGCATCAGCTCTACATGCCCAAATCTCATTGCCTAATGGATCTAAACACATTTACATCAGTTAACATTGTTCTAAATCCCTGAATTGACCCTTCATGACTTCAGATGACTAGGCAAATCAGCATCATATTATTTACATGGATTTAAGCCCTGAAAAAATGACAAGTTATACAATTCTATTGTCCCAATAAGCGAGCTCTTCAAATCAATACAGCACTTCTGTGGTGAGAACTAAATGCCAGCATTGTTAGCCTAGATGTAGACAGAGTTACATGGGCTCTATTGTTTTCCAACAACGTAGGCTTTCGCGACTGTGGATAGGGCTGAAAAGGGACATTTCTGACGAACTACGACATTAATGGTGTGGCTCGCACAAGAGTTTGACTCCCTTGCTAGCAATTATGTCGCGTTTTTCTGCAGTTGGTCTTTGCCTCTTTTCTAGGGTCTTCATCCTACTTCGAGCAGCAGTTAATAGTGGAGGCGTCGGCAATCGCGACAGGTACCGATTTTTTCCCCTTCCCCTCAACCCTGATATAACTTTGCGGCAATTCTATTTGGCAAGTCAATAGGCGCTAAAAGATACTAGCCAGAGCTATCATATTAACCAAAACAGTTTAACGTATTTTGTCTACCCTTGAGAGAGAAATATGAGCTTTTAAAGCGAGAAGAGATTTTTTACCGTGTTGAAAGAAGATCCCGAATGGTGACGTCAGTGAGCTTCTTTACCTGAAACAACAACTGCAGAATATGCACATGTTTTGAGAATAACAAAATGCGGTCATCAGAATGATGGAAGACCACCGAACAAAGAACATGTCAAGTCATCTGTGTGGGACTTTTACAGTTTTGACCTGATCGTGGGAGAAATGATGGCCATCCCGTTTGGTTTTAACGCTTTGGAGTAGAGTTTTGATATGCCCTTACACAGCTTTGAACAACGAGTAATCAGGAGAGGAGTTTTAGTTTAACCATTGGTTTGCTTTCTGCCTCAAGTCAGTCACACAACAAGCTACAGCTGAGGAGCCCGGAATCCAAGACTGGTTTGAAGTTAAATACTCTGCCAATGAGTCACGTGTTTACGTGGAGTAAGTTACATTAGGAAATATTACATGTCTCGTGTACGCGCTTATCGACCATGTGCAGATGCGCCATTCAGTGGTGGAGCCATCGACGTTAAGCATCAATCAAACTGGAGTTGTACCCATAGCTTGAAATTACAAATGAACCAAATATATTAATCAAATCTTGTCTTTATTTATTTTTAATATTTGCTGAAAAATATTTGTTGTGAATTTAATAATTTTTGGTATCTGCACCTGTATTTTATCGTCCACGAAAAGGAACGTGTCGCACTTTCCATTTCAATTTCATGTTTTTTAGTTACTTTAATATTTTCAGTACGTATAATTATTCAGTTAAAATATAATCACCCAGGTATAAACATCCGTATAGTTGACAAAATTAGGTCATAGCAAGTACATGAAACTTTGTTTATTACTGGAATGGAGGCCCATTCTTGGCTTTCTTTAAGTTATATTCTGTTAACTACTCCTCCTTGCCCGATTATAGCCTTTCACTCGCAAACGTACTGTCAGCCATTAAGGCGTCTGGGCTTAATCTGTAAGTTCATTTTTATCCCTATTGCATTCACATCAAACTGTTTCCCTGCGACATTGAGTACCAGAAAAGCAAGTCAATAACTTTGTGTGCACTTTACCCTGTATATTTCGTAGTGCGGCAGACAAAAAATGACGTCTTGACAGATGATTGATGAGGCACTCCAATGTAACACTCGGGGAATTGAGTTGGATAAATTTCATCAATTCACGTCAAACCTTATGGATGTTAAGTCGGCATTCGCAGTTAGCAAGGCAATGCGACAGGTACCTCAATTAACTTGCATAAGCGGACTTCGGATACAGCTATCATGGGCGCTTTACGCCGTTGAAAATGCAAACGCCTTATTCATTCAGCAGCAGCAGTGGTGTCCCACTGCACGCTAGCAGTGGAAGTTCTTCCAGAATTAAATACTTAGCTCGATCAACTACATCAACCCTTCAGTTCTTTCATTTATCCAGCTACGCTTCTTGAAAGGCCTCCTATTAATTGTTCGTAGATCACATCTCTGGGGGAGCTGCCAAGGGATAAGCCGAGTCCCTCCAGTTCTTCCTGATTGCTGGTACTTTTTCGGTCCTCTTGGCATTTGGTCTGAGAGCGGCTGCTAAGGCAGTGATCAAGTCTTGTCCCTGCAGTGATTGGGCGTTAACAACTCATCGGGTAAACTGAAATTCGATTCAAAAAGTACTGCTTAAGATTCCAGTGACTGCGCGTATGTTACCAAATGACAAAGAATTTCTTAACGGCGCAGAGGGAAGGGTATAAATATCCCTTGAATCCCCTTGCTATTAGCAGTAGAATTCAACATTATTTTAGGAGGGAACTAGGTACTGTGTCGCAGTATTCAAACTTCAAGCTGACGTAGGTGAGACTGAGTTCACGCGGCTTTGCCGCCTTTCAATAGTCGGAATAATAACTGAGTAAGATCGTTGCGTTCTTAGCTGGTAAACTGTTACATATTTGCGTTTTCCTCGTTCAGTTGTCGCCTAAAGTATTACGACATAGCAGAATAGTGTTGTAATACCCTCTGTTGGTCACGCCTCATTCTAAAGTCCTTTACTAGTTACGTCTCTGGTGGGTGGAAACTCACCGATTGGCTACGGGTATCATTCGTCCTATTGTGCCTGTGGGATCACTCGTGGGCCCCGTCAGCAGCCGCACAACGGTTGATATCTGAACGGTGTATTTTTTGCGGATTAAGGCCTGTTGGAACTAACTGACTATAAAACCGTCTATTTCCTGTGCATTGAAAATGACAGAATTCATAGTACCTTTACATAGAGGGTATCGATGAAACTGTAAACATGAGGTAAATATGGAAAATTTGAGGAGAGGCATCATGCTTCTTTTAAGATAAGAGCGTATTTAAAGTTGTTTCCTTTCTAGTGACAACAGTCCTCATAGCACGAGTTTGGAATTGCGACTCTGCAATCGGAATTTAAAATTATCTTATTTTGCCAAGAGTGGATTTGCGTGTGCCATAACTCGTTGAGAAATGTCCATATAAGAGAGATATCAGCAGAAACCAATGGGCTAAGGGCCAATAGCTCTTCTTTTATTCCCTAGTCAGAGTATACTTTTTATATGAACGTTAAATTCATATGTATTCTGGCTTTTTATTTATACTATAGAAATATCACTTATATGTCTTTTATTCCCCACCCACAGCTCTAAAATCGCCGAGTCATTGATATTTTCGATCATAACTTCAAAAGACGCGCCGTTAGCGTATGTAATTTTGCTAACATTTTTTAACATCCATTTATTACATTTTGACTAAAGACTAAACTTATTTCGCGTGGCTACCGGCTTCCTGTGTTGCCTACATCTGGGATCGACAACTTCAGTAGAAATAGTCTTTATTTCCTTTTCAAGCTGTTGCAATCTTACCTGTTTTGACAGTAGACCATGTCCATGTCTGTTTTTTCTGAAGATAGATCTTCATCGATATTAATTAGGCTGTGCTTCTATATGGCATCAAAAAACTACAATTAGGCGAACGGTTGAATTGCTAACATGC
Organism: Schistocephalus solidus; assembly: GCA_017591395.1. Taxonomy (NCBI): domain Eukaryota; kingdom Metazoa; phylum Platyhelminthes; class Cestoda; order Diphyllobothriidea; family Diphyllobothriidae; genus Schistocephalus; species Schistocephalus solidus. Next base: position 347,091 of record WEDG01001293.1, read on the forward strand.
CTGCATTTAGTCCGTTAATTGAGAACTCTGACTTCTAAGTGTATTTTCACCGACTCTTAAAATGGGTACCGAAGAGCCCTTCTTCTTTGAGCATTTTGCAAGCTGATGCAGGAGCTCTTACATATAAGCCAATCCCCACTCCAAGGTCAACTTTACTGAACCTTGACGCTTATCTAAATGAAAACCAGGTTACGTGGGAAGCCATAAATCTATAATGACATATGTCTTGCCGATATTCAAGAAGTATACATAAAGGTCTTTTTAAATGCAATCACAAGTTGCTTGTGAAGATAAATTCGCAGAGAAGGAGACGGGTGGAAAATTATAGCCTCTTGGCTCTCTGAGACCTTTGACTTGAAGTGCGTCGAACTTATGTCAACTGAAGTATTCGTCTTAGGGTTGCATACGTTTAATTCCTGTCAGCAAACAACTATAGTGCTGTTTTTTCCCACCGCCAAAATCACAACGATAAGCAACAAAGGTTTTATGGTCAGGGGTCTTTTCTTTAGTTACTGCGTGAAGAGTTATCTTTTAAATTTGTATCTAATCCCCCTTGATCAAGCTCTCTTAAGGTCTATATTTTACAAATCCGTTCGCCTTGAATCAGTCGTAATGGTTGGGGACGGGAAGGGAAAGTAATTTCAATAAAATGCAATGGATGCACAGTCGGGATACTCTGACTCGCTTAGAGCTCCGGTTTCATCGTTTTCACGTGACCGAACAACTCTCTTCGTAGGCATTGGGAGAGAGTTGTGATGTTCCCTTTTTCAAATTTCATTGAATGAATTATAGCTCGTTTAGGTTAAGGTACTTGCATGTTCGGCGTACGCGTTATGTGGGGATTGGGGCAGAATGACTAGCGCAACTATCACGGCACGTAGTATATTCAAAGACCGATTTCCAATCGCCCATATTGTCCTCCACTCTCATGACTCCGGCTTTCTGACTCCAGTAGCCCATGCGTTCTTCCTGCATGACTATACTTCAGCATTTAATGGAGACTAGACATCCCAACTGGTATTTTCCGATTTATTCCTTAACGGGACCTGAGTTTCGAATTTTTGAGGTTAACACTACTCATCTGTCAACGTGACGGTACTCGTCATTTTCATTGGACAAGATAGCAAGCGTCGTAACTCCAACACCCACCGACTAAGCCGTGCACCTCGCAAATTTTACAGGAAAAGACAAAGTAACATCAAGTAGGATATACAAAAATGCTAAACTACGAAGGTTATTATGTTTCTCAATGGATTTGGTGTTGACGTAACAAATCAAATCTTCGGTAAAATAAGAGTAGAAGCATAGCTGATATTTTCAGCTTATGTATTTGCAACTGTCCACATTTTCATTAAAATAGGACTTATTCTTTACCCACCGTTATCCCTGCTCACACCTTTCGAAGGTTTACAGTGATCGTGTCTGCCACTGCCATATATTCCTACCTATTCAAATATTCTCTCCAAACAGGTTCTTCAACATCTTTGACACGTTTTCTGACCTTGCAAGAGAAGTGCCCACCTTAAGGTCAGTTTTTTTTTCCACAAACTGACATATTATGACAGATATTGAACCATTTTTTACCGCCAGGGCGTTACTTATAATAATGTCGACTTGCATCTACTCAGACCCTGGCTAGAATTGAGGCCTAAAGCATTTTATATAGCAAACGAATTGTCCAATATACACTATCTCCAAACCGGAACCTAGGAGTCGTTGTTTTCCTAACACATATGGGAGCTCCTGAGGTGTAAGACACTGCGAGGATCACTGAGTGTACAAGGAGCCTCTTGAGAGCTTGAAAGCGCACGTATTAAGTCCAGCATTGCATTAAGTGGTCCACTTTCTGACATTGAGCTCTTGTTTTCTATATGAGTTTCTTACCAAGAATCAAGAAATGTGTGTGCAGTTATCACTAGCCTTAGATCCAATCACTTGTTTAATCTTGTTGAGGTCCGCGAAACCATAGTGTATAAGTGTGGCGTAGCACACATATGCGCCGATCAATTGGACAAATTGGAGCACCTTAATTTGTGTTTTAACGTCTACATCAGAGTTACTGAGATGTATGATACTGAAAATACTGTTTCGTTTGAGCTTCAAAATGCGTGTATTGAGAAAGCCTTTCCCCGTCTTGCGTGCATGCGCACGTGAGCGCTGTAAACGTCGATCTTTTTTGCTGATCTTGCGGCTTTGCTTGGTTGCCACCGCCTGCTCATGCGGCAGTGTTCGTAAGAGTTGCCTCAAAACTTAACTAGAAATAGCTTGCATTCTGTCTGCTAAAACCCGGCAACAACCGGCAGCTCCGTGACCAAACTAACAAGACAAAGACATAACCTTCAAAATTATCACAAATTCATGTGCTTCCATTGCCACTCCTTGACAAGAAACCACACATGATCGTTTAAAATTCAGGAACTGCAATAAGAACCGGAACGGTAAACATAACGAGGATACAATCAGGGGGACAGTGACAAAGCTTAGAACCACCCGATGATTTAAATAAACACATTTGGATAGCAGTTCGTTTATCTTTAGAGCCCATGACTTTTGATCTGTTCAAATTTCAGTAACCTTCCAAACATGAACTTCGTGGACAGGCTTGCTGACTTCCTCTGAAAGACTTTTTTCTTGAACGGTTTTGGTCGGAGGATCAATTCTCGTCTTTTACTCGGGAAAACTGCCTCCCCTCTCAGTAACTTCCATCCAGCCCTGCATAGGGAGACTGCAATAAGCACTGCCTCCATCCTTTTCCCACCCCACATCATATAACCTCATCTCACAACTCCGTAGATCCTGCGTTTTCCCAGACCCAGTTCAACAATCCAACAGTTGGTCACATAACTTCTGACCCCAATGAAGTTTATTGAATGTTACGGAATAAACGGGTTTTTTTCCACATCATTGGGTATTCTTTTTGTTTTGGGTGGCTTAGACAAGAGTCAAAGCCTAGGGGTGCTAGTTGCACCATTACCCCACGAGGTGGGCTTAACAGCGAGGTATGCATGACTTCGTTTATAATGAGGCAGACTCATGCTACACTCTATGCTCTATATTCTGCTCAGACGACAGGCAGCCCTGACCACTGGAGGGGGAGACCGGCGCATTGGCTCACAAAGTTAAGCAGCCAACCACATTTGTTGCACATGACCCGTTCTCCACTTTTTGGCACCCTTAGCTCGGTTAGATTTAATAAAGAAGTAAGCTTTTGCTTTTCCCTTACGTTACTAATCCAATGACTGTCTCGGTGTCTTGGCTGCACCAAAGAAATCCTACAGCGATAGAATGGGCCTGTTGCTAATTGACTTTGAACACCACTATTACTCATATTCATTATCAAATTTCAGTGCCGGTTACGCAGTTGAGATGTCATATATTTGTGAATGGAAGCTCACCGATCGGTGACGGGACTCCCTCGTCCCGTTCAGCCTTAGGGCTCACTCTCGAGCCCCGTCAGCAACCGCACAGACACTTAGTATCATGGACAGATTTATCTTACCGACAAAGACACGGGAGACTGGAATGGCCATTTCTGGCTTATTAGCCGTCGTCAGTAAGCCATGTCCAACCCTGGTGGTGCACCAGCTGAGAATTCCCACAACCGATTGGTGACCTTCTGTCCACAAACGTTAATATTCCCGATATAAACTGCTATAACAACGAGCCTGTGACTCAGTAGTTAGAGCGTTGGACTTCTGATCAACAGGTTGCGGATTCGATCTTCCAGGCTGCCCGACCCCTGGGGTTGCGTAGGGTTGGCTGACGATGTAACCGATCAATCAGTGCCCCTATACTATTGTCAATATTCCGATCGAAACCGGCAAGACAACGAGCTCGTGGTGCAGTGCGAAGAGCGTTGGACTTCTGCCGAACAAGGTCGCAAGTTCGAGACTTGGGCGTGGCAGCGCCTGGGGTTGGGTATGGCTGGCTGATGACGGTTCATAAGCCAGAAATGGCCATTCCAGTTTCCTTTGTCTTTGTCGGTCATGTTATTCTGCCTGTTAACATAGCTGCCTTACGGCTGCTGGCGGGGCTTGAGAGTTAGCCCCAAGGCACAACGGGACAAGTGAGTCCTGTAACCGATCTCTGAGGGCCATATTATCATTGTCAATATTCCTGATTACGGCTTATAAGCCAGAAATGGCCATTACAGTTTCCCTTGTCTTTGTCGGTCATTTTATTCTGCCTATATAATAAGCTGCCTTACGGCGGCTGGCGGGGATGGCGAGTTAGCCCCAAGGCACAACGGCACGAGTGAGTCCTGAAACCGATCAGTGAGTGCCCCATTACCATTTTAAATTCACCCAAACGAAAACGGCAAGACAACGAGCTCGTGTTGCAATGGGTAGAGCGTTAGACGTCTGCCCAACAAGGTCGCTAGTTCGAGGCTCGGGCGCCGCAGCGCCTGGGGTTGGGTATGGCTGGCTGATGATGGCTTATAAGCAAGAAATGGCAATTCCAGTCTCCCTTGTCTTTGTCGGTGATGTTATTCTGCCTATATACTTAGCTGCCTTACGGCTGCTGGCGGGGCTTGAAAGTTAGCCCCAAGACACAACGGGAGGAGTGAGTCCTGTAACCGATAAGTGAGCGCCCCATTACCATTGTTAATATTTTTGATCGAAATCGGCAAGACAGCGAGCTCGTGGCGCAGTGGGTAGAGCTTTGGACTTCTGCCAAACAAGGTCGCAAGTTCGAGGCTCGGGCGCCGCAGCGCCTGGGGTTGGGTATGGCTGGTTGATGACGGCTAATAAGCCAGAAATGGTCATTCCAGTCTCCCTTGTCTTTGTCGGTTATGTTATTCTGCCTATATACTTAGCTGACTAAGGGAAGTTGGCGGGGCTTAAGAGTTAACCCCAGGGCACAACGGGACGTGGGAGACCTGTAACCGATCGGTGAGCGCCCCATTACCATTGTCAATATTCCCGATCGAAACTGGCAAGACAACGAGCTCGTGGCGCAGTGGGGAGAGCGTTTGAATTCTGCCCAACACG